>JAODLC010000133.1:536189-558232 GCA_026781145.1 Hippopotamyrus pictus | reverse complement strand
TATTATACACACACACACACACACACACTATCCGTACATATACACACACATATTATACATACATATACACACACATATTATACACACACACACGAATTTGAAGGGTGAAATATGCAAGGAAGAAAACTTGCAAACTTGTTTAGAGTTTGCAGGAGAGCAAAGTCGTTTTACGACTGATCACTTAAGCTTGCTGCTGCTAGACAGATTCATCTCCATGACAATTACCAGGCAACAGCCAGTTCGCCCAGGCTCATCAGGCCGGCCCACGACGGCACCAGACAAGCGCAGGTACGGTAGTCACACACACTTCTGTTGACGTTCAGTGTTCATACATGCCAAAAAGGTGTTTTCAGTTGTATCTTGCCATCTAACATGACTAAGATGACACATAATCATTCAATTACAAACTCATTCCCAACATCATTAAGCACTCGCATTAAACCAACTAAAAAGTCAAATTCCAACACTTTCCTTAAATATTAGAGACAACGTGCATATTCAATGCTTGCAGTCAGTTAAAAAAAAAAACCTCTAAATCACTGGCATGAGACCCAACTGCTGAGTGACTTCCCCCAGTCACAGTATTCCCCAACATGTCACATGGCTTCTTTCTGGTAGACTGATGGTTTAATCCAAAATGACTTATAAACATGTTTATACAACAAATTGGGTTAAGTACCCCTAAGACAGAAGAGGTGGGAACATCCTTGGGTAGGGCAGTCACATGACAAGCCCTTCACCAGTAATGTACAACAAACTTCTGTTTAGTCTCTTGGGAGACCAGAGACCAGAGCACCAGAGCGGACCCATCTGTAGACCTGACTGCGGTCGCGTTTCTCTGCTTGTTTCACCTTTGTTGAAATCAAAATTCTTGTCTTGTGTTCCCAGCTCTCCCCCATTTGTAAAAAAAAAAAAAAAAAAAACCCAAATGAACCCAATCATCTGGTCAACATCATAATCAAAGCCCCACTTACAGCACAATGGGGGCACGGGGAATATTCAGATGTGCTCACACTGCCCATCCCCCCCCCATATGCATACTATGATTACGGCCTTGGTTCCCCCCCGATGTCTCAGTGACTACGGCATTGTCACCTGGTACACCGTTCAAACAGAAACCACGACGATACGAACCACCATCCTTAATCACTTTTACACCTGCTGCCCTGGGTTCTTGCATCCAACACGCTGGACTTGATTGTGGACTGAACATAACCGAAGAGGTGAAAAGCACCGCTAGATCATTAGACAAAAGACATCAACCCACACACATTTCCTTTCAGCTTGATACAGACCTTCCGTATTGAACTTAAATTAAGAGAGACATATTACTGCTAAGAAGGAATGTTCTGCAGTTCTCAAATACCAGCTGTAACAATGTAGATTTTGCAGGCACACTAATTTATTGCATGGATACTGGCCCATTTATTTTCCTCTGCATTTCACTTACGGAATATTTATTTCAATCATTCCTGCACTTCCAGGGGCTTTCAGCACAGGAACAACCAGGTTCTGAGGAAAGTGTTTTTCACCTTGTCTACAAGCTACTCAGGCCCATTGGTGAATAATTACCTGCTGATTAATGGTTTGGGGATTACCAATGAAAAGCTAGTCTTTACCATTTCATAACATCAAAGATTGAAGGAATACAAAGTTATCCTGACATTATTATCATGATGACATCCCATTCGAAATCCACAGTCATCAACAGTTGGGGGAGCTGGTCCCCCCTTTGCAACAATAACAGCTGCCACTCTTCTGGGAAGGCTTTCCACAAGATTTTGGAGTGTGTCTTTTGGGAATTTTCATCCCATTCATAAAGAAGATCATTTGTGAGGTCAGGCACTGATGTTAGATGTGAAGACCTGGCTCGTAATCTCTATTCAAGGTGTTCAATGGGATTGAGGTCAGGGCCCTGTGCCAGTCAAGTTTTTCCACACCAAACTCACCCAACCACGACCTGAGGGACCTTGTTTTGTGCACTGAGGCACAGTCATCCTAGAACAGAAAAGGACCTTCCCTAAACTAGGGCTGCACCATTCTGGGAAAATACCTAATCGCGATTTTTCTGACAAACATTGCGATTACGATTTGATTTGCGATTTCATTTTTTAATGTCAAGCTTCAGTTCAATATTCAGCGTGTAGTAATTTTAAAACATGATGCAGCATGAGATACCATCAGTATTAACTGGTCTATATTTTCTAATGCAAGGATGAGAATTTAAAGATGTGATGTATCAAGTTAAATAAAGTAATAATGAAAACAATTGCAGCAAAAAGAAAAATAGCGATCTTGCAGGTAACGCTGATTACCCCCTAATAACACTAGAACCTCCAACGCCAATGAACAAGAAGTACTTCGGTGTCTGCAGCCCTTTTGTTTGCGCTAATGTGTTATAAGTGTTAATAACAGCAGCTTACAACACTCAAAAAGCCGTAATGTTCATAAGAGTGACTGTTCTGTCCTGAAGCCGTAAAGCTGGAAATTTTTAAACGTAGTACGCATTTTATAAAATGTTGAATACATAGTCGTTTATTGGTGATTTCATGTTGGTCGAAGTTTCCGCTTTTTAACAACTGTATCAATTCAGGTGAAACAAAAAAATTTATGTATTCAGGGTTGTAAACTCTTTCAGACTCTCACGCAAGAAATCTTGCGGCAAATCTGTATCCCATTCTGAACTTAAAATTAGCTGCATCAAAAACGTTACGGCAGTTTGCAAACCCTAGAGACGTATCTTGTTGTATTTCTTCTAAACAAGACCACGTGCCCATATCCACTGTAATAGCGATTAAAGCGATCTATTCTTTTAGTATTTATGTTAAAGCAAGGCTTTTATATTTGATATTTATTATTGAGGGATTAAGATTAATTTTTGGAAATACTTAAATTAATAAACACAAAAACATATGACATAAACACGACTATATTATGGGTTTTACAGCTTTTTTGGGGGTAACCAACTCCGCTGCTGTGAGGATTACTGACTGTCTCATTGTTGTTTTGATGGGTTAGCGGTATACTAATGCTATTGCCTATTAACAAAAACCAAAGGTATGATACGCTGAAGTATATTGCAGCTGGTGTTTAAAAGGAGCTCGCCGGTTCTATTGATGATAAGACCTTTCTGAAACAATCTCGGACCATGAAATAGGAAGGCGATTCACTTATAGCTCAGTAGCGGAATCAGTATTTTCCCGCACAGCGAATGTAACATTTTCTTTGGGTTTCACGTGTTTGCTGTTTGTGGGCCTATACGCCTTCTTGGGCGACTTCTGATTGGTGAACATGACTGTCACGCGAGAAGCATGGCGCTTGTGATTGGTGAGAATGACTGTCACACGGGGAGCATGGCATGAATTTGTAAAACTATTCTCACAGCAGTTTTAAACCCTGTGACCGACGTGCTGTATAATGTATATCCTAAATCGCAGCCTCTGCGACTTGCTAATCTTGTTGTTTCAAATTGCAATTTCGATTTGAAATCGATAAATCGTCCAGCCCTACCCCAAACCGTTCCCATATAGATGGAAGCACTGAATTGTCCAAAATGTCTTGGTATGTTGATGCATTAAGAGTTCCCTTCACTGGAACTTGGGTTGTGAGCACAAACCCTGAATAACAACCCCATACCATTATCCCTCCTCCACCAAACTTTACAGTTGGCACAATGCAGTCAGGCAGGTAATGTCCTCCTATAATCCAACAAATCCAGACTGCCAGACAGAGAAGCGCAATTCGTTACTCCACATAACATGTTTCCACTACTCCAGAGTCCAGTGGCAGTGCTTTGCGGTGCTTTGTACTTTGCGATGTGACGCTTGCATGAAGCTGCATGGCCGTAAAACCCCATTCCATGAAGCTCCTGGTGCACGGTTTTTGTGCTGGGGTTCATGCAAGAGGAAGCCTGGAACTCTGCAGTTATCGAGTCAGAGTGCCGGTGACTTTTACACACAATGCACCTCAACACTCGGCAACCTGCTATGTTACTTTACATGGTCTGCCACTTTGTGGCTGAGTTGATCCTAAATGCTTCCACTTTGCAAAAATACCACTTACAGTTAACTGTGGAGTATCTAGCACGGAAGAAATTTCACAAACTGACTTATTGCAAAAGTGGCACCCTATGGCCAGGCTTAAACTCACCAAGCTATTAAGAATGACCCATTCTTTCACAGATGATTGTAAACCTGACTGCATGGCTAGGTGCTTGATTCTAAACACCTGTGACAATGGGTCTGAATGAAACACTTGAATTCAATGATTAAGAGGTGTGTCCCAATACTTTTGTCTATATAATGTATGTTTATTTACATTTAGAAATATCAAGAGACAGGAGGCAGATTAAATATGGCGCATGTCAATGTCCGGGTCAAGTATCTCTCAGAATACATCTTCCTTAGACTTACATGTTAAAACCGATATCTTCAGGAGATCTTACAGACTGAGATGTTTCTAAATCCAAATGTTCCTTATCCAAGCATTACGTAACGCATTTTACTTTGGATACGCAAGACGTTATCTGTTAATTAATAACATGATACAACTTTTTGCTGCGGATCTACATAATCAGACCAAAGAACACAAATGAGTACTTGTAATTGGTAAGTCCAAATCTTCCCTGACATGAATATATTTAATCAAATTATTTCATCTAAAAACAATCAAAATTTATTCACAGCAAACACCGAGGTTCAACCTTCAGTTCTGACCATCTGAGCTCTAGGGATAAGAAAGCATTCTTTTCATTCCTTTATAAACATCTGCAGGCATCCAAACCAAAATACAAGAAGAAGCTGCTAGGAGAAGCTTCAGGAGGACCTGACCCTTCATTAATGAAAATTAATCAATTAACTCTGACTACACCTGTTTAGGAGGAACATTCCTATGCATGCCTGGGAAAAAAATGAAGCAGTGCTTCAGCACAGAAGCCAAGTTACTGAAGCAGGAGTGAGGACATCAGCACGGGAGACCTATCAGTGCCCTCCATGTTCAGCGTCTCCGAGTCACCTTCTATTTGGTATCCATGTATGAACAGGAACTTTATCTTGCCCGATTAAAGGACCGGAGTCCTTTTAAATGGTAAATGGTAAATGGACTGCATTTATATAGCGCTTTACAATTATGCCTCACATTCATCCATTCATACACACATTCACACACCGGTGGCGGAGGCTACCATGCAAGGCGCCAACCAGCTCACCGGGAGCAATTTGGGGTTCAGCGTCTTGCTCAAGGACACTTCGATGGGGGTCAGGAGGACCCGGGGCTCGAACCTGCAACCCTCCGGTTGCCGAACGGTAGTACTACCTCCTGCACCACCATTGCCCCATTTTTAAAAAAAGACAAATAAGGGCTTTAGGATTAGTCTGCTAAATTAAAACAATCTTAAAACCACCAAATCATACAAACTCTTAGAAAGTACAAAAAGGAGACAGTTCAATGGCCAGAAAATGAATTAAGATATTGGCACCATATGCCTTTGAAGCAGTATAAGGCACACAGAACCCTGTAACTGCTGGTCTGACCTATTTTCCACACCAGGCTATCTGATTCTGGGCGTCTGTGAGCCCACAGCCAGTCCCTCGAAGCATAGGATACCCTGGGTGGAGATGCCAGCCCATCTCAGGGCACACACTAACCTGCATTCACACCTGAGCAATACAGACACACCAATTCAGCCACCTACATGTCTTCAAACTGTGGGAAGAAACCGGCGTGGCCAGAACAAGAACCAGGAAGGACTTGCAAACAGCCAATATGCTGCTCACAGCAAGGGGTGGGAATCAAACCCGCAACCCTGGGGATGAGAGGCAATGGCAATAGCCTACAGTGCCAGGACCTACGCCAAGCTTAAGCCCAGACGAACAATGAGAGAGGCGTTTCTGCTCCTCAGGACACATTCAACCTGAATGCCAGACAAGAAGAGACACTCCCTTATCCCAAACTATGGGACACCTCAGGCTGGAGCAAGTCAATAAAGAAAGACACCAAGGTACTATGGGCTGCCAGAACCCTGTTAAAATGGCCTTAAGTAGGGGGTTTCAGCCTCTCTTACACCAGGCCTCTCTAACATAACTTGTGTAATTACACACTAGTGTTAAGAAGAAACTAAGGGTTTTTTTTTTGGGGGGGGGGGGGGGGGCAGCTTTAATACTCCATTTGCGTTGCGTAAAGTGGATAATACCGACATTTTCTCAATTTGCAAACACCACACCATGGTCCCCCTGCAATCCCCCCAGGTCGACAACCTCCAGCTAATAAGATGCATTTGTGTGTCAATAACTCAGCATCGGTCCATTTCATTATTATTCACGAACATGGTACAAGTACAAACTGAACTTCGGCTTCCTGAGAGATAAATGCTTCTAAGTGACACACAACAACCCATCTCACCACTTTGCTGGATAAGAATATGTTCCATAAATGAATGCCGAACAGCTAAACACGCAAATATAATGGGGGGCGTTAATGAGCTAGTATGGACTTGTTAGCACAATTCCTCAATTGAAATTTGCACACACATACAGTTGTAAACAAGACGGCTCAACCAACTGACATATGGAGGTAGGGGACAGTGAACTGTGACTTTTCATGTTCCAACACCCCGCCAACTTCTGCATTTTGGAACAAAAAAAAAAAAGTTAAATCAAAGAGACTGGCTAAGAACAAATGCATTGCAAACAAAAGATTTCCTTAAACCGTCATCGTCTACTAAAAGGCAGATATGAGCTGAAGTGTACATTTATGCATCCTTATTCATAGCTAACAAACGGAAGCAGAAATATCATTAAAGGAGCCGGAGCCTCCAAAAGCACACGGACTGGATTAAAACGACCATCACCGTCGTGCTTAACAAACAGGTTTCACGGCACACAAACGCCAGGCCACACGCTACAGCAAACACAGACAGGGCACTTAATAGGTACCGTCAACAAATGAGATTCAACAGAGTGCAAGCGTGTTGTTGGAGAAGGAATCTACAGCTTCTACAGGGAGATCCTCAAAAAGGCGACTTTGCCCAAGAGAAGATTGGGCGTGTGTTAAGGTCCCTCACGGTATTCATCACCACAATGTAATGAAGCCATCAAAAAAGCATATAAGGGAATAAGACACTTAAACAGACCCATCTAAGACATTTTCCAGTTTGCAGAATAGTGCACTGGTTAACCATGATCCTATCCCAGGAAGGGGGAACACCCTGGAAGGATCTCAGTCCATCACTAGACGCATAGACACACCATCACATATATGTAATTGAGACACACCTAAGGGCCGAACCACCTGTTTTCCGATGGCGGGCAGAAGCCGGAGCATTTGGGGGAATCCCGCGTGACGTGGGCAGAAACTCCACAGGTACAAATTCCACAAAAGCCTGAAATCAAACCCTCAATCCCTGGGGATGGGAGGCTACAGCACAAACTACCCAATGCTTCGATATATGCAAGTATTCACAATTTAAGTCATAAGAAGCCATGCCAAAGCACAAAGCACTAGCTACATCTCAAACGAGATGGTGTGTACAAACTCAGGCAACCTTGTTATAATGAAAGGATAGTGCTGCATTACAACACAACTCACTGAAGAGCAGCATGAATAATTTTTAGCCAAAAGGGGCCTCCGCGCAAGAGTAGGCTGGAAGCACGAAATATCTTTGGGCAATATGATGGTAAGAGGTGCATGACCCAGGTGAACAAAACCCTAAGGAGAATGTGGTTGGGGGGAGAAAGGCAAGGTGAAGGACAGCTTTGAGTTTCGCAATATCTCAAGACGACGAGGCCACGGTGAATGATGCGATTTGCAGTCAATATTTTTATACTAAGGAACATATAGGATCAGGGAAATGAACTGATTATAATTACGTTATAATCAGAATATGAGTGATGTAAGCTAAATTTAATCTAAAGAATTCTACATTTTTAGGCACCAAAGTCACCCCAATTACTGAACCAATATCAACATCATCAGTGAATAATGAGAACGACAAAAAGACTCACATGTTTTCCCAATTACTACACAGTTCACCAATGTTAAGTTGCGCTTTTACGCTAAAAACAAACACACTGGAAAAAAAACATCTTTAGTCTCACTGAAGACAGAAGGGCTCTGATGTGTGGTGTCAAATAAGAAAAATATATATAGGAACAATAAATAATCACGACATGCTCTAACTAGAAGGCTCCGACTGTACACTTCTGGGCAAAAGTTTTTGATCACTCCGTATCGTAGCATTTTTCTAACTTCAAGCGATGTGTTCCAAGTAAATAGCCCATTTAAAGGAGGAGGATGAAGGAAAATAACGACAAGGTCTGCAGCGTCACCTGATCTTAACCCCACTGAGCTGATTTGGGATGAATTAGATAGAAAGGATAAGGTTGCACTGACAGCCCAGTGCAGGTCATTTGTGAGCAGAGTGTAAAACGTGGCTATTTTGATTAGTCTAATTAGACTGTTTTTATTACATTGTTGTTTGACATTTTTTAATATTTTTCCTTAATTAGCTGCTGAACATTTTTCTCATGTACTTTATGTCTACTGTACGTGCTAAAGCTATAATAAAACTTAATAAACTCCAAGTGCTCAAAAAACTGCCAGTGTATTTAGACCTACTACAAATACAGATCAATGGTGCTCATGGAACACTACTCCTGCAACAGTGTTCAGGTGCTCCTGTGGTACTCACAGAATGCTATTCCTGCAACAGTGTTCAGGTGCTCCTGTGGAGCTCACAGAACATTACTGTGTCCTTATGTCCTATTTTGGTGTTTTTCAAATTTTTGATCAAGCTTTGCATATTTAACCCCCCCCCCCCCCCCAAATGCATCCATATGAACTACTAATAAACTAAGTTACTGAGGGCCCTTAAATAGACACCCACACCCCCCTCATTTAAGCATATTCATTCTAAATTTGTACACAACTGACATGAAGCAATCAAGCTAACAGAAATTCTTCAACATTATAGGAAAATTATTCACCATTAAAAACTTCTCAGTTGGAAAGTATATTAGGCTTATCAATTTGACTACAAATCAAATAAGGATCTACAACTTTTTGTTGGCGTTGTCGAAATAAATGATGATAGATGGATACCAGCTAAATAAACCCAAGCCCATATTTAGTTGGTTGACCATTAAGCAGTGCGTTTGTTTTTTTTTTTTTTTACTTATGTATTCATTTTAACACATGCTTTCAGGAACAAACTGCGAGAATTTACATCCTACGAAAAAGAAAGCCAAGAGCAAATGCTGATCAGATAATACACGCCAAGTTACGGCACGAAGAAAACACGCACCTTCGAGTTCATATATGAACTACAGATTAATTAAAAACCAATTAAAGACTTGCCAGTAATGTCAAATCAGACAAATTATGAATTATTTTGTGCTATGCACCGAGAACTATAGCCACCTGAAATAAACATAGTATAAAATGGAGTATACCATGTACTTTAGAGCGCTACAGAGAAAAAGTGAAATAATCCATTTTATAAATGCATAAAATCACACTCGCTGATAAAAGCAAGTTAAATATTGACACTTCTGGAGGCCAGAAACTTGACACTTAAGGTATTCAAAACTTAAAAACCAGAAACAATGTAGCAGCCGGGCCGGATAATGACTGAAGTGGGTTTGGGAACAGGAGTGTTGGGGCCAAGGGATACAGCTTCTGTACTCCGGAGGAATGAAGAAAACAGATCCACCACCTAACCTTCTAACCACTTATCCAGGTTAGGGTCTTCATGGCCTCGAGCATATCCCAGGCAGCATAGGGCACAAGGCTGTGGTAAATCCTAGATGGGACACTGCAACACATCGCAGGGCATACACCTATACACTATGGGCCATTTAGACAGCCTAACTGCAAGTGTTTGGATTATGGAAACCAGAGCAGCCAGAGGAAACCCACACCACACAGGGAGAATATACAAAACGCCACACACAGGGTGGAGGCAGGATCTGAACCCCCAGGCCTCTGGGTGTAAAAGCATCGCCACTCACAAGCCACGATCCCGCCCACTGCAGCAAGCATCATCTGCCCTGAATATCATTATTACTTTTAGCAGTAAGACGCTTCGACTCACAACACTGATATCTATATAAAGCATCATGATAGTAACATTCCCATTACAACAAAAACAATGTGACTAACCTAAATGAGCAATTCAAACAGCAACATCCATCTGCATAACTGCACTCTTCATTGACACAAAATATTACACTCACTAAATCATTTTCTCTCCCGCTTTTCCTATTAAGCCCCTCAAATACAAGCACACACGCCACAACTAGGACAAAAATAAAGTCCTTAATTATCATTTATTTTGTAGATCCATAGCAGCGTCCTACTTTCATCACTTGGTCAACTTTCTCCCTAACAGAAATCAGTTAAGTACAGTACTCCCCACCCCCTCTATTTTTGCCCTTTCTCACATAATTTATAAAGTGGGCAATAATTATTCCCATCAGAAGTCTCCCACAAGCGGACTCAGTAAGGGTGAAGGTCATCAGGGGCCTTCTCCAACAGTCGTGCCATCAGCCATCCACTTTTGGGTTTCGTTCCACCATATGAGGGTCTCCCTGAGAGACGTCATCCGCTTGGAGGACAGCGCGGATCCAGAAGAAGGGCCACAGCAGATGACGGACATCACCGTAGAGTAGCGAGTGAGAAGCCCAAACATCCGGAACACCCTATGGACCAATGGACCTCCTAAACACCGGGAATCAAACCCACATCTGTAGGGAAGAGTGTATCTTCTTATAACCAGTTTGACTGCAGATGACACTTGAGGAAAACTGAACGTACACGACACTGCCATTCTTGCTATGCTGTCACAGATGTCTTTGCGCAGTGCTTACTTTTAAGCGGCTTTATTTTTAAATCAACTGGTGCGCAGATCTCAATTAGATGAATCTGGATAGAAAGTTGTTCTGCCAATGGAAAATGAAGCCTACCCAGGTGGTTCATTTACTGATTCAATACAAGGGCATACCCTACCATAAACACGTGCACAAGCTTGATTTTTATTTATTTTTTTTTAAGAGAAAAATTGCATCAAGTTGTAAATTGGCTAATGCTTCACTTAGATTCCTGTTGACTAAAAACTATCAAATCTTATACGGACATTAACACAAAAATATTTTGCAGATTTTCTTGAAAAGAATACAGATATTACAATAAATTCATATGCAGATGGTGCATGAGGCTGTTCTGTATAAATGTGACAAATATTTTAGTGGTTTTTCCAATGAAAATTTCATATTTAGCTACTGGAAGCTGGTTGTACCTGTTTATGTGTGAAGATCTATGGCCATGTGCTTATGTGCATGTGTCTATGTATAAACAGTGACCCAACCACACACTTATAAATTATTTTTATATATAGAGGCACACACAAGTTTGAAATGCCTAATGCAAACTTGATGGGTCTTTAAATATAGCATCTCCCACAACTCATTTGAACCCATGAATGAGACCACCCACACCTACGCACAATTAGCGTGACACATCTGTCATTAGCTAGCTATATCGCCCATATTATTGGATCATTTTCAGGACACACTGAGGCATGTGGATCAGCTGTTCCTGAAACTGCTGAAACAACTCCACTCATGTTCGGTGCATATGAGGATGATGCCGATGATGCTGTTGATGATGATGATGATGATGAAGGGCTGCCTAACTGTCACAATCAGTGATTTTTTTTTCTAGCTGTGCTTAGCAGTTTGTGGAAATCCCCAAGATCTCCAAATCCTAAACAGGAAAAGTCACCCCCTTCTGGAGTGTCCTTTGAGTCCTCCTAGTCTCACTGGAAGATTACATCCAATAATGATATTAGTTGTATATCTGATTCAAAAACACTGTACCCCTCTAATCAGAGAACCTTGTATTGCATGTACCCTGAACAGAGAAAGTGCATTTTGTTCTTCAGAAATGTCACCATCTGATATCCCCAGAAAACACCGTGATTCCACTTTGTTTTGAAGAACCACAATTTATTTTTATTAAAATCAGTTCTCTGAAATTGTAAATATTTTGACTGTCTTGTATTAACCAGTTCAGCTTTTTAAAAGACTTGCTATCCTTAAGCTGAATCAAATATCCATGAATCCTCTGTAAAACAACAAAGTATTCACAGGCAACAGAATGTATCGAACCATCTACATCTGAAGAGAAAAACACAGAACCTGTGACTTCAGTACCTCCAAAAACAAAAATCAACCTGTTTGAGATTTTTTTTCCATGTAGCAAGCATGACAACGTGTTTAAAAAAGGAAATTACTGGATTTCAGTGGATTTCCCCTCCCCGGTCCTGAGAACACACACACACACACACAAAATTAAGTATTTGCAGAAGCTAGTTTTGTGGTTCACGCCATGGACTGGTTTCCCAAAGACTCCCAGGTCAAAACCCAGGATGGGCTGGGTGATTAACCTGAAATAGTAGGAAAAGTATGTACCTGTGGAAACACTTTGGAAAAAAAACAAAATACTACATTGGATTACCTGAATGTAAAAGGTGTTTACATGCTGACACATTCAACCATCGTTAACACAAACATTCAATCGAGTCACCTTTCCCCAGACGAATGTCACAAACAGACATTCTGGGGCAAACTGTGCATTTTCACACGCAACCACCCGTGACCAATCAGGAGCTGAGACCTTAACATGACAACTGAATTTTTGAAAACTCAGGATTTCTTCCATCCGCAGTTATAGAAACCTTCAGATATTAAGCAAGCTGTGGGTAGAATTCACAAAAGCCACAGTGACCTACCCTCAGTGGATATGTGACTGTGGTCTTTGGTGTCCCAAACTGGAAAGGTGACAATGAAACACCGACGGGATACCTTGGGTCAAGTCACCTTACTGTGTCAAAGTTCCCCAAAGACTGACCCAAAAACCCCTTAACAGAAAACTTTCAGACTGGAAAACTATCACAAATGTAGTGTAGCTGGTCCAGTCCTGTAATATATACTAATAAATCACAGCAATGTAGACCATATAAATAATTCACACGAATGAATTAATTAAGATGGTTTTGTTTACACTGGACATGCTTTTTTCTTTTATCCTCAAAAAAGAAAAAAATAAGAAAAAATACCGCAAGATATAAAAACGCAAATATGACTATGCGATTCTTTTTTCCCCTGTGCCCAGTTGATCAGGGTAACCAGTAATCTGTCAAACCTAGGTAACTAGGCTAGGTTACCTGTACCTGGCCGGCTGGGGGCTTTGTTGGAGAGGCGCGCTTTCCATACAAAAAAAATAAATATATAAATAAATAAACATTTACTATAAAAGGCAATGAGGCCATCAGGTAAGGAGCCTTGGAAAGGGAGGAGGAAAAAACGTGGAGAATCCTACATCACCGCATAGAAGTTGCCATGAGATTAACATGCAAGAAAAGCCATAATAACGTATAATCGTGTAGGTGTCCTACCAGAGAAGCCCAGCAAGCCATGCCGACGGCAAAGTGTCCTATTTATACGGGCTAACTAGCCCGGCTGCTAAGCCTAATGTCACCGCGACGGTGTTACATATTTCGGTCCCTCACACGTGTTAACACCCCCGTTAAAACTCCGCGCAGGGACGCCGCCGCCGCCGCCGCCACCCCCACGATGCGACCTCACCTACCTGAGAAGCCACACTAACCGGACCGGGCATCGACTTAGCCTCACGCCGCCGTTATTCCCAAGGACACCAAAAAAACACACACACACGCCATGACAGTTAGGAAAAAATGCATAAAAATTAGAGGGGGGGGGAGGAGGGAGGTGAGACGGAAAAAAACTCCGTGCAATTTCTTATTCCTTGTAAAACACAAGAGCCGCGGAGTTCATTCATGGTGGGGGGGAAGAATGCACGGAGTTTGAGGTACACCAAACGCAAACCCCGCCATGCATTTCATTCCCTAGACGGTGCGAAATAAAAACAAAATAAGTTAAAAGATCCACTTACCTAAAATGGCTACTGCGGCAGCCAAAATACAAACAGCTATTATTTGGTGAAGTTTAGCGCTGGGAGGCAGGCGACGGCAGCCTAACATGAATTGGACCCACCCCTTTTCGTTTTTCATTGGCTGCCGCGAAACGCGACTGACTCGATGCTCACCGCCATTGGATGCTGAGCTGTCAAACAAGTACGGCAGCTTTACGTTTGTCTGAGAGCGCCCGACCCAGCGACCATTGTGCAGCTTTGGCTATTTCCACCGATGTGAGCTATTTTACAACTGGTTTTTATTTAAGCAACATGCATAATATGAAAGCCGACAGGGGAAAAACTATAGAATCCCTATAATCTGCGTATTGTTTTCTTTCGAGAGCACGATTGTTAATGCATGTCCGTCGTATTCCTGAAACCAACGCTAGGTCTCCGTTGGTTTTGTGTTTCTTCTTCCTTGCATCCACCAATCATGGTGCTCTTTACTCCATCATTACAGCATTTAAGAAAAGAGTCTAACATTCCACGTCTTTGCTCATGTTTCGTTTCCCGGATGTTAAATTTTTCCTGCATATGACCATGCATTTGTAGCAAACTGGGGCGTGAAGTCTTGTCCGCCCGTTTAGTGGGAATGTAGAAGCCCGCATTGCATTGTGGCTCCTTGTGTCAGCCAGCTTCTCCTTTTAGGTCTCTCTCTCTCTGTACATATATATATAAATATATATAAAACACGTTGAAGCTAACCGCATTAGGGGTTCCCTATAAAACGGTTAGTCACTGTGTCTATATAACTGTGCCTCCATAAAAATGGCGTTGTCATTTTATCGAAAACAGTGCTCATGCATAAAGGCAGCAGTACTATGGTGGGTTATATTGATTGCAATGGCACATAATGACTGAAATTTTCCTTATTGTGATGTGTTATTCACATGCAGCTTTAATACATATAAGAGGCACGTAACACATTAGGTGATTCCAATCTGATCACCAATTCCCCGCCAATATATGATGAAAAAGGAATGTAATGCCAAACAGTCTGGTTAACAACTGAAATCTGTTTCTGTCATTGTTCCTTTCAACATCACAAATGATACAAATCAGTAAAAGACCAAGCGTGTAATTATAATCATGTAAATGCTTCATACAGCAGGCATCTGACATGTTTTTTTTTTTAAAGTGTACTTATTCACAATAGGGATGTTGCAGTATTAACTCCTGTGTATTTGTCCCAAAAGAGTAGAGTTGCAGTAAAATTAATCCAGCTATCTTCTCAACCTGTATACATATCAGGGTCATGGATGTAGTAAAACTATAGTCAAATAAATACATTTAAAATACATATTATGTGATTTATCATTTGAATAAAAACTAAACAAATATCTAAACAACTAGGTTAACAGGATTTTTACGCAAAAACCTGGATATACACAGCCCATCAGCAATTGAGTTCAAGTGTCTATGTGAAAATGAGTGTTTTGATATTTTCAAATGATGCTTCAGTTCCATGTAAATCTGACAAGGTGGAATAATTTCCCCCATGAAACAGAATTTTGAAAAAGAGATCATTAGAAAGCAAAGAAGAAAAAATATTCCTTTCATAGAATTGAGTCTATTTTTAAGAAAAATTGAGATTAACTAAGGAAAATTAGAGGAAGGCAGATTACTTCTTCCAAACCTGCAACGCTTGCATTATGTAGAATGCATAAGTAATTTGACTGCACCTGTTCTCAACCTACTCTGCCTTCATTAGGCTCAATTTATGGAGTCCATTCTGTGCCCTTTTTTTATGTGACCATCTGTGTAGTCGCTTAACCTCTAACAACAGGGGAACAGCTGATTTGTTTTAGTTTTCAGGACATTTATGACAGTTTTAAGCCTATTATGTGTAGTTATTTTAAAAAAAAGTTTTAGTTTTTCACTGATTGACAGTGTACTAAAAGTGCATTAGATTGGTAGCAGATTATTCAAACTGGACAAACACTGAATGTTAGCCTGCTACTTAAAGCCAGAACACAATGTAGCGGCATGGCTAGAATCCCCCCCCACCAAACTGAAATGAAATAAAATAAAACATAAAAACCTACAGCTACATTAAAGGTATAAATATTCATTCTGAATTTGGACATTAGTACATAATGTGCTGTGTGTATTAATGTGGGATTCTATAAAAATCAGACACATAAAATATCTCTATGGCTTTCAGGCTTTCCCTAGAAATACAAATTACTAAAACTTAAACCAAAACTAAAATACATAAAAACTCAACAGAAATGTGCTTTAAAAATAAAAACCACACTGAAAACAAACTAAAACTGAACTGGATTTCAACTAAAAATTGAAAATAATACAAACATAAAAAGTTAATTTAAAAAATCAAAACTGTAATTTCACTGGCGGGCATTTCAGCTTCCAGTCTGAAGAAACATGGGTTGATCTCACGGATACCGTAGATAGAATTTGCTGAGTGGGCATCGGTATATTTTGGGGCCCCTATAAAGTGCGGGGGCCCCTGAATCTGCCTGGATATCCTCGCCCTTTTGACGCCCCCGTCACAAAGCCAGGCGATGCCGAGACAAGAACCTTTCGCAAAATCCTTCCCCAAAGAGCTCTTCTGCATTACCTTTGTTTGATGATGGTGTCATTGTTTGAGCTGGACTCTCAGGAGATGACAGTCCTTTAAGCTTATACACACACAGAACTGTTCATGTTGCAAATGGTGAAGGACAGCTGCCCCTATGCACATGACACATGGCTGCCTTGAATATTCCACATGAAGCTGCCTCTTCACATCGCCTGAATCCAATAAACCATAAGACTCAGAAAAAGCCCAGAGTCAGGTATTGATCTCACGATCTGCTACAAGTCCTATTGTATAGCTGCGCACTTTTGCAAGCAATGGTTAAAATTATGCTGGCGATTATTAAAGAAACCAGTCCATTACTTGTGTCAGATTTTGTGCCCCACCATAACTTTATATGGTCGGCAGCAGGGGCATTGCTAGAGATTTTGGGGCCCCCCAGTCCAGAACAATCCAGTTATTTTCCAAATTTTCTAGGCCCCTTGTCACTCAGGGGCCCTTAGAATCGTCCTAACTTTCCCCTGCCTTACGGTGCTCCGGGTCAACATTAGATGCCAAAACGTCAAAAGTACAGGTTTTTACAGCCATATGGAGTAGGTCTCCAGAAAACGAAGGCCCAGTTTAGCCAGCGATGGCATCGTGAACTGCTGTGCCCCTAGCAGCGGCACTCACTGAGTCAGGGAATACAGTGAGACGCCTGGTGTACCTCTGACAGAGGGAGAGCGCTCACAGGAAGTCTTGGAACACTTGCTTAATTCAGTAAAAAAATATTGCAAATTTTTTGGTTTCATGGTAAAAAATATTACTTTGTTTACAAAAAAGTATTCATCGCATTAAAAACAACCAGTAGGTTTAAGTAAGACATTCATTTTAAATAGAAATAATCTGACACCCAAATTATAGTTCTAAAAGAGCTGCTCTGAATGTAAACAAGGTTCATTAACGAGGTGCTTGCATAGGGTGCTTGTTATTTAGTAACACATTTGTAACAATATAAAACACCAAACATTTGTGTTTAATATCCCTTTGTGAGCCAATGACTACAACTGCAATTAATAGCAAAATGATAAAAGAGTCAGTCAAAAAAGCTGACACTTAAAATGTCTGTGCGGATGATATGTGCAGATATGGTAAATGGTGCTTGTAAATGGGCTGCTTATGAAATGCATTGTTATGAAAAAACTTTTTGCAGAATTAAGCAAGCGACCCAAGACTCCCAGTGAGCACAGTATCTTCTTCATTTATAAAAAAGATGAAAATGTTTCAGAATTACAGGTCTCACAGTAGGATACTCTGGGTGGGACGGTGAACGGAACCTGGAGATTCGGGCTTGGGTTAGAAAATGAGGCAAAGGGAATTGGTTTGGGGATTGGAGAATGAAAATAAGACTTTCATTTCAGCTTCAGTACAAGAGAATCACGCAGGAAAACAAAATCTGGGACGAAGTGAGGGTTATAAAGGGTGAAGTTGCTTCGGGGATCAGGGTCTGGATGCATGCATGTCAAAAAAGAAAGCAGAATTATTTGATTTATATTAAGGCAAAGATACAGTGAATGAATGGGTTAATTACTAGGAAATGTACACTCCCATGACAAACTATTATCATGTATATGAATACAATAAATCGTCTCAATGAAACACAACAAAACCTTCATATGGTAACATCTGTGGTGTAATTAACTTAGGGAAGCGTGATTTTGTTAGTCACTTGTCTACTTTGCATTCCAGTGTGTTACAATACAGATAAAATATATATGGGTGGCCCTCACCCTGCTGGGGATTGATAATTACCTCTTGGTTTGGTTGCTTAAAATCCAAAATATGTTTATATATTTTAATCCAGTAAGGTTTAACATAAGAAAGTCCTCAATCTGAGGCATTTGCACCTAAGAATAAAGTCAGTTGAGTGGAATTTTCAGTGAAAAAATAAACCAGGACTAAACATTTTCCTAATCGTGTATCCAGCAAAAAAAAAAAAAAAAAAAAAAAAAAACTAACAGTTGTTTTAATCCTATCTAAATAGATAACAGATGAGAAGTTACACAATGAATTGCTTGCTAGCAAATTAACATAAACATTTGCATGCATAATAATGTTTATTGTGATAATAAATGGAATATGTATGTGTTTTGCTCACAGTCTTGTTGAGGCAACGTGCTCCCACCCCATCCACACAGATCCCACCCACTCAGTAAAGCGGGAAACAGAAGCATGGTAGAGGTTTTAACCTGAGGGCGTATTCCACAAAGCAGGGGCCTGTACTACGAAGCGGGGTTACTGGCTTATCGGGGTAACTTGTCGGATTTAAGGTACCACAGTTTAAATGGACTTCATATTCGTTCATTTATGTTTTGCCCATACTACCTTAAATCTGACAACTTACCCCGATAAGCCAGTAACCCCGCTTTGTAGTTCGGGCCCCAAGATTTCCCAGTTAACTGGATAACTTAAGCCAAACCTGAAAACTGGCCGATAGGAAGAGAGGGAAGTGACATTCCTGTTGGGCAATACTTTAATAAATTTGGCTTAAGTTATCTGGCTAATGAAGAAATCCTGCTTTGTGGAATACTCCCCTACGTATGTCATCTCATTTTAGTTTAGAAATACATGCAAGTGACCAATGAGAAGGAAAAAGATTCTGTATAGTCAGGAATAATTACCCAGCAGCCTTGAAGAAACACGAGTCAAACAGTCATAATTTTAAAAAGTCTAGTCATGCCTCCACGGATTTACGCAGTATGGGCAAATCAATAAACAACAAAACAAATGAACAGTTATCTTTTGCTATTAATTACTACCATGTACTTTCAGTTCAGTATAATCTTTATTTACCATTTGTACAAGTTCAGTGGAATTATTCTCTCCATAGCTGGGGGGGTCGCAGTGCGGGGTCAGTCGACGTGCACCCCTAGAACTGGGGGTTAAAGGTCTTGTCCATGCCCACGGACATGTGACTGTTCTGCCAACACCAGGGCTTGAACTCATGACCTTCTGATCAGAGGCACAGCCTGCTGAGCCACTTACCATATGGATGCCTTCTATGCATTCAAGTGGAATACCTGGTATAATTATCCATTCATTCTCCAACCACTTATCTCAGGTTTGGACAGTGACAGAAATACGGAGGTCTACATTAAAGAATATCATTACCTATTTTTGTCTAACAATTTGTGCACCACCAGTCCTGTATTCATCCTTTGTCTACAAACTGTATCTGTGCTTTAACATCCAGGTAATTCATAGTTAGTTTGCTGAACCCCAGTAAAGTCTTTTACCAAAAGGTTTCTGAGCATTTAAACGTTTAGATGTATCGGGACTTCCTTGCCAGCAGATAAAGGAATGTAGACGCTCCTCTACTTACAAACGAGATATGTTCCAAACGGCCGTTCGTAACTTGAAATGTTTGTAAGTTATTATTCCACATCATTTTAAGGGTATACGCAAGTACAAAGGATGCTGGGAGTACGCACGCTACGCTGCTGCGCGGCGGGAGTAGCGGCCGGAAGTCGTACTAGGCGGAACTGGCGCGCAGAAAAAAAAAATTGATGTTGCGGACAGGAAACGGGAGCCCAATGAACACAATTTGGACTTACAGTCCTCTTCGTTCGTATGTCTCAAAGTTCGTAAGTTGAAATTTCGTAAGCAGAGGAGCGTCTGTAACTGCCGGAGACATGATTTAGGAGTTGGAACACTTCTGTGGATTCAAAGCCAAAGAAACAAAAGAATTGCATGATCTGCATTACAGTATGTACCACATGATTGAAGACTGAGAGTATTTACGTCTGTCTCATTGTTGTGATATTTAACACAATTGGCAATAAGCGCAATTAGTTCTGCTAATTTGACTACTACAGATGTTGACACACTTCTGCTGTGCAGGTGGTTCTTAGCCTTCCCGGTTTATATAAAGGCAGTGGGTCATTATAGCTTCAGTGAAGGCAGCAGACTCATGATGCTGAGGCTCAGTGCACCAACTCGGGAGCCTCTACCTGTGGGAGTCCCCTGAAGGGGGGCACCTGCCATCACTGATTATCCTCTTTGCAGAATGGGCCGCTAACCCCTTCTTAATGAATCCTATTCCATGCCCCCCCCCCCAGGCAGCACGCCTTTCATCATGGGTAGTAGTGTTGTTGCTGTCCCAGAAAGTGTCTTTTATCTCCAGTTCTCTCCTCCGACCTGCCTCACCTTTTCTGTAGGCCTCTGAATCTTCCAATTTGCCATGAAGGCTCAGTTCATCCTTGCCTACCTTACCCGTCATTCTAGTCACGTTCTGGCACTCAGAGAATCGTACATTTCGTCTGACAACTGCTCTGTGGCTTTCTCATCTAGCTGGTCCTTCTCCTATGTCCCTCTGGCCGAAAGGGGAAGAATGTTTACTCATCTGTCCTGAAGAGTCATTCTCTAACCCTCTTTCTTCATATATATCTCTCTTACTTTAGATTTGACAGTTTCACTATCACTTTGCCTACCAGGCTCCCCGCTGTTGTCCTCTACCACTCATTTTGTGTCCTTTACTCTTTTCCAGCTGACCTCAATATCAAGCTCAGCTCATTCTCACTGCTCACGCCTAATTCTTCCAAGCAACTTTGACATTCATTTATATGAACCCTAGTCTTTTCTTCTGTATGTCTGTACATGTCTGTCTGCTTGTACTCACAAGACCAGCTTGGCCTTCAAGGAACATCTCCACCTTCTATGCCCTCCACCACAATCCTTGCTTCTTTTCCACTCATTCACCAACTCTGTAGCCTCACAGTGGACCCATAGTGGAATCTGAACCTTCACCCATTCTCTCCTCATACGTCCATCCATGCATAACCCTCCTTGAGCCCTTGGCCTCTAGACTCACTTTACGGCAGCAGGACAAAGCCGAATGTGGCAGGACGGAAATGGCACGAATCCAAGAAGCAAACCGACCCGGTGACCTACAAGAATCTCATGGCTTCATTCCACTCTGCAGTTTCTGCTGAGATGACCTTATTTTAGGATAAACCTCAGTTTACTATTAATAGTCCATGAAAATTCTTCTCCACCTTCTTTTCTTACCCCTCAGCCACCTTCATCTTCTCTTACTGTACATAGCTTTGTCTCTTCATCAAAGAGAAGGTGGCTGACATCATAAACCAATTTTCTTGATCTCTGAGTTGTGCTGCGGTTTGACACTTTGAATCCACTCTTCTACTCCAGACATCAACTCACTTCACGGCTTCTCATATACCTGTAATGCCAATACACTGATGATACAGAGCTCTGCCTCTTCTTCTGCACCAAAGTTTCTTTTTGGTATCTTGGTCTGGGTGGCAGACAGTCAATTCCAGTTCAGTCTGTAGAAGGGTGATGTTGTCCATATCCCAGTTATCTGAGCACTTCCCTGCAACATTACTATAATACAAATTCAGTTGTGTCACGTCCCGGCCACGCCCCCGACAGGCGGAGCGCACTCTCTAATCTGCGGAATCCCGTCCACCTGTTCCAGCGGCTTTAAAAGGCGTCACCTCGCTCTCCTCAGTGCGAG
>JAODLC010000133.1:517348-528474 GCA_026781145.1 Hippopotamyrus pictus | reverse complement strand
AGGGAGGCGACATACTCTCAGATAAGGGAGGTGACATACTCTCAGATAATGGAGGCGACATACTCTCAGATGAGGGACGTGACAAACTCTCAGATAATGGAGGCGACATACTCTCAGATGAGGGAGGCGACATACTCTCAGATAAGGGAGGTGACATACTCTCAGATAATGGAGGCGACATACTCTCAGATGAGGGAGGTGACATACTCTCAGATGAGGGAGGCGACATACTCTCAGATGAGGGAGGCGACATACTCTCAGATGAGGGAGGTGACATATTCTCAGATGAGGGAGGTGACATACTCTCAGATGAGGGAGATGACATAATCTCAGATGAGGGAGGTGACATACTCTCAGATGATGGAGGCGACATACTCTCAGATGAGGGAGGCGACATACTGGGGTTCTTTTAATACTCTATTTAATCCTTTCTGGTTTATAGTGTGTTGTCAGCTTTTAAGTTAGTTTTCAGGTGACAGTAAAATTTCTTGTGAATATTCCACAATGCATGGTTCTATGAGTTATTAGTCACGACAGCATAACTCATAACTAAAATCGAGAAGGTGTTCTGTTGTAACACGTTTTAAAACTCACAGATGTCAGCCAGCATGGCTATACTCTGCGTTCTGACATTTTGAAGGTCATCGGAGAAGAATTTAATCACATTACGGTCTTATGTCAGACGGACATAAATGTGAGTGAACATTCTCGGATGTCTTCAGGTGTTTTGGTAGGCGTGATTAACAGAGTGCTCAGTTGCTATAAGCAGTTTGGTAGGGGGAAGGTTACAGGACCCTTGGTCCTCGTGAAGCGCACACGTACTGCTTATAGATGGCCTATGGGGTCACCTCTGGCGCCAGACTTTCTTATTCCCCTTCAGATGTATAATGAAATGACAGTCCTCATGTCTGCATCATTTCACGCTTCAGCTGGCTCCCTTGTGTTGTTCTGAATAAGTACATTTCACTTTGGCCTGATGTTGAGGGATGGCTGGGTGATGCAGTGAGTTACCACACTGGATTTTTGCCCGTGCTGAAATAAAACTATTAAAGTACAACTGACAAGTCTGCTATTTCATATTTAATATTTTGTGACATATATATATACTTACAGCCACGCCAAAAGTGAGATTCTTAAGCTCGAAAGATTTGGTTTATTTGCTTAAATATTACGCACAGCGTAATGAAAAGCATTATTGTAAGCTGTTAAACTGGTTAATTTCTGATATAACTAGTACTTCATGATTCATCACCCACCCATCCATTGTAGAGCCGACTTATTTATCCAGAGTCTTATGGTTGTCACACATCTGTGGTACTGCTGGTTTCGTGGGGAGTTCCACTTCACTCCTTTTGTAATGCGGAGAACATTCCCGAAATTCAGAATCAGATGCATGCTGGCAGTTCAAGGTTTTTGGTCTTTGCCCATATGACTTTTAACAGCTAAAGGCATATGTCCCCCCCCCCACCCCCAAACTTCTGTTTTTGTCCTTGTGAGCACAACTGTTGCCACTGGAGTGTCCAGAGGAAAGCCACACAGGGAGAATCTCCGCGGCTGGGGAAGTATGCAGATGCACAACCCCGGAGCTCTGAGGCATCTGTGGTACCATGATGTCTCAATATGTGTGTTTAGGAGATTTCAGTGCTTTTCAGTGCTTTCAAGAAGCAAAAACTGAGATGGCATGATACGGTGATCCATAGTGATAGTGGAATATGGGGACGTATGAAGTTCCTTATGGCCAGTTGTATATATTGAAAAACAATAAATATTAAAGTACTTTTTACTTCCAGGTTTATCTTGCCAATCAGGATAGAAGGTTTTCTCCTGTAGATGATACAGGGTTGCATTGCGATTATGCAGAACATTTGGCCACAGCTGAGAAGGTACAGCATGAATCTTCGCCTCTGAAAGTCGCTGAGTTGTGAGTTCCGAAATACCCCGTTGCGGTCGGTAGGAGAAGCCTCGCCTCGACCCCAACAGCTTTGCAGCCAGAAGCTTTATCGCTCGGGGAACCACCTGTACGTCCGTCATGAGTGACCCCACCCCCGAGCAATGGTTCTGATTCATACTTGAGATTTGTTGCGATGGAAAACAAATAGGGAGAAATGGAGGAAGGGTGAAAGGTCGGCTTTCTGGTACAGCGGAGATTTGCACATCAAAGTGAACTAAACGTTCCACAAGCTTGCGGAGAGATGGAGACCAGCCAGCGTCGGATGTCCCCTGCTCAGGATTTGGACCTCATGGGCATTTTCTTCAGAGCTATGAACCCCTATGAACAAGGAGATACAAAATAAATACAGCTCTCATGACTATTCATGCGGACCTGAAGCAGACTTAAAGTCTAAGACGCTTAAAGCTGATAGACAGACCACATTCAATGAGAAGCATGCCTGTTAGCATCTAGAGTATTATTTTCCAGCTAATATTCCATGAACTCGTTTAACCTGAGTTCTGGTAAGGCTTTCCAGTACACGCTGTTTGGGAAGTAGGAATGCAAATGGGCTTGTGCTTTGAGCAATTGTAGACATCCTAGATGGACCACTTCATAACATCTATGGCATTTGGTGAGCATGTTGTTGTTCATGCGATTTAGCTGTGAATTGAGTTGTTTGTGAGAGAAATTCACATGCAGAACTGTAGATGCGATTCAGTTAATGTGCTGAATGAATATAAATAATACGGATTATTTCGAATGTTTGATGAGACGTTTGTATTGCTGACTCATCCAAATAACTGTCCATCCTGACAAACCTTGAGGGAAGTTTAATTTGTACAGCTATCATTTTTAAGGTTTGCAAAGGGGGAAATGCTTAGAGAAAGATGGCGTCCAGACTGGGACAGATTACTCATCTGCAACCCATCTCCATCCGCAGGGTGTACCTGTACGATTTGTACCGAAGTATGAATTTGCTGCTGGTCCCTCAGGGTTTTCCACCAAATATATTGATGGTTATGTGGATGAATGTCAGGTCATGTATATCACTGTATTGTAGGGGTGTAACAGTACATGAAATTCATGATTTGGTAAAAACCTCAATTCCGGGTTCACGGTATGGTGCAGTTTCATTACGGTAAGGAAAACAGAATTTGTTTTGAAAATATTATTAAAACCGCAAAAGCAAGCAGAATTAGAAACAATTGTAAACCAAAAACCTGCTGACGTAT
Source organism: Hippopotamyrus pictus (assembly GCA_026781145.1). NCBI lineage: Eukaryota > Metazoa > Chordata > Actinopteri > Osteoglossiformes > Mormyridae > Hippopotamyrus > Hippopotamyrus pictus. The sequence continues at coordinate 525,309 of JAODLC010000133.1, read as the reverse complement.
CTGACTAACAAAACCTAAGAGACTCTTATTTGTACATCTATAAAACATACATTTAAAATCAAAAACATAAGAATCACAACAAACTAATCTGGTCTAAATCCTGTGTTCTTTACTACAGAGTGTGGGTGCATATCTGCACCAATAAACACCACTATAGTCGTAATTATTTTTTAGCCCGGTCTGAATATCCTGGCACAAGCACCTTAGATACCATGAGAAAACTAATTTCTGCCGTGTCACGGCCATAAACACACTTGGGTGATGTCATCTCAAATAAGTTAGCACATTGGATGTGCTTCCAGCAACATGTCTGAGTTCGGTATAACAGAGCCTTCTCACCTACTCTCTCTCCAGTGTTGCTATAATTCACTGGGAAAACAAATTGTTCCCAAACCATTTATTATGACTGACAGTAATTCGCATTAGCCATAACCAGCTCACAGCCACAATTAGCATGGCTGTTTTCCATGTGAAACGTCGACTTGTGAATACTGCGCATACTGAACCGAAAATTATGTACCAAATGGTGCACAACATATATGTGTGCCATTACAGTCCTACTATATTGTCACGTTTGCCAGAAAATCTACTGCGTTTCTCATCTTTACGACTTCTCCATGAATCCCGGTGAAGAGGTTGCTCATGGAGACCATCCATTTCCACCTTGACATAAAAATTCAGACCTGGGTGGGATATCCAAATTTGGATTGGTGCACAGCCACCGATATTTTCAACATGCACATGTCAGAGGTATAACTGACAGGCATAGCTTGTCTTGTCCCTATTAAAATGGAAAGAGTAGATGGGTAATGAAGTTCTTCTGGGCAGTGGAATGAGGGTATGGAGAGTGGAACATGATTCCCATGAATTATAACTATAAGAACATTCCTTGCATTGACTACATAAGTGTTCATGCATGGCCTACCCTTCACCTGGTTCCAACATCTGCTATCCATACATTTAAACCATCCAGAAGGGACAGTATATGTTCTTTGTGCAGTCACCAAGGCTGTTTGCTAAGGCCCAGGTAGCAGAACACGTTTTCACAATTGGCTCCAACACTTTACACAGCCTGTGACTTCTACCCATCTATAAGGTGTAACGATGCATTATGCGATAAGGCAATATTATGTAATAACATAATGTGATACATTTTTATCACATAATACAGTGTTATTACATAATGTGTTGTCATACAACATGTAGCGATGCTTTATGTAATTACACCAGATTTTGTATTAACTTGACAAAATGTAACAAGTTGCCATTAGATAAATTTAGGTAAAATTAGGTAAATATTCAGGGGTGTGTTTCCTGCTAAGTATAGTTTGTTATTTCATACTTAAAATCATTAATTTATTAATGAGTCTGTCTCAAAACCCTTTGTAGCTGAAATAGTTCGTAACCTTATTCATAAATTAACGATCTGCCCCATTCGTTATTTGTAATGTCATTCTGTATTTGAACTTTTGCCTGCTATTCTGTCACAGAGATACCAGAAGTCACCCAAAACAGATCACAAAAATATGACAAATCTTTACCAATCCACACATCTTTAGCACCTCAATTCCCATCACTGCTATGTCATCCTCTATAAAGCAGTACAGAATAGTCAGAGGCCCGATCAACGTCTAGCCCAAAACATTTTAGAACATTCTAGAAACTACCATAGTTCACTGAGGTTCCAGGGGCCATGTGTATGAGGTCTGGATGAGCACCAGGTTTTTGTATCCCTAAGAATACATACAAATGGGACAGAAAATTAAATTACAGTACAAAGCTACAAAGGACCGGTTTCGGGACACGGTTGGGTTGCGGCATGCTTTAATCTGGCAAGGAGACAGTGAGAGTTGGTTAGGTTGAGGATGTGTTGGGCAGGAATTATGGAGTTGAGTGGTAGCCCTCTCTTCCCTCCTAATACTGTGGAGAAGAGAAATAATAACTCTTACAAGCAGACGACTCACCCACATCCAAGGAAAACACCATATTTCCTGAATGTTCTTCAATGTGAATGTTTGATTATGGGGAACGTAATGCTTCTTTTTATTGCTGGGCAAAATATTTGGGACAGTGCTCTCCAGTGCCTCATTGCTCTTGCTGTTTAGCTTGTGTTTTTGTCATCAGGATGACAGTGTTTGAGATGTTGAGGTAGAGTAAGTACTGCCAGCTGATAGCCATTTATGCCTGGGCACTTTCACTGAATTTTGACGCTTGCTAAATGCACCAGGGCATCTGATGTGCCAGAAAAAGAACCCCGATGACATTCTGTGTTTCTCCAAGGTGACGTCATTGTTTGTTGTGTCACGGGGCTAATGAAGCTTAGCATCAACAGCAGACGACCCAAAGCTGCGTGTCTTTTGGCATTACAGAAAAACATGATTCTAGGCTGCTGGCGTCATTAAATCAGCAACAAAAAACAAAATACTGATTCTAGTGGATGCTTAGGCTCCCGTCTGATTCCATCTTTCCTCATCTGCATGGCCATGGTTATGTTTAGGCGGCAGTGTGTGGTTCAGCAGGCTAAGACCCTGTACCTGTGATCAGATGGTCTCTGGTTTGGGCCCTGCATTGGCAGAATAGTCACATGTCTGTGGGCCCTTGAGTGAGGCCCTTAACGCCCAGATCCACGGGCACCATAGGTAACTAGCCTTCCTGTGATGCCCAAGCTTGGCGTCATCTGTGTATCTCCTACCTGATGAGTTACTGTCTGCCTGAGATCAGGTGCGGTTCATCAGAGACTAGGTAGGATGGAAAACCTGCTGGATCCCGGGCACTCCAGGATCAGGCTCACCAACCCCTGGGGTAGACATACGAAGGGGAGTGATAGCATCATGTCACATGACCTGGTCACCTGACCTGAACCCAGTAGACATGGTTTCGGACACCAAAGTGTCCTGATTCAAGGTGACCATCTTGTTACATTACAGATGTCCTGCAAGTTTTATGTCTGTGTGCTTACTAGTGCACCATTGCAGAGGTAAAGTAAACAGGAACTAGACAGTAACAGCATACGGGACATGACCTTATTTCTCTAACCTCCATGTTTGGATGATCTTCTTAATTTGCAATTATAGGATTAGTGTATTACGGGATTCGGTATTCCATACTGCCCAGGAAACAGTTTCGCTATAAATTTTCTTCTACTGATTCTTGGGCACTAATCTCCCTCTTTAATGCGACTAAGAAACACAGCATACTCTGTCACAGCACATGTAGGGATCTCCAGGCCATCACATTCACAAACAGCAGGATTCCCAAATAATAAAAGTAATAAAAAAAAAAAAACTTTCTTCTGTTCTTTTCGAAATCTGAGTCTGTCAACGTTCATGCACCCTACCAACCGCACTCACAATAATAATAAGAATAAAACAGCCAGAAACTAGAAAAGCCCATCTAAAAACTGCCATTATATATGTGGTTGGAGGTCTCTGAAAATATCTTTTGTCCAGGCACTGTGCCACAGGTCTTGGGGTTACGCCATTAGTAAGATTTAATAGCGCCTTCTCTGTATGGTACAGTCCTTATGAGTGGGCCTCCCTGTGCGGACAGTGCATGGCTCTGCTCCAGTCGTTTGTATCTGCTGTTTCAGCGAGGCTAAGCAGCGGGCCGCGGGTGGGGGTAAGGGCAGTCTCACCGACTCCGCCTGACCGCTTTTGTGATTTACTTGTCTTCTGTCTAGTCCCCCCTCCCCCCCATCAGCAGTACCAACGCCTCCAGTCCACCATGTGTGCCCCGTGTGGAAAGCATACATCACGCGAAGGCCTTCAGAGGACCGCTCCCTTTCGCAGACCGCTCGATTTCCTGTTGAGGGGGCTCGCACAGAATCTTTTTTCTCCGGGTTGCATGTCCCTCCTCCGGCTCCGTCTCCTCGATGCTCAAAACAATAAAATATCAGCGGACAGAACAGATGGAAGGGAATTTCCAGTGCTTTGTTTCACAGCTGGCAATGTTCTCCGTAGAAATTGGGGGAATAAGGGGACAGCCTGTTGAAAAGGACAGTGCTCGCTCTCCGAATTCCTGCTTCCCCCCTCAGAGCAGCCCCACGTTCCTCCAACACCCCCTCCCCTCCCCTCTCCTCCCCGCCTCCCTCCCGGGTCCTTCCAGCATCGGTGAAAATGTTCTCCGTTGGCCACCCCGGGACTGCAGGAACACGTGCCTCGCTCACTGCAAGATTAACATTCGCACTGCCCCCACTGGCCGCCTGCTAATGTCTTTTAAAGACCCCCAGAACAAAGCCACTGTTCCGCACACGAGCCCAGACTCGACTGGCAACTTTGTGTTTGTGTGAGAGGGAAAATCGTGGTCAGTGCGGCCCACAATATGCTTAAGAAGGCTGAGTCGCTTGCATTGCTCTTTTTGTAACGTGACTCCAGATTTTCAAAGAATTTTTTTTGAGTTAATTTAATGTGATTTAGGTTTTACCGGTCTGTTGATTTTTCTGCAGGTATTTTCCAGCATATTTTCCATAAATACACAGGGGAACTAACCTTACGCTGCAGTTAATGCCAAACTATGGAAAATTGTGAGTGTATTTACAGGGTTTTTAGCCTGACGTCACACATGGCGGAAAGCCCAGGGATTCTGAGTACTCTGCTAGGGTAGACAATGTCGGGGTTAAGTGTCCCCCCCCCACAAGCTCCACGTAATGGTTTCCCTGAAAGATACCACAAACATGGGGAGGAAAGTTGTGTTCACAAGCTGTGAAGCTGTGTTCTCATGCATAGTGTGAAATATCCCGAATCTGAGAAACAAAATACCAAAATTTCATAAGAATTAATTACAGTTAATGTGTTATTTAATGCAAATTTGGCTCTTCGAAACGGGACAGCCTCTGCAGCGTTACTTAATAAAACTGAATGAACTGAATGATTTTGCTCTTGCTTAAAGGTACAGCTTTTGGGATTGCAGCATATTCAGCCCTGAGAAACTCCTCTTAACTTTGTGTATAAGCAGATAGGTTCTCCCCTAAGCCTTCTTTCAGGTCTAAATTAGGTGAGCCACTGACTTGAGTCTGAGTTACTTAAGCCATGAGTTTGGGTGTGGTGTATGTGCACTTTCACCTGAATCTGAATTGCATAAATCACTGGTTTGAGTTTGAGTTACGTAGACCACTGGTTTGGGTCTGAGTTTTGTTTACCACTGTACTGAGTCTGAGTTTGTAAACCGCTGGTTGCAGTCTGAACTAAGTCATTTTGAGATTTCAGTGTGAACTATGTCAGCTAGTTTTAACCCAAGATATAACTGGAAATCTAGCATCGGAATATAAATGCTATTCATACAGCTTTTTTTGAGTGGGGGGTGGGGGTGCTGGTTGCCCACAGCGAGAGATGTGCTGGTTGCCCACAGCGAGAGATGTGCTGTTCCCCCAGCCAGTTTAGGCCGATTCCATCCCGCGGGAGTGTTTGGCAGGCAGCACACTCCGGGAGTGTACACCGTGCCTTCCGCACATCCCGGCCAGCCTTTGGAGCTGCAGAGGGAAAGAAGGCTGATCCAGAAGGGTAAATCGCTAAGCTGGGGAGATGACAAGGAATGACGAACAAAACAGAATATTCATCCATCTTTTCATCGAAAAGCTCTGGAGAATCCTTTTACTTCGAAGAGTAGTAGTAGGAACCTCTTATTCTGACAGCCTGTTCTAAATCAAATATACTCATAATAACATTAAAATCGTTAGGAATGAACATCAAAATCAGGGGGAACAACTAGCTGCTAGCAAGCTCAAGTGAACATTTTATTTGACTATTTGGAATCTTCATATGCAGGTATTGTTCTCATTATAACTGACCTCTTCATTGAGCTACTTCGTCTGCAGCCTCTGACTCCAGCTATTGGACTGTGGTAGCATTTGATGATTTAAGCTTAAATATTCCAGGCTTTATTCAATCATCCAAAGTAGCTTTAAATAGCATTATCTTATGTCATGGACCCATCCAGTCCCAGTATTTAACATTAAACAAAAGTCATTCATCATTTTTTTTGGTTTCACACATTCATAGTCTCTCTCTCTCTCTCTCTCTCTCTCTCTCTCTCTCTCAATTTAATAAACATCTGTGACTGCAATGAAAAAACTAAAAACGCAAAAACTCTTGTATTTTGTTTGGTTACTTGTGGTTATGGTTAGGGCTGGGTAAGGGTTAAGGTTGTCATAGTTAGCGTTAGCATTTCTCCCATAGAAATGAATGAGCGGGTCCCCATAAAGATATGTTTACCCAATATGTGTGTGCGTATCTTATGATTCGATGCTTGCAGTTCTGTCAGAACCTTTCATGCCAATAAGTTTATCTGGAATACGAAGACCTGCACACCTGATATCCGTTTGACTCCAGATGTTTGTACGTCCTGACAAACGTTTTTGACAGTGCATCATTTGATAACATCTCCTTACAGTGTAGAGTCATACTCGGTCACCGTACAGCCATTTTACCACCTGGAAATAATGCCAGCGCTGATATTTCAATTGGCAGCGACTCCTAGTCTAGAGAATACCATGAACAGACCCATCGACCCAAAGTTAATGCAAGATCAAGATTTAAAAGGTTTGCACTGCTTCGCTATTATTTACGTACCCTCTCTCGCACCGCATAAGAACCACGCTCTCGGCTTCCCCTTGCAAACACAGAGGCATTAACTTTATCACACAGAAAAAAGTCTTGTAAACATGTGCAGTGTATGTTTTCGACCCTCAAGCATCATGTTTATTAAAACAACGTGCACGACTGCTTTGCGATGTGAACAATGCAGAACATGTGTGCCACGCTTTCTTTTGTCATCTTATTCCAATTAAATCAGCTCTGTTTATTTATTTTAGGGACTGACTACGCCGTGACTGTTATTTACACATGTCAGATGCTCTGCCTTCCACAATAAACACATTTTTTCAGTTTTTTGCAGTTTTTTCCTGCTCTTGGGTGCTTGCGAAGATCCAATAAAGCAAACAGCCGTCAGTTTTTTTCTTACCCTGGGATTAATCCGTATCCATTGTTTTCTTTTTTGCTTTTTCATTTTACCATTATTCTGTGAGAAAATATGCACTTTTGGCCTTACTGGAACAGAAGGATCGAAGAGAAAAATGACATGTAACACAAGAACAGCGTTAAGCATGAGCACTAGCTCCCTGAAAGCACAGGCACAAGGCCGGACACACCCTGGATGGGATGTCAGTTCATCACACAGCACACGTGCAATCACCCGCTATAGGGAATTCAGAGACAGCACTTTACCTAATTCTGTGTCTCTGGTATGTGGAATAAAACCCGTATGAACATGCAAACTCCATGCAATCCAGCGGACAGGCAATGTTCCCAGAACTTTAGCTGACGTAAAGGTTTACCTAGAGGATGTTCTTACTGTAGACTTAGTGGAACGTTATTATCGACGATTCACATTATAACAAAGTTTCTGTCAATGTTAGCATGATAACATTATTACCTTAACATCCTTTCAATGTAATTTTGAAAAAATATTGTTTATAATAAAGTTAGTGTTTGATAAAAATGCTGTATGTGAATGTTGCAGGTGCATCATTGAGCCATGAGCCTCAAACATGCTGAGCCACAGTGTCACCTGCTGCTTTGTCATATCCTTGGTTTGTTTTAATTTAGTTGGTCTTAGCTGTAGTGGAGGTTGTAGTAGTGGGATAACCTTCTGGGAGCATCAGGCAAACTGGACATTTTGGACATTTCCATACCTTAATCGTAACATTCAGTAAACATGCTTAGAAGTAAAAACTGTTAGCTGGAAAGGAGGAGGAATTAAACTTCGAGTCCCGGGGTGTGAGATTATGGTTCAAATTACTAAGCCGAAGGACTTGAAATGTTTTCAATTTATTTCTCAATTTATGATTTAAATTGCAGGTTTACAGGAAATGTGTGTGTGTGTGTATATATATATATATATATATATATGTGTGTGTGTGTGTGTGTGTGTGTATATTTGTATATATATATATATATATGTATATA
>JAODLC010000133.1:505962-517248 GCA_026781145.1 Hippopotamyrus pictus | reverse complement strand
ACACACACACACACACACACACACACACACACACACACACACACACACACACACACACACACACACACACACAAATCTAGACTGTATTTCAAAGCCGAGGTTAGCGTGGCACCGGACAGTTTGAATCTCGTCTCTACTCTGCATGCCAAGAATGCATGATCCCCCCCTTTTAAGCAGGATTTCTCTGGGTACTATGGTTCCCCTCTTGGTGATATCTCTCAGTTGCACAAAGTGTGTGTGTATGCGTGTGCCCTACAATGAACTGACATCCTATCCAGGGTGTTTCCCTGCCTTGAACCCAATGCATCCTGGGATAGGCTTCTGGCCCCCTTGCAACCTCATGCTGGATAAGCAGTTGGCATACGGATGGATAGATGTTTATGGGGAACATAGTAAAAAGCAGAGTAATTTATTGATGCATGTGTTTAAAACAAGTAGCAGTATTTTATTATGTCTATGTGTGGGTGTTTCCTTCTGTGTTGATGCTAATGCAGTGAAACACCTGCACTAATAGCCACTTATGGGTGTCCTTGTTTACCTGTAGGTACAAACATTCAGAGCTGTATTTATCTTTGGAACATGTGTTGATACTTCCTACTCGCATTTTTAAAGAGCAGGATGCTGGATTTTTTTCCCAAGCTGATGCGGCATTAACACCACAGCGTTGGTGACAGGAAGGAAGCATGGACGTTTTGAAGAGTAACAGGGTAGCATACTTTTGTAAAGTGATTATTATTATTATTATTATTATTATTATTATTATTGATTATTAGTAAGAACAGAGGATTACAAGGGGTGACTCCAGAAAGTGTGATATATGCATAGAAAGGTCTGTGAATTATACTTCCGCATGGGGAAGCAGGATTTCAGGTACTACCCAGGGCTGCTGGGTTTGCTATCAGGACACACGCATATCTCCCTCCTTCCCTCCCTGCCTCTCCTATACCCCCCCACCCCGACGCCCTTACAGGGGAACCTCCCTGCCTCTCATTTAAATTATACTATATTCACCATATGTACAATTACATAGCAATCTTTCAGTGTCTGCATATCCCTTCTTACTCTTTGAAATATATAGAGGAGGCAGCAAAGCTTTGGGTTAGAGAATTTGCCAGTGGGTTACAGGCCTTGCTCAAGGGGCAACAGTGATGCAACCCTCTTGCCGATCACGCAATTCAAAATGGCAGCCTTACAATCACAGGCACAGAGACTTAACTCGCTGAGCCACACTGCCCTTTTACAGGGCAGATATAGCAGTTTTTATAGCAGCATCTGGTGTGAAATCCATGGGGTGAATTTGCTTATTGGGTACATGGGCGTCTGGACTGAGTGAGGAACACGAGGGGGTCGAGACGCGGAGTCGTGGCTGATGCCTGCCTGCCTGCCTGCCTTTCACAGATTCCACGGAGAGCAGGTGATGTCGGTCAAGCTGCGCTTTGAGTATCCGGCTGAGGGTGGGGTCCAACGGAGCCGCTCGTTCACGGGCTTCAGCACCCTGAACAGCCGACGCCGGTACGTACTCCTCCTGGCCTGGTCCCTGTCCACCTCTTCCATCTCCCACCTGTCTTATGCCTTGTATTTCCACCAGTTTCCCCCTTATGCTTCATCCTGTAATCCTCTAAATCAGTGATTCCCAGTCCGGTCCTCGAGGACCCCCAGACAGTCTACACTTTTGCTAAAATGTGCAAAAATGTGGACTGTCTGGCAGGGAGCTCAGAGGGAACAAAAACATGGCCCGACTGTGTGTCCCCAAGGACCGGATTGGGAGACACTGCTCTTAATGATCCATTCTCATCTATCCTTCCTCCATGTATCTTCTTGAGTCAGTCTGTTGATACCTCGTACCTGTCCGGTACTTACCTGTCCCATTTTTTGACCCACTTTGGTCTCATCTGTCCAATAACATTAACATTGTGACACCATCCTCACTGTCAACTGCTTCCCGTACAGTGAATGTTACTGATCCGTTACAGTTACTGATTTCATTTGTTAAACCTGCCTTTGCAGTGTCTCCTCGGTGCAGAGCTCCTTAAGGTCCAAAGGGTTATCAGGGAAATCTCCCAGAATGCCTTACTCCTCTGGCAGGTTGGGCAGCAGCATATGGGGCCCTCAGCCCAGTCAAGTTGATAGGGTCTTCCAGGCACTGCGGAAGGGGCTTAAGTAAGTATTTTAGAGCTGTAACTACCCCTAATTGCTAAATCTTAACCCCAAGCCTTAAACCTAATCTCAGAATTTAGAAAGCATCTTTAAGCAACTGAAAAATGCATTTTTCTTGGCCAGAAATTTTTCCATAAAAAAACGTAAATTAAGTCTTGTTGCTGAAATGCGGCCCTATTGGTTAAAAATTGAAAACAGCTTGTTACTCAGCAAACACCAAGTGTTAGTAACACAAGACACTCTGTGATCTCAGCTGAAGATCATACTGGTATATATAAATATTTAGAGTTATGAAACCACTGTGAGTATGTGAGTGGTACTAGTGATATATCAGTATCATTTCTACTGCAAAATAGTTACTGGGAAATCATGCGGATCTGACAGATAGCACACAGCTGGACACAGGGCACACGGTGAAGATGTTGTTGTTAGCTGTTCTCAACCCCATCCTATGTTGACAGGGAATATCTTCAGGCCCATCAGGCAGAGATGGACTTCCTTACTTCACAGCAGAGGGACAGCAAGAGAAATTCCAGGCTGGTAAGATATTCCCAGCGATACTCACACAAACCGTAAAATGGGGCCTGGGGTCAGCAAAAGAACTTGTGTCATTTAAACATCAGGCAGGTAATACATTGTGCCTTGGGGGGGTCTGGCAGTCACTCATCTGCTATGTGGACAATTGTGGAGAACAAAAGTAAAGCCAACATTTTTGTTATTACAAATTTGAGTTGGCAGCTTTTTAAATTAGTTATAAGGATTTAGACATTCTGTGGCTTTCTTGTTTTACAAAAGCAGACCTCTTTATTTTTGACTAGTTTGACAGCAGTTACCAGAGGAGAGTGATTTTAGGTCCTTGTTTGTCTCTGAAAAAATTTCTTTCAGATAATTCTTAAGATGTGTCAGTTCCTGCAGAGACATATTCATGTGCTTTTCAGCTGGGCTAAACTGCACTCCTTTTAAATTGCAGGCTTTTCTCTATGACCTGGAAAAGGTAAGTTCTCTTTTGTTGTCTGCTGTTTCTTGCTTGGATCTTTCCTTTTCTCATCTCTCAGTCCCCTTAAACACCCACTCACATCAATCATCGGTCTCCTGATTGAGCAGCGGAAAGATGAGATTGATTCTTTCAGATCAATGCCCATGACCAAACCCCTGCCCACATTAACTACATTATCTAAATTTAGAGATATAAAGTAAAAAAAAAAATATATAGATAACTTCTCAAATTAAATGTATTCTTGCCAAACACTTAGGAAGTTCTTAAGCTTAAGGCGAAAACTTCCTTCTTCCCTCATTAATCCAGTGTCTGTGCTTTCTTTATGCATGATTCTCCTTTTGTCTTCGTGCTTTTGGTTTTTGTTTTTTGTTCTTTTGGAGCGACCAATCAGCTGTCACCTAATGGGCCTCCCCTGTTTCCTGAGCACAGGAGATCCGCATTCTGGAGCGGTACATACGCAGGCTGGAGTTCCACATCAGTAAGGTACAGACAGTCCAGTACTCCTGATAATAAGCATGACATCTCAGGATGAGCTGTAAACAATAAATCCAGGGATCTGTCTATAAAAATTAAAAGCATATGCACTATGCATATCCACTTGGCCACCTGCCATTTCCATTTTTTCAGCCCTGCAAAAACAAATGTTGAAGATCCATGATTTATTGTCTTAGTAAAATGGCCGTCTGCTTCAGGTGGAGGAGCTGTATGAAACATACTCTATCCAGTGGCGTCTCTGTCAGGGGGCTATGAATATGAAGAAAGCCTACTCCCTTTCCCCAACAACCCGTGGTTCTCGGGGTAGCCTGCTGGAGCTCAACCGAAGCCACCGGCTCAGCCTGGAGGTACAGTTTTTTTTGGGAGGGGGTACAAGGGACCTAGAGTAGAGAAATACAGTCGACCCTGCAGACTTGCGAACGTGACATTCATGGTTTTTCCGCAAGCTGGCCGTGAACAATTGAATGGGAATATTTATGGAGCCTTTTCCTATAAATCGCAGAATCTTGCAGATGATATGTAAGCAAAAATACATAAACAATACTGAATTTGTGTCAGGATCTGTCCCTACCGGTCCCATCATTTTTCTGTTTGGCCAGCAGATGTCACTGGTCATCCCGCGTGTTCCTAATGTTTCCTAGCCTATTGTCTCGATCTCTCACACCTGTTTCCCATTTGTGGGTCATTATACATGATCCCTAGTGTTTGGCTTATTATCAGTGATTCACACCTGTCCCTGGTCTCGTCCATGTTATCTGGGTATATACATGCCTTGCTCCTTCATGGTCATTGTTGATGTACAGCGTAGTGTGTGCTTGTTTACTCCCTATATTGACCTTTCAATTAATCCCATGGTGTTTCCCTTCCTGAGTCCTAGCCCTCGTTAATCATTGATTACTGTCTGCCCGCGATTGTGACCGTTCAAGGTCCATTTCGTTTCTTATTTGTATAGTGATTTAAATAAAGTCCCCCTGCATTGTGGGATGTCACTCTATCCCTGGGTCCAATCGTGACAATTTGGATCACATAAAATCATAAAATACATACATATTACTGTTATTTAATATTTGTTTGTGCACATAAATACCATATATTTAATAGAAAAAGTTATTTTCGGTAAAAAAAAAAAAAACAAAGAACTGTGGGAGCTACGGATCTTTGCCTGGGAACGTCGGGCATCTCAGTCCCCCTCAGCCCCCCTCACTTAGCTGCCTCTGTGACCGTGGAATATCGGCGTTTCTCGCAGTAACCTTTAGGCCTCTCAGTGCTGTTCATTTTGCGTTTTTAATAATGGGTCGAAGTATTATTAGCTAATTTTCACATCCGCGGGTATCTTCTACCCCTAATCCTCACAGACGTGATAGGATTACCATATAACTCTAATTGCCCTGAATTAACACGTGTCTGATAATTGAACTGACACAGTAATTAAGAGTATCTGGAATGTTTTTGTTGTGTTTACATAGTCCATTAGATATATGTTTAGCTACTCAGACCAGTAAAAAGAATGATTCTTTGTTAAAACTTTTCAACACTCGGTTTTCAGGACATGTACATTATGGAGGGAGAACTGGAGATTCTCCTTGGTGAACTGCGCATCAAGATGAAAGGTATTTGGACCCTCATCATGGTGTGTGAACTTCAATGTTCTTGAAATGCTTTCAGAAATAGTTCTCTGAGATATACCAGTGTGATGATAGAATGAGTATTATAAGAGTTATTCCAAAACTCCAGAAAATGACTTTGAGGTGTGACACGATGCGAGAGGAATGTACTGTATTAAAATTAGCTGCTGCGGTTCCTGTTTCTGATCAACAGGATTGATCGGCTTCGCTCGTCTTTGTCCTGGAGATCAGTACGAGGTGGGATTTCAGCTGGTTTCCTTTGCATCCAGCTTTACTGTATTGTAATCAGATAATCAGAAATATCATGTAGCCTCTGCTGAGATTTCAACCGAATGAATCAAGTTAGTCCCAAAGAACATCTCGATGCAACACATAAGTGCCCGCATATGCATAATGTTATGGTTTCTGCTTTCGTCAGAGGTCTCTTCCTTACTCATACAGGTCATTATCCGCCTGGGAAGGCAGAGATGGAGGATAAGAGGGAAGATACAGGCAGATGACCAGCAGTCGTGGGATGAGGAGGAGATGGTCTTCCTGCCTCACATATATGAAAACTTTGAGATAAAGGTGAGAGACTAGGCCTATCAAATATTTGAGGTTGTACCCCCAGGTGATGGATAACTAGCGCATGAACATACTTGCTGCAGCTCAAATACAGCTTGTAACTGTCTAGCGGTTACCTGATACCTTTGTGTTTACCTATATTTTGGATGTATGACATAGAATCATTGATTCGTATTGTTGATAAGGAGAACCCTTTCGGAGTTTGCCTACAGAAACACTCTACGGAAACGTAGGATAATGTAAAAAAACAATGTGAAGGCGCTGGTCCCTTCATCTGCCGCTAGCTGCAAGCTGGGGGGGGGGGGGATTTCTCAGTAGATCACCCAGCAGTCTAGCTCTGCTGGTGGGGATGGTTATGTTCTATGCTCTCCCAATGTTCCTCTTGGTTCCCCTGCCCGATTTTACATTGTGTTGGCATTTGGATGCACGTTAGTGATGAACTTGCATCCCCGCTGCAGATTGTGAACCAGCCTCAAAAGAAATTTTAACCTAAGTCACGTTTTTGTGCTTTACATTTCATTATGCTTTTCTTGTTAAATGGGGTATAATAGTCAATTTCCCCATGGGGATGAATAAAGTATCTCTATTCTATTCTATTCTATTCTATTCTATTCTAATTTTAAATGTGTTAGTAAATGAGACACATCAGTATTTCTAAATTTATTATTCTTTTGTAATGAACACAAGCTGCTTGACATTTATTTGGCACGTTTATATCAGCTGCGGGGTTATAATACCAAACGCTTTGTTCTGCAATGGTCCTGGGATAAAGTCAGGAGTCAGAGATTCCGATGTACAGACAGAGCGTCCAGGTTACGATGGTCCATGTTATGATATTTTAACTTTATGATGGGTATGATTATTCAAGAAATTCAACACTTTATTATGAAATAGGCTTTATTTTGCCCAACTGTAGGCTAATCTAAGTGTTCTAAACATGTTTAAGGTAGACTAGGCTATGATGTTTGTTAGGTTAGGTGTACTGTATTCAAATGCATGTTCGCGTTACGATATTATTGCTTTACGAGGTTTATCGGAACGTAACGGCATTGAACGCCGAGAGCTTCTGTATAGAGAATTAAATGATGCAGAAGTGGAATCTGTGTGACACATGCCTGAGTTTTCTCTTCTGCTGTGACCTTCGAACCTGCAGGTGACGGAGGTGAAGGGCTTGGTCTCAGTGCCTGTGGGCGTGGTTACCTGCGAGAGCGCGGACTTCTTCGTGGCGCAGCCACAGATGATGGTGGTAGATATCACGGAGCTGGGTACCATCAAGCTTCAGCTGGAGGTGCTGTGGAAGTGAGTACCCTGTTATGGGCTACCAAGCCTGTCTTTCAGTGCCGATATCACCATGACTGTTCATAAAACCATGATAAAGCCAGAGTCATTAAGGACACAGTCATTCTTTGGAAAGAGAAATTCGCACTCACCAGCTGATCGCTTGATTTTGAGTATTCAGATTTCACGTGGAGTAAGGGTGGCAGAAAAAATGGCGGCTTCGGTTGAGAGGAATCTCTGAGTGTTTTTCATTCAGGTCACAGTCCTGTGCACTACTCGAGATTTTACAAACCAAACGAATGAGCTTTCAAACTTTGGGCAGCAGGCCACGCAGATTAATATCAAAGCAGGAATTTTTTTTTTTTTTTTGGTTTTTATTGAACTGGTGATGACATCACTTTTCAAATGACAAGAATGCAGAATCTCACTACGTGGGGAATTCCAATATTTGCATGAAATGGATTCAAGTCAAGTTCACGGGATTGTTTTGATTCTCGGTGAAGAATGGGTCGGGGAGGGTGGGGGGGATGACGGTTGTGAAGGACTGCAAATCTCCATCTCAGCGATTAGGCTGGTGTAACTTCTCCCTTCCACCAGCCCGTTCGACAGCAGGGAGGCGAGACCAGTCACCCCATCCCCCAGCAAGCCCTCCATCCATAGCCGAAAGGGCTCCATCTACAGCTGGACCCCTCCCAGCACCCCTAGCTTCACGGAGAAATATTTCATTGTAAGTTTCCAGTGCAACCAGTGCAAACTCAATGCTGAAAATCATACATCTGTGCAATGGCAAAATAGCGCTAAGCTAAACCCTTCCAGGTGTCAAACTAATTCAGCTGTTGGACTTTCAGGTATGAACGTATATCTTTTTTGCTCAGACTTGTCATGCTATGTACTGTCCTGCAACTTCACCTATAAATCTCCCCTAAGAATGTTCCTACCCCTGCTGCTGATTTCCTGTGGTGTAGCGTGATAATTTGGAATGTGTCTCACCAGATGGTGATCCTCATATAGAAACATATTTGTGAATGTTGAGGTAGGGGCAATGTAAAAAGAATGTTTTTTTTTCCCTCGTTTTTTTGTAGTCTATGGTCAAGCAGTTCCAGGACTCTGAGAACGCCTTTTCTGTGAGCTCCCAGGAATCCAGAGGGATTTCCCTACTGAGCTATCTGTCAGATACCTCCCAGGTCTTTATGCCCTCCATTTTTGGGGGAAGTGAGATGCAAATTAACAACGTGAGGTCATCCGATGCCCAGGACCATATGGGAATGAAGCTGTCAGCAGGGGGCAGCACTGATTGGCTGCCTGACTCTGATCATTGCCCAGCTACTCCCAGGAGGCTGACGCCTTCTCTCCATCGCTACGGCACCCCTGACATCCTCAAGCAGAATGAAGGCTCCGCCCCGGTCAGACTCACAGAGCACACGGAGGCCATAAGCAAGGACGTCAGCGTCATGGAGCCGCTCTCCTTCAAGGACCCAGAGGACCCATCCCTGACCATCCCAGCGGCCACCGGGGCTCAAAGCAGAGCCTTGGCTCTGGCCATCAGCAGTCATCTGGGCCAGCTGGAGGCTGAGCTTCAGCAGAAACACATCTGCGAGCCCGAAACGGAGAAGCTGGAGAAGCAGGTCCAGCGTTTCAAGATCATCTTAAAAGTAGGTCCCAGATGGGCATCCTGAATTACAAATCTGCATGTTTACTCTCAAAGGCAGAAAGTTGCCCATGCCAGTGGTGGCTAGTCTTATCCAGAAACGGCCGGTGTGTATGCAGGTTTTGCTGCTATTCCCTAATTATATTACTAAGTAGAGGACTGATTGGCTGAAGAGTCCTCACACCTGGGTTTGAACAGCTGACCTACAGGTTATCACAAAAACCCACATACACACCGGCGCTTTGCGGATAAGATCGGTCACCTCTGGCCTGTGTGGTCTTGCTGATGGTCATTCTTAAGATGCGCCATTTCTCTTGGAAGTTTACACTCAGTGGTCACTCTGTTACTATGCCTAATTAATACTTGTTTTCTTGTGCCTCTACAATTGATTCAAATTTAGATGAACTTTGTGTGCGGAGAAGCCTTTCTGCGGACCAGGGTGGTACTCAGCTGTTATTTTTGCACTTGTGACCTTCCTGTTAGCTTTAACGGGTTTGGCCATTTTCCTTTGACCTCATTCATTGACGAGGTGTTTTTGGCCACAGAAATGCCACATTTATTGTTCATCACACCGTTCTCTGTAAATTATAGACAGGAGGGTGGCTTTTTCTGAGATGCTGGAGCCACCACTGGCCACCCCCTTTTAAAATCACTAAGATCGTGATTTAGTCAAACAAGGGAAGCTCTCGACCCTGAGTGTGTTCATATGCATTACAGTCACGTGTTTCACTGTCTGGAGGAGCAGGCCCCTGGTTAGCGAATGTTGAGTGCACATTTCAGTAAATCATATAGTAATTCCTATATAAGGAATAGTTTTTCTCTCCATCTAGAACGATAACTACACGGCCAAGCCGTCCCCTACAGAGACCCTGTCCGTGGAAGAGGTTCTTGGAAGTTTTGACTTTCTGTCCGTGGACTTCAACGCAGACGAGGTCTCCTCCCTGGGCAGCGTGCGGCTGAGGAGTCCGGAGTGAGTGCTTCATCTCCTCCTTCAGCGTTCAGATCAATAGACTCACAAGGAGAAACTGACACAGTCTTCAGATGGATGAGCTCATCCCCACAGATCCATACACATCACCCTTAAAACGCACTTCACAAAGGCGTCCAGTTCGCATTCAAGTCTGTGCCCCCCCCCACACACTTTTTAAAAGCAGATGACAATTAAGCGCATCAACGTGCTCGAATCCCAGAAGCTCTTTTACAGAACCTTTGCTTTGGCTTAAAGTGTTAGCTGAGCAACCAAATGTAAATGAAAATGAAACTTTGACTGTTCTGTCACGATTCCATTCAAATGCCAGTGCGAGGTGACGGCTGAGCCTCCTCACTGCATTTGGAAGGCATGGTGTAACATACTGTATGTACACACACTGTAGAAAATGTAGGATTTCCTGTAGCCAGTCGGGTGGGTCCTGTGTCTCCAGCAGTGAGTATTTCCTGGGGGGGGAGGATACCACAGCGTGCTGCTTGGGCCCTTGCTGAATGTAGCATGTTTCACAGAGATTGAGAAAGCATGGTTTTATTACTGAGAAAACAAAGGACTTATTTAAGGGGGCCCCAACACGCATGTGGTGGGCTGGGGGGCAGATTCATCCCAGTGGCCCACTCTGGTCTCCCCGTGTTCCACAGAATCAGCTCATTTAAGGGGAACAGTCTGACAATCCTGGGCCTGACCCCAAAAGACGTACAATCTCAGAAGAAAGCGGAAAGCATACCTCTGACCACGGGGCACTGTGGCCTGGATCAGACATTGGAAATTCATCTCGGCATGTGTAACATACTTCTGCAGGTGAGCAAGCACGATGTCATCATGTCTTAGTCTGGCCATCAAGTAGAAAAATCTTTGTTCTGAATTAAAGTAGAATAGTTGGTAACACTTTACTTGACCGGGCACAAATAATGTAGTATTATACTATTACTTATGTATTAACTAACCACAGACTAAGTCTTAGTTACATACTGATCTCATGTTTGTTCATCATTAATGAATCATGATGCATCTTTTATCTCAAGCAGCGAGGATATTTGTTCAAGATTTGTTCATGATTTGTACTTCAGTAATAACTGAGTTATTGCTAAGTATTTGTGCCCCGTCGAGGAAACTCTAACCGAATAGTCTAATTGCTTGTTTCTTCTTTGTTTTATATGTGCATAAAGTGATAATAAGGGGAATAAAGAATAGCTTTGGTGCTAATGGGTTCTTTGCTGATGTGATGAACCACTTTTCCCAGTCAGGCAGGGTCACAGGGGGGCTTCTTTTAATAATAGTATGCTAAAGGTGGAAGGATTTATTTTACGGCAAAGTTTTCAAGTGTTTACACTAGGGGATACTATTTTAATAAAGTCAGTTGTGAAAAACAGTATACAGTGGTACCTCGGTTCTCGAACTCACTAGAACTCGAATTTCTTGAAAGTCAATCAAACCAGTTTGACCCGGAACTCGATCAGAAGTCGAACCGTGAACGCTGACCTAATATAAATTGTACGCGCCAGGAAATGAGTCATACTACAATGCAATTCTTACT
>JAODLC010000133.1:478600-492160 GCA_026781145.1 Hippopotamyrus pictus | reverse complement strand
CAGAAATAACTGCTAAGTTACCCACGATTATTACTTGAAGTATGGTATTTAAATATAAGCGAGTTAGATAGATAGATAGATAGATAGATAGATAGATAGATAGATAGATAGATAGATAGATAGGTAGATAGATTTATATCTACTTTATTTACTTGACTCTAGGCTCTTTTGCTCAATTCAATAATTTTAAACGATCTGAATACACCATAACAAGCGTACTTTCACTTTTCTTCTGTTAGATTTTGTTTGCTGGCCACTTTCGTTTACATAAGTTTCTGCATAAATTGCTGCGTCAGACGTAATTGATATCATGTTCGGTCCGCCTGAAAAAAGATATGCCTGCAGCTATTACAGTTTTTGCCTGAAGGTAATCATATACTGTAAATACACTTATGTACTTCAATAAACAGCACCTCACACTACCTGAATAACGCCCCTACTGTAACTGGACCCTCTAAAGGAACGGAGTTGGAAAATGTTATTTTGAAACAGTTGGGCGTTCAAAACCATTATTTTAACTAGGACGTATTCTCCTCGTTCAGTACATGGGTATAGTCTGTTGAACTGCATATATGTAAGTGGACGCTACTCATTATTAACATAATGTTATTTACAAAGCATTTGCATTAAAAGGTGTAGAATTTCTGTACAGTATATGTTGGAGACACTGATTAAATCCAATTCCACGCCCAAATTCAACCTCTTGAGAGTCCTGCTGTATGGCGCTCTATGGCGTTAAGACAGAACTGGGGATAAATTAGGTGCAGGTAATTTTTCCACCCATAGGCGGCAGTATCCAACAAATGCAATCCTAAATGAATTATGTTCTCATAAATCCCTTTGATTATTAATAGACAATACATCAAGCTGGCTCCGATACCACAGATAGTGAAAGTGACAAGTAAACACGGCGCTGGGGGTGGGGTAAAATCCAAATTATTTTAACTGCCGGCTGTTAAAACGTTATTTATCTCAATAAAACGCCACTGCCTGGACAAGAGCTGCCTTTTTATCCAAGGTACCGCTGTGCACAGTGTAAGTCTACACACCGCGCGGTAACGCTTTGGTATATTATGCTTTGGTACCGCACAGCACTGCAATGAAAATGTAAAATTATTATTTGGTCAAAATATATAGCTATATAGATCGGGCTTTTTCGGTGCTGTGAGCAGTGTTGAATGTAGCTCTTGTAAAAGCTCTCCTTTTCAATCAGCACTGCCTATTCGCGCATGGCTACTCCATCACTTGAGAGGTCCGTCGGCAGGGTCTCCTCCTCGGAGCATCCTGCATCTTTCAGCCGGGTTCTTATCAGCGCCAAAGCGGAGCATCTGCGCCTGCAGGTAAGCGTGCCCCCGCTGATGCATGCATCCGTCATTAAAACACGGAAGATCGCCGTTCACCTCCCTTAAAAAAATCAAGCACTATTTTAAAAAACCCTTGCAACTCACCCAGAATGTCAAATCCCGTGTATACTAAGAGCAAGATTGTAATCGGTATCAAGGTCATCCTGGGTTTGCACGCGTACTAGGATTTTTTAACAGGAAAAAACCACACCTAACATGGGACTTCCCGATATTATCATTAAAGTTGTTAAATGCATTATGGAATTTGGAGCCGCTGGGCACAGTAAGCGCAGTTTATGGCGAAACGTGTTGACAGGAATAAGTAGATGCATATCAACAGTCCTGGTGGTTGATATTACATTTGTTGGCGTGGTGTTGCTGGATTACTGGACTGACAGTTACCGGGCACCTCGTTCGGTAATTATGGTTGGAGGTGCTGCGGCATCGGGCTGGTGTCACTGGAGAGTTATTACTGGCAAAATAAACCACGGAGCTTCTCCGTTATTACAACTGTATATGCCAAGTAAAAGAAGATATCACACGTATGTAATATATAAATAAACGAAAGTGTATCTTTTGTATTTCCAGGCGATAAACGTGCTCAGTCATAAGGAAAGGTTGAACAACAATACCTGACTCTTCTTTTAAAACAGTAAAAAAACAAAATGTTCCTCTGATAAAAATAGCATCAGCATAAATATAGCTTTATATGATTTTACTAAGGTGATTAACTACCTCATATTTTGTTATATACTGAAATGAACTTTAACAAAATTAAATATCTTTAAGCATCTACATTAATGATTTAGAACAGAAAACTTTACTCATGCCTATTGCTGCTTTTAATCTTTTTTAGGCTTTGGTTCTTGGAGCAATGAAAAGCAGGAAGTAGTCTGTTTTTTTTTTTAACGGAATGACTAGGTCAAAAGTATTTCGATGGAGTACTTGAATACTGTTGAGCTTTCTCATTTGGGGGGCGAGAGGAGTGATTCTGCCCGTCAGTTCTCAAATTCCCAGCAACGAGGACAGCAGTCACCTCAGACGACATTCGGTCAGGGCATCGAAAACGCCTCATTCCAGTCCGAGGAGCAGGAGTCTGGCTTCGCCCATCAGAGGGTGGCCGGCACCAACCTCCCCTTCTCCGCACCCGGTGACAGGGACCATCCATCACACTCACAGCATCTACAGCGGGACGTGCCATCGCCCAAGTCCGACGAAGAGGCAGAGGCAGAAGCTGGAGGCCAGCCCGTCGATTATGGCTTCATTTTCGCCCTGGTCTTCTTGGTGAGTGGCATTGTCCTGGTGGTGATAGCCTACACCATCCCCCGCGAGGCTCGAGTCAATCCGGATACGGTGAGCGCCAGGCAGATGGAAAGACTGGAGCTGTACTACGCTCAGCTGGGTTCCCACCTTGACAAGTGCATCATCGCCGGGCTTGGCCTGCTGACGTTGGGCGGGATGCTCCTCTCGGTGCTTCTCATGGTGTCCATTTGCAAGGGCGAGCTGTACCGAAGAAGGACATTCACCATGTACCGAGGGCCGAGAAAGACCTACGGATCTATAAACCTGCGAATGAGACAGCTGGAAGGTGAAGGCAGGGAGACTCTGGTGGAGTGGGAGCCAGTGGCCGGCTTGTCCTCAGCCATGAACGCGTCCACGTCTGCCGTCGTCCCCGTGGTGAGCGCCGAAGCAGTCAGCTAAAATTGACACGCTTTCGCACCAGCAGCAGCACAACTTTCCTTTTTTTGCCTGACGCTGGAGTCCAAGGTTTGTTTTGACAGGCGTTCGAGGACTCAGGGGCATGATAAAGGTGGCCGCGGTCCGGAAATGGACTTTTCCAGAAGGACTTCTCAACACGGGCACCTCCACGCCAGCCCCATTCCGGCAGTCCCAAAGACGCACAGGACCCACATGTGTGCAAGCTTTCGCCGTACATATCAGGCCATGGTTAACGGCCTATGACCATTTCTAAAGCACAACGAATACAGTTGCCGAAGTTGTGGTGTACTTCAAAGAAAAGTTGCTACTGGTTCCTTATGAAGAACAAAATGAACAAAAATATTGTATGTCACATAATGTATACAGTAAAGTACGAAAAGATATTAAAGAGTTTAAAGCTTAACTATCATATAAAGCTGCAATATGCCTTAAATGACAAAAAAAAAACACTTCGGCCAAATGTGAGGAGTAGGTCATGTATTTAACACTTTAAGGTCTAACAAAAGCTGTGCTTCTGTATTTGCTTTTATTACGCCAAGGATGACTTGGATTTAAATGTAGCAACACAATGGATTCACTTTAAAACCTGCAGGTCACACTAGGTCAGAATTTCGAGCTGCTCAGATATTTAATCAGGGTAACCTTCGCCCAGATTTCCTCTGATATACAAAACAACAAGAGATGTTTCATTATCATTATAATAGTGTCATGGGTATGTGCTTAGAGTAAGGGACAAAGCAATGTCCGTCAGGAATGTTCAGTACATCTGAGATAGGCACAGTGAAAGATGAATGTTTCTGTCCTAATCAGGAATGTTTTTAATTACTGCTAATCCTGAAACTTCTGTGTAAGGATATGCAGTACAATACACAGAATATACTAAAGGATTCTGAATCACACAGAATGTAAGCTACAGGTAGCGAATCGCTTAAATACACTTTTTGTCTGTAATACAAAGTGGCACAAAGTCAGTTAAGCAATGACAAAAATATAACTTTCCCTTTGGGTAATATAATCCCTCATCTGACTTAATTACACGTAACTCATTGTGTGAAAGAGACCTTGAATTTTGCTACCTGAGACTGATAAAAGGTCTGCTTGTTTGTTTACTTAAGCACATAAGCTAAAGCGGTATGAGGAGTCATTGTTAGTGAGAGGCAATCTGTAAAGGCGAGTGGAGCGAGGAGCTAAGCACAGCGGAATGGGAGACGGGGAGCAGTTCGCCCCCGTATCTTGGGTGTTTGCTTTCTCAATATTTTATCAGTGGTCAAACGGCGTGAGGGATGTGTGTGGAAAAGCATCCTGCTTTGATAAATGTTTAGTGAAACTTGTGGTCTGTTTTGTTGCCTGATTTTGCTTTTTGGAGGATACTGTAGATATCATAAACACAATGGTTTTAAGAGATTTCATGCATTTCACTGTGTATGCTTACCATTTCCCAAATATTTAGCATTCTATCGCTTATATATTTAATATTTTAATAGGTTGTGGCAGAAGACAAAACACTGACTTAAAATGGTTGTTGAAAGTAACAAGCAGACTATTTTATGTCATGATAGACTATCCCCAGCTATTTATTGTGTCTGATTAGCGTTTAGAAGTGGTTTGTGTGTCTGTCTTTCCATCTGACTCCAGACCCTGTAACCAAGACATTACGACAAAAAATGACAAAAAGAGCAAATGATGTGAAACATTTGCCTTTTACAATGAACATAATATGAATATTATTAACTGCTATTTCAGGTCATTGTCAATAGATTGAAATGCACAGACCTACAAAGGCCTTTCAAAACCTCCCTTTTGGTCAATAACAAAGTGTAACCTCGTCTTTGCCGATAAAATATTTTCATACATGATTTCATATAAAAAACCTGAGTACTTCGTAACACAATAAATTGTGATTAAAGGCAAAAAGAATCATATTGATCTGTTGAGGGTCTGCTAGATGTTTTTGTGCCCTTAAGTACAAAAACGAGGAATTATTAACTGTAGCCACTGAAAATATTCAAAAGGTTTGACTGATGTTTATTTGATACTAATGTATAAAGAACCCTTGTTTTATTTTTTCAGCAGCTCATTCACATGTGCATACCATCATAATAACATCATTTACAAGCAGAAAGGTTACCGTGGGAACTGGTTTGCTACCATATGTTTGGTATAGTTGTTGCTGTTTGTTTTATCTGCTTTGAGCCAAATCAAAATGACCACCATGAGATCGACTGGGAATTGCACATAGAACCATTCTGTCATCAACCTCTAAATGTTGGAGAGATCCTGACTCTATAAAACAGTCTTTCTATAACCATGCTTATAACTGTTTTATTAAAAACATAACTATACTAATCTGAACGGCAAGTATTAATGCAAATGTAACCAGGAAAATAAAACTGCACAGATTATGTATGGAGAATCAGTGCAGTGCCTCAAAGTCTGATGAATAGAGACTGTTACACCCCCCCCCCCCCCGTTTCCTTTCCTGAAAACCACACAACGAGTCTTTCTTCCATGTAACTGGAAATGGTGAGAAAAATATAATCTTAAGGGCCCGTAAAGGGGCATGAATTAGTGTCGCATGTGATGCGTGTAAACTATTGTGGAACCATAAATTTAAAGACGCTGTCCTATATCCTATATTATACAGTACACGTGTACCTTTTTTTTTTTTTTTTTTTTTTACCAATTTAAATATGACAAATAACCTCTTTGTTGTTTTCTTGCCATTTTGGATTTGGTAGTGAGAAACCTTATTACTGTTGTACCTGGAATCGCTGCGTGAAAAAAAAAAACAGAAAAGCAGAAATTCAGCTGAATATATTACATATGCTGTATAACTAAAGTGAACATTTTGTCAAAAAGGGTAAAGTTGTAAGATTATAACGTATGCAACATTTTTATGTCATTTATGTTGATCCTTTACCAAACGTCACTTTACTGATGTTTGAGTTTATATATAATCGAATTTTCTGTGAAAGATCAATATAAAATTGCCTAAAGATTCAACTCAGTGGATGATTGTGTGTTATTGTTTAGATTAAATGTGGCATTAAAGCACAGTATGATGGCCATGTTGTTTTATATGGGTTGAATTGTTTTTGTAGTCGTGTGACCGCATTCGGCCAAACCTAGCATGAAAATCCAGATCCTCTGTGCCAGCAGCAGAGTGGACTGTCCTTACCTTACTCCACCGAATAACGATATTCATGGTAAATCCAGATTGTATAAGGGTAGATTTCCAGGGCTTAGAGTGCATGACAAGTTAAACCTGCTCATCCTATTAGAGCAAGTTCTGCCGTTGCTGATTCTGAAAAATGAGTTTACAGACAGCAGAGATGAACAACGAACTGACTTAGTTATTGAATTAAGAGAATGGTGATTTCCTATAAGGAATTAACATCCTGTGCTTTCCTGTATAATCCCCTGTCTAATTTGCTCATTTTTTCTAGTCCTATGATAAAGTTTCTTCCTCCTCAGGTTTTCCACGCAGTGTTTTTCATCCCCAGTACATTCTACGCCTTAATTCTCTAACTCTAACTCCCAAGAAGTGGGTGAACGAGAGCAGAAGCGATTTCTACACAGGGTCAAAGGGAAACCTTTTACAGGAGCTTAAAGTCAACCGGACTCCACAGAACAATGGCTACCCCATAGCTTTCACAGAACAGGAGTAATGCAAAATTTTGAGCAATTTGTGTAACTTTGGTACATGGCAGCTATGTAGTTTTTTGTAGGTGCTAAATGGGTAATTATTAAATAAACAAGATAATCACTGATTTTTATTGGTATGCAGAAAAATGGGTAAACCTGCACAGTATCTGTTAATTGAAGTTATCATACTAATCTACAAAAAGGTGTTTGTTAGGGTGAGAAGGGGGCGTGGCCATGCACTGCCTAAAGGGGCGTGGCCATGCACTGCCTAAAGGCAGAGGTGGTCAGGTGATCGACACTCCTGTTCCATTCCCATGATTCCACTCTTATCTATACCTGTTGCCTTTGATCTTGGTCTCCTTTATTTACAGACAAATGCTCTCTTATAGTAGAGAACACCTCATGCTTCTCCGTATCCTGGTTGGTTTTTTATTCCTTCCCCTGTGTGATGGGTGATCCCTCAGAAGGGCATTTCTTTATGTAACTGCTATGTTTATAGGACCTAGGACTGTGTGATCGACAGTGTGGAGTTGACAAAGAGTTGGCAGTTCTGTGGGTCCTGTAAGATTGTCATCAGAGAGAAGAGGAGCAGAGTGGACGGGCTTGTTCACATGTCATAACATTTGCTTCTCAAATATGATGTATTGACTGAGACAGTACAGCAGAGTGCAGCTCTGTCATCCCGGGAAGCAGGGTACACCTCCCCTCCTGCACTGTACCTGGGGCTTCCTTCGGTTTCATTGCTTCTCTGCTTTATCTCCCAGCAGCATGTTGGTTCAGTAGGTGTCTTTCCTCAGTCTGCGTTACATCAAAGGAATGATCTGGCAACCCCAAAGCAAAACGCAGTCCCTTGCATTCTGGGATCATTCGCTACCTGTGAATGGGTGATGCCATCGATCACGGAGCAGACACCGCAGTGCCCTGCAAAAAAAAATCCACAAAAGTAAATCTCTTTCCTCTTAAACTTGTAGGCATATTTAATGCACGGTGCTATTTATGGAAAAAAAAATCCCTCGTTCAAAGACAAATATAGTGTGAAGTACTATGTAATGCTGACTGGCTGTGTTCTACAAATTTGCAATCAGGCTGTGGTGGGGGTGTGTAGCTGAGCTCTGATTACAGGCATTGATTCTCCTTTGGCGCATGCAGTCCAACTTGCAAGCCAGCCCAGCCTCCCCCCTGCGAGCCACAGGGACCCCGTTGGCGATGCGTCTATTCCATCGATCTTGCCGCAGCCATTACTTAGCGGGTCTTAACTCTCGAAGCACAAATTAGAATGAATACCTGCACTCCGTTACAGAATGAATACCTGCACTCTATTACAGATAGCCCAAATAAATCAACCCAGTTTGTCCTACAGGCAATTTGGGGGACACTGATGAGATGCCATCAGTAAAATGAAACTTAAAAATCCAAGAATGCCAAATGAAAACCGGACGGTTAGATTTTACGAAGATTTGGGGGATATCTACATGCTGTACATCACACTTGCTACCAGATCAACCTTTTCTGGGGCACTAGACGAAGCTTTACTGGGCAGGCTCTGCTACCAAGAGAACTGATGATCATTTTTTTCCCTCTGCATCGCATGTAATTCAGGACCCAGTGCAACTGCCTAATCTCCCAGTAGCTGGAGCTGGCTCTCCTTGTCACCTTTTTTATTTCTTCCCGATTCATCTTTTTTGGAACTTGTTTCATTTATTTATTAGTATTGTGACCCAGGTGCAAGGATGCAAGGATGTTACCAAGGCCAGTGATGACGTGCAAGGAGCTGCGGGGATCTCTGGCTGGGGTGGATGAACAGCTGTGAGTCAGCATTTATCCAGCGCCCCCATACAAGGACAGGCCAAGAAGAAAGTTTAAGATTCGACATGCGATTAAGTAGTAACATTATAATAATCCACCCGTTTTTGATAACCGCTTATCCAGTAGGGTCATGGTGGGCTTGGAGCCTGTTCCAGGAAGCACAGGGCACACATGCAGACCAATTTACCTAACTGCATGTTTCTGCACTATGGGAAGAAAATGGAGCACCCAGAGCAGACCTGCATAGAAGCACAGGGAGAGCATGCAAGCTGCAGTAGAAACAAAGGGAGAGCATGCAAGCTGCAGTAGAAGCACAGGGAGAGCATGCGAGCTGCAGTAGAAACACAGGGAGAGCATGCAAGCTGCAGTAGAAACACAGGGAGAGCATGCGAGCTGCAGTACAAACACAGGGAGAGCATGTAAACTACACATGCAAAGAGCCAGAGGTGGCACTTACTCCCTTGACCTTGGAGGAGTGAGGCAACAGTGCTGCTCTCAGAACCACAATGTCACTCTTAGCAAGATTATAATAATCACACAGCTAATTCCCAGCTTCTGAAGCTCTGAAGAACTCGTTCCTCCAGTAATAAATGCTAAATTAAATCTTTAACGCCGGGATCCAGAATTAGGGGCGTAAAAATGTGCCACTTGAGTATCTCAGATAAAACTGGAGACCAGAAAAGAAGAAGACTGTTCACGTGTAGATGGATGCTGAATAATACATGCCTCTAGTTTGCGTCTGAAAGTGGAGCGCGACTCGGCAGTCTGTCTGCTGGCCAGAAGGTCGTCCCACCGCAGCGAAGCAGTGATGAGAAAAGTAGAGGCCCCTTATTGTCACGGAGGGTGGGGAAAGCAACCGTCCTCCATATCTGATTGCAGTGTGTATGTGTGTGTGTGTGTATGTGTGTGGGTTATGTATATATAACATTGTGGGGACCAAATATCCCAAAAATGTGATAAATTTTGACATTGTGGGGACCACGCTTTTGGTCCCCACAAGGGAAACTCAATCTTATAAAAAAATCAATCAGAAAACTAAAAATGCCAAAAGTCTTGTATATTGTTTGGTTACTTATGTACCTATGGTTAAGGTTAGGGCTGGGTAGGGGTTAAGGTCGTCATGTTTTCCTCATAGAAATGAATGGAGAGTCCCCACAAAGATAATTACCAAAATACAAATAATTACAAATCTGTGTGTGTGTGTGTGTGTGTGCATGCGTGTGCCAGGTCATTAGACCCTAGCTGTCCCACATATTTAAAAAATTTGATATCCACTCTAAATTAAAATACACGCTCTCATGATCATATTAAACCACAGCTTCCAATGGACTATGACAAAAACTGGAAGATATTACAGGAGTCACAAAATATTCTTGCCTGACATCCATCAGTAGTGTTCCTGGAGAGGAAACTGAATTGATTGCAAACACCTTTAGAGTTTGTCGGAACTTTTAATCAAGTTATAATCATTATATCAGTGCATGAAATTGCCATCTGTAATCAGGCAAGTGAACCATTTTGTGCCTAAATTAATTTACTTAATTGGGCTCAACCTTGTGTCCTTCATTAATCTGTTCTGCTTCTCCATGTCTAGTCCAGGAACCCTGCATTCTTCACA
The DNA here is from genome assembly GCA_026781145.1 of Hippopotamyrus pictus. Classification (NCBI taxonomy): domain Eukaryota; kingdom Metazoa; phylum Chordata; class Actinopteri; order Osteoglossiformes; family Mormyridae; genus Hippopotamyrus; species Hippopotamyrus pictus. Next base: position 482,029 of record JAODLC010000133.1, on the reverse strand, counting down.
TACAGAGACACGTCAAAACTGGAAATGCATGTGGAAATATGAGAGCATCTTACGTCATGGTACATGTAGAATCCCAAGATGACTGGATGGGCTTCATACGCAGCCCAGCCACTTCCTGTAAGTGAAGAACGATTCTGACAGTCAAGAGCAACTGGGTTGCAAGCTGCAGAGTCCCAAAGAACTGAAAATGATGCTTACGCTCAGATCTGATTGAACTAAACATGCTGAACATTCAAATTCATGTGTTTAAACCTTCAAGGTCATGTCAAGGATATTAAAAGAGACTTGTAGTACTTCTTAAACTGACATGTATTCTTATTATGCGAGTTTTGTACAACGATTTTGCTTTGTTGATTCAGATCATTTCTTATTTCTAGTAAAATACATGGAAAAGGAGTTCTTGGCAAAGTTGTTAAGAAGGACAATCAACACACACATTTCTTTTTTTTTTCAAAAGACTGGAACTCTTATTGCATTTTGCGCGAATGACACAGAAAATCAATTTAAAATGAATCATAAATCGCTGCTTTGTAGGAGCCTGATGTCTATTTTCTCTGCAGCTCGAGTGTCTTAATGCTACCTGAAGTTGATGAATAGGGTTTTAAATCTGTTGTGATCTGGTGTGTGCCAGGAATCAGCTCCCAAGCCCTGAGCTTTTCTGTCTTCAAGGGCAGGACAGTATTCATGTAGGTCCTGTGGTTTTGTGCATGTGTGGACTCTTCATTCGTCCAGTGTCCATACGCGTTTCCTTTCTGCCATCTTTTATTTCCCCTAAGCTCCAAAAGCACAGATTCCCAGAGGCTCTGAATTGTCCTTAGTATGTGACCATGTGTGTACGTGTGGCAGAGCCCCTAAAACAGCTACACCCTACCTTACGTCTCATACTACCCTGGGATAGATTCCCTGATGCGCAACACAAGCCTGCAACTTACATTGTGGATTTGGGAGTAATTCTTCTGCAGGAGGTAAAAGCCCCACACAGTCACCGATTCGCTATGCCTCAGTTTCAGACCCGCTCCGCATGTTGAATAGCTGCTGTCCTTCTGGGCTCCAGTCTTAACATCCACAGGGTCTCTGTGTCACACGACACCAACGGAACATTTCCCGTTTGCCATTTTCAGTTGCCGGAACAGGTGTCGCATACCTGCTTTGCGTCGGATTTATTTGACTGTGTTCCCCAGCCTTTAGCTCGGCAGACGGATCTTGGTAGACGGCTACCGCGGATTAGGGGTCGCCACAGCGCACTGCAAATGCCCAGAGGCACATTTTGTCTTTTAATTAAATTACTCCAGGCAAGTGATCCAGGGTCCTAGGAGTGACTGGAAGGCCCTTTTCTGTGCATCTGTCTCTTTGTTTGCTGGCAAGGTTTGGTCTGTTTTACAAAAAGAAATAGATTCTTTTGCAGTGATAAAAAGACAAGCCTTAAAATTCACAATATTCACCTGTGCTGAGTGTGTGTCTTTTTTCATGTTTTTGTGTGATGTCATTAATATGCTGGGTTGCCATGTTGTGCTGTCCACCCTAGAGATGGCATTTTCAGCCCCGGACCGAGTGAAGGCTTCTGATTTTTTGGTTGAAGCTGGGGTATTGTTTTCATGCAGAGCATGCCCCCCCCACCACCCCACTCTGGGCCCCAGCCATTGGCAGCTACTATGCACAATAATTGGGGCTTTGGGCCTCGACAGCAGGGGAGCTGAAGTCAGGATGCTGGGAAAGGTAGATTTTTCCTCTTCATAAAGACTGTGAAATCCTTTCATGGTTCACAGGGTGCTGGAACTGGAGTCTCCTGTGTGGATGACATGCTTTGAGAAAATGCACCACTATCACCTAGGTAACACCTTTGACATTTTACTCAGAATTTTAATGAAACCAAAGCAGATAATTCATTTTTATTCATTTATTTGGCAGATGTTTTTTATGCAAAATGGTGTACAATTGAGGAAGCAGAGTCAACCAGGCCCTTCGGCAATTGGGATTAAGGGTCTTGCTTCACTCTGTCAACCACTGGGATTCGAACCAACAACCTTCAGAATCTGAACCTACAGAACAACATACAGTCCCTGGTGTGTGGCTCTCTTATTAACTTCCAGATGTTTTAACAGCATTCAGGGTTCAGTCTTTACATATCGCCTTTGAAATATCGCACTACCACTCATTCTGAAACTTCTGTTTATTGTTAACATGAAAAGCGTAATCATTACAAAAGGAAAGTTAAAGATACAAACAGGGTTAACAGAAATGAGAACAAAAACAGTTTCCACAGCAAATAAAGTTTTTGTTTATCAAAGTAGTCAGATTTATAAGAAATTAAGATAGCACTCTTGAAAAAAAATTGACATTTAGATGCACCAATTTAAGCAATATTTCCTTGTATTTACAACATTTTAACAATATAATTTGCAAAAGATTAACACTATTTAGCAATTATCTAACATGTCATCATTCAAAGTGGTAAACCTCTCACCATTACAATATTGTCACGTATTATATAGCAAGCAATTCAAAACTATTATCTAATTTCTGGAACACAGGGTTACAGAATTAAAATTTATGCACAACAGAGTTTCCCTTCCAACTAAATGACATAACTTATTGGGAAAAGGTTTAAGCAGTATTTTTCCTGCATTCTTCTGCTGGGGCGGGCAAAAATCACACCAAGGTGGGGGGGCCGGAGATGGTGTTTCTACATGAACATGTCGTCATACCCGGGGGGGGGCATGTGGTCAGGATCCGGGCTGCAAGCACAAGGATGAGCAGCTGGTCAAAACGACAGCTTTGGTTTCTCTGCATTCAAACATACACACACTAGCAAAAATGCACTCAGCTGTCACCCCCCAGGCTAAAGTCTGTTCTTTGTTAACATCTGGATCTCTACGATGAAAGCCTCCACTTCGTCGCAATTCAGTTATGCGATTTCTGATCTTAAGAAGTCCCACGAGTGGGTGCGTCTCTCACCCTGGGCGGTTCATCCCCATCCCAACGGCTCCAAAGGGGTCGAATCGGGCCCCCGGGGGCACGGCGCCGGGAGGCAGACGACCTGGGATCCCAGCAGAGGGGTCAAAACCCGAACGGGGGAAGCCGGAGCGTAGAGGGTCCACGATCATCCCTCCTGGCCTACCGCTGCAGGGGCCAAAGGTCAAACACAGAGCGGTAATTGTGAAGGAGCACTGGATTACCGGTTTGTTTATTGTATCTATCAATTACAATATATACACAGCTACCACGACGTTATATATACCGAATTAATCTTACCTAAAGGGATCCAGGTCTGCACCTCCAGCAGCAAATGGTGCTATGGGATTGTGCCTTTGAATGCATGCGAACACACAGAAGTAAAAATGATAACGTTACAGTAGTTAGAGTATGGAATAGTCTTCCTGCTAGTGTAGTAGAAGCTAAATCCCTGGGTTCCTTTAAATCAGGGCTAGA
>JAODLC010000133.1:447457-457517 GCA_026781145.1 Hippopotamyrus pictus | reverse complement strand
TCAGGTGTGTTAAACGAGGGGAAACCCAAAAATGTGCAGGGCTCCGGCCCTCCAGGACTGGAGTCTGACACCTGTGTGATAGTACATAATTGTAAATTCCCTTCAGTCAGCTCCAGTATGACATACATGAAGGAAAAGTGAATGAAATCCACGGAAATATATTCACCCTAATTACAATACAAGTAAGGGAATTATTGTGACTTCTCGTTATTCTTCTGACACTTCGCAATGACTATGGAGACAGCGTAAACCTATGATTACAACTGAATCTATAATAACTCGTGTGATGAGATTGTAAATAATCGCTTTTACAAATTTACACAGTTAGAATTTTCTGGAGGAGCTTAAGTCCCTTCAAAGATACAGCAGGATGATCTTCCTGAAATTTAATCCTTCAACCTTTTAGGGTGTAAGTCAGTCTCTTTAACCAATTTGTATCTAGCCCCCCCCCCCCAAACAAACAAACAAACAAACAAACAAAAGTAGGCCTATGTATGGCATTGCTGTTTCAATCCATTTCAGAATATCTGGGTTTTAAATGCATGCAAATGTGCTGAGAATCATTCTGATTGCAGTCACCTGACAGTCACAAAGGTGTGGCCGATAAAAGCGGGCAGGTATGCATGTCCATGCCTCACCCCGTTACCAGATTTAGCAGGAGTCAGGGCGCTAAACAAAGGGCGCCGGCGAACAATCAAAGTCGAAGGCAGAAAGCCATCGTCCTGGGGCAAGAGCGTTGCCCGACGCTAAATGGGCTGCAGCTGGACGTGGAATACAAGGCAGCTGAGGCTTCAATGCATTGCAGCTGTCTGAATACTCCTCAGCGAGATAAGACCCCGGCCAAAAAAAAGAAAGATGACCAAATACTAGCAGGAAGGGAGAGGTGAGCCAATGAGGCAGAGCTCGAGTTTTCTCCCAAGAACTGACATGCTAAGTTGCAGTACTTAGTGCCGCTTCCAATTTCAGTTAATTTCCTACTGAGCACTTAATTGCTTAAACTCATTCTTTCCGTTTCCATTAATTTGCGTATTTTTTGCAAATGTCAGACCTCTTAGGTCCTTTCAGTTGTATTTTTTTTAGCTATTTGTCTGTTTATCATTAAAGTTCAAATCACTTTTCAGTCAACCGGGGTATTCTACCAGAACATGTTGTTCTGCACGGTTTTGGAATTGTCAGAGATTTCTATTGAAAGAGGTCAAGTGGATTCTTTGAAACACATTTTTCTATAATTGTGTAACTTAATTGCTCAGCCTAATGATTCCTTTGTTCAGAGGCATGTGACAATCTACTTGTGAAATGTGCTGTAACAAACACATTTGAACATTTATGCGATATGAATCACCATCTTTTTAGGAAACAATCTACTAGTTACATATGATTGACAATCTGTAAAAATAGTAGTGGCTAAACACTATACTGTTGCTATATTTGCATATGTTTTTCAAAATATTTGTGACAAGAGAAATGAGATTCAAAATTGAGTGAGATTAGGGTGTGCTGTTAGTCACGGCCTCATTTAACTCAATTTGCATCCAGTAACCAATGAGAAGTAGACTAAGATCTCCTTAACAGTAAGTTATATCCTATATGTCTGGTTTATGTCAAGAAATGCTTCACTGGGGTCTGTCCTCGGCCTTTAGCCAATGACCTACATATTATGAATCAATTTCCTTAATCACTACTCCACCTGCTGGCCATCGTGTGAATACGAAAACATCGAGAGAAACTCTAGTCTGAAGTGCAGAACACCTATGAAAATGAAATCAGACATATATTAAATACATTAGGCATCGATTGGGGTGTTAACAATAACAACTCTCTTTTAGAGGACTGTCAGTTGCAGCCTTGGAGCGAATGGACAGCCTGCAAACGAAAAGGTTTGAGCTGTGGCTACAGGTGGGGGAGACAGAGCAGAAGCAGGCAAAAGTCACCCCTCTGTCCAGCTCAGAGTGAAAACAGGAAATGTCCAATGCAGAAGAGATGCCAGGGAGGTAAGCTGAAGCCCAGAGCCTTCGGGCCATTAGCAGATCGTGTTTGGCATAAAGAAACATGTATTCTGCAATCAAGCATGACACATGCACTAATCGGCTGGTTTTGCCTGAATCGACAGTGTGTATCATGTTCTGTAAGAGGCTCTGCTTCTCCAGTTCTCACAGATCGATATTATGTTGCACTGAAATATTCAGTGGGAAAAGTGGGGAAATGGTAACTTGCGGTACAACAAGGGCGACCCTCTCTGTCTACGTTTGGGTAGCAGAAGCCTATTAACCTTCTACTTTTCCTCTTCTATGATAGTTATAATCAAAAAACACATTATCCTCAAAGGGCACTTTCGAGATGCGTACATGTTCAGAGGAAGATGACTTACAAAATATCGTCACCGTGAGATACTGCGTTTTGTGTAGCCCCATCAAGTAGACGTAAGTAAAAACATTTATTTATTGCTCAATTCTGCAAAGTCAGTGGTAAAAATATGCATCAACAATGCACTTAGTCTTCATGAATCTTCAGTGATTCAGATATGAACTACTATATATAACTCAAAGATCTTTTAATTTACTCATAAGAGCAGTAAGAAAAAACTATTTGCAGGGGTGTAGTAGGGGCATGGGTAGCCTGGCAGATTCAGGGGGCCGTGCACCTCAAACGGGTCCTTGAATATGTAAAATTGGGTGGGGGGCTAAGAAGATATTTTGTCAGGGTTCCCAAAAATTCTAGCTATGCCCTTGACTATTTACCTATCGCCTAAGTTCTCTCCTGCCTCTGATCAGACAAGCGTAGTAATGTAACACAAACCTTATGTCATTTTGTCTAGAACCCAGACCAAAACACGATTCTGTGAGCAACAGCAGAATATATATGAATTAAATTGCAATATAAACAATTTAAACATAAAATGTTACCTGTTCATGTCTTTAAAAAAGCCAAATATATCACAAGCCACACTTTGTATACATGTGTACAAAACAACATAGAATCAGAAAACATAATCGCTCTTACTGCTCTAATCCGCAATGAAACATTTTGGAGCTGTATTGAAAAATTGTTTTAATTTGAACATTGCAATTATTTACTTTTATCTAACTTCTATGAAAACAACTTAGATTTTCCTGGAATCGTGCTTACTACCTGCTAACATGGGCTATGAATCCACATTCATCCACTTCTGTCCCTCCTTCCATTCCATACATAAAATATTTCCCATCCTTGTAAAAGATGAATGTTCTTTGCTGAATGTTTGCATGTAATTAATTATTGAATATTGCTGCGGTATTTTGTGTTTTCCAATTCTAGTGCAGTGATAGGTATTGTTTTCATTCATGAAATCAAGAATCTGAACTTTAGTTAACATTACTTACTGGGGTGAGAAGTACGGAAGATCCATCTCTTGCATATTATATGCCTCTATGATCTGTCAAACTGCTGCTTTGCATGTTTATCTTTTGCTGAAAAAAATCCATTAATACAATACTTGCTGTAGTTAATATATATTCCATATTTTTTTCTATCCTCAAATGTTTCACAATATGTTTTTAGCAATATATTTTGCAGCTTCCAAATAGGGCGAAATTTACTTTGGCGTTTTAACCATTGTGGCATACTAACAATACTTTTTTTGTTTTCCTCAAAAAAATAACAGGAAACAAACCCTCTCTGCAGCAGCACCAAAGAATCACTGACTCAAAATTGCTTTAAAACAATGTGTCATTGAAGGAAAATTTATGTATGTTATCCTGATACTGAAAACAACATATCTGAAAGGCCTTACACATCAAAGCAATCAACTGATTGAACTTCAATGCATATTTATGCCAGCTGTATTTAAGTACCCAAGTAGATAATTGCTGTGCATAAAATGAGATACATTGAAACTGTCATTTTAGTGCCACGTTATTATTAACATAGTAGAGGTTATTTGACCTCCTTGCTTAATGTATTAAATGCACATACATAACTGAACTACTGTTCAGTCCATGTGGCTTCTGATGAGCTGCTTTGTGTTGCCTGATTTAATTTATTTTGGTCACATTTGTCCGAAACATTGTGTCCAAAACATTATTTACTTGCTGTAAGGAAAACCGTGGTTTAATAATTCAGCAGCAGTTGTTACCTCGAAGCACTCGTTTACAAAAACAGTTCCAATGTATCTTCAGTCTTAGCCTGTAGAAATAACAGAAATGCTGTCCATGTGTCGGATTTTTTATGTTGCATGAAAATAAAGTTGCAGAGAAAGTAATATGATAGAATCCTATAATGGACTGGCGCCCTCTGTAGGCTGTACTGCGAAGTACACCCTATGCCTCGAGTTCGGCTCCTGGTTACTGGAACACTGATGGTGCCAGTCCTTCAAAAAAAAAAAAAGAAAAAAAGAAAAGAAAAAACACAGATGGCTGTGCTCTTAGCTCTGATGCCACACTGGTGTTAATTGCTAATGAAGCAAAGTCATCATCACACCAAAGTCGTCATTTAGGCAGTTGATTTTAATAGTGTGGCATACTGCCTCCACGCTCGGTTAATGGTGCACGGTGCTATTTGTGGGCTTGCATGTCAGCGCCTTGTTATGTCTCGTAACAGTCAAAGGGCCACTGTGAGCCTTCAGCCCGTCCGCACTGCGGGCGGATCTTTCTGGAACTGCCGAGCAGATGGGAAATGGGCTCAGTGTGTGGCCCTGCGGGTTAGGACCTTCTTCCCGTGATCGGAAGGTCGCAAATTCGAATCTCATGACTGGCAGAGTGATGTCACCGTTGGGTCTTGAGCAAGACGCTTAATCCCAAAGGCTCCAGGGACATTGTTTGACGCTACACTCTGATCCTCAGTTGTATGTCGTCGTCTAATAAATAAGATTAAAAAAACCTTTCTAGAAGCATCTCTTTTGATAACCAAAGTCATGAAGACCCCCTCCCCATATCACCATTAAAAAGACACAATAGGCTTTCGGCCGTTTCCAAACTAATATCATACAGTCTTAGTTTCGAGGTCATTAAAAGGTTTCAGAGCAAAGCAGCTTCATCTCAGAAATGGGTCGGCTGTTTGTGAAGAGGCTTGTAACTGATACTCCACAGGCTCGAATCGTGGCCCATGTGTTCTGACAGGGTGAGCGTACATCAGAAACAGATTAGTCCCGGTCTACATATGTGACCGCATGAAAAGACGGATGGCTATTATTTAATTTGGAGCTGCCCATCAAGCGTCATCCGGCATCAAAGAGGAGCAGCTACTTTTAGTTGCTGAATTGGAAGTGTTTTTTTTTCCTCTGCTCGTACGGTTTCCGGCATGTCATCGTAGGGCGGTAAATCATGTGACTTGGCCAGAATGACAACGAGACAAGATCTAAAAAAAAAAAGCTCAACGCAGTATGTGAACTTTAAATTCAAAAATGGCTAAAATAGATTTTAACCCAGGCAAAGCGATATAAAATAATTTACTTCCTTTTGTTGGGGAAATTTATTACCATGTTTTATGTATATATTTATTGAATAAAACATCTACTTAAATACATCCCAACAGTCTGTGAACATATGTTCCTTCCAGCCGAAAACTCTAATTTTGAATAACCAAATCAATAGCAGAAACCGAAATATTTTATTGAAATGAAAACCATGTGGAATAAATTGCTTTCTTCAACTACGGTTCTCTACAATATCAGTTTAACTGATGCAAAGTCGCAGTGTATGTCCAGTATGTTTTTTTTTTCAATTCCAAATCAACAATAAATTTTGCTGAAGAAAATGACACAGCCATGGTCTGAAAATGCACATGTGGCCTGAGAATTCATCAAAAAGAGCATTTCCAAGCGTGCAGGGCTTTTACCGCTCACATCACGCTAGCTGCATGCTCCGTGCGACGGCTTTGCTGTAATTTTAATGTGCAGGATTACATATCCGCAGGGGCACAAGCTGTTCAGTAAAACAACACGATTCATTTACGCGGAGATTACGAGCTCGTTTGGATCAAACGGATTTGGGGTCCTCCGCAAATGTTTGCATTTTCAGGCTGAGGGAAGGCTGGACAGCTGGCTCTCTTTGGACCTCCAGAGAAGCGCCAGTGGGGTGTTGGGTCACGCTCCTCATGCATGTGCTGCTTCTCCTCTCTGCTGTCAGTCTTATTTACATTTTCATGTTTTTATCTTGTTTCTCTGCCTTTTTAATAGCAAAACCCCATTTTGTGTGTCTCACGGTAACAACAAACACAGAAAAGAATGTATGTTGTGTTTTTAAAGGCTTACATTCGTCATGGACACTAAAGCCAAGCCAACTGGAGAGTCTCCTTTCGCTGTCTCCTCAGCACATGTAGCTTGTGTGGGTAACCTTGGTGATGTGTGTACACAGACACACACACACACACACACACACACATGGCAGCATCTTGGATTTCCTCTTGGCAAGTGTGTGCATTCGCATTAAGCACACGTAATGCGGACGATTCACGAAAAAGAAAGACCCTGACAAAGACCCTGACAAAGACCCTAACAAAGACCCCCGCATGGCAGAACCTCTGCATTCCCTCGCAGTCCTGTGTGACGCGTGGACTGAGAAAAAGCGGAAAACTGTACGACGACACGCCCGCCCGAAGCACAGCGTGAGGGTTGACCATTCGATACTTTCTGAGACTCCCACTGTGGCTAATCTGGGCCCCATCGAATGGAAAGTCTTATATCTGCCAGTCGTTCGTTAACATGAAAGGGAGCTGATCTTCAATGGGACTCCATTTATGTTTCAGGCTGGGATAATGATCAAGACGAAGAAGGAGACCAAAGGTCTTGCAGCAGCGTCTGGTTGTGGACTAAATAGGACCAGTCACATTTTTTTTTAACTAGGCCAAAGCAAAAAGCATTTTTTATGAGCAGTGCTTATTGTTTCATTGTTTTGATGTAAAATTTAGTAACTAAAAGTGGACCAGGGGTGGGGAGACGCATCTCATACATGAATTTTATGTTAAGCCAGCTGTCCGAGGGAAGTTCCCGAAAAAACATGTTACACATTTTCAGCACCACTAGGGGGCAGCATGGGGGCCACATTTCTGGAATGCCATGGAGCAGGCAGTGCTGGGGTGTCCGTCATCAGTACCCAGCCCCCTATTGCAGAGACACATTTTAGTGATGTGGCCTCATAAAGCCTACTTACAAGAAACAAACATTTAGCATGTGTTTCTTTAAACAAAATACAACAAAATAAAATAAAAACACCATAGTGAACACACATTGAGATCTCTTTCAGTAGACAATCACTTCCTTTCTTCAGTCTGGTTTGCTTTCCTTTTAATTTCATTAAACACAAGTGACGGTTGTAGGCCAGAGAGGATTATGGGAAACTGAATATGAACTTACATATTTCAGCATTACAGTCTCAGTCGTGCAGTGTATACAGACGATGTTGCACATGGAGTTCATAAAACAGTATTTGAGCTCCAGGTTGTCCTTCACCCACACCACAGTTAATAAGTCCCTAACAGAAACCATTCATCTGTAGCATTGAATTCATTTAAACATCTCACATTGTTTAGGTCTTGGAATTCTTTCTTTGAGACTGGAGATGAAGACAATCGCCTCTTTATTTAGTCACGATTTAATCTGGAAAACCAGGTTGTTATTAAAAACAAGAGTCAATTTGAAATCGCATTCCAAAATCCAGACTGTTGCGATTCAATTGTTCTCTTCTCTATAGAGCGACGGGAGGCAGAAAAGAAGTGTGAGCGAAAGACGAGGCGGAAACAGGGGAATCTGTGCAAGGATGAAATGGTGAGAGATGCTCCAGAAGATCCCAAAAGGCACACGGAAGGAAAGGAGGACGGGCAGGTGCGGCAGCAGAGCCGACTCTGACTCGGGAGACCCGTGTCGACGTGGGAATTTCATCCTGTTTACGGGAAAATGCTTGTGATGGTGAAGAAAAACAATAGATAAAGAACAGATTACCATCAGTTAAATTATCATTCTCAATTACATCTATTTATTCTATATATGAATGGCCTGGAATGCAAAGGATGTTTAGCATCAAATAGAAGTGACACAAATTTAAGCTATTGCCATATGATTGTTTTTAATAATTAAAGATCTCATTGGTTTTAAAAGTGCAACATTTAGCCATAATGGTGATGCAAGGAAATAACTAGCAAATAACATGGTCACCATTGGATTTCTCTCACGTGACTCCTTGGTCCCCAGAAAACAGCTCAAGTTCCTCTCTTTTGGGGGTTCTCCTCTACCCCACAGCACAAATAACAGCTTTCATTTTGTATTCTCTGATTTTGTCCAGCTACAGGCTTAGAGTGCTTCATGTTATTTTAAATATATTATAATAAAAAATTATAAGTACTGTTACTAGGTAAAATGCATCAACAGACATTAAACAATTTTAAGACCCGAAATTATATGTAATGTTCTTTGTTGACAATAAAACAAAGAATTGCTTTTAACCCAAATTATACACATGTTGTTCTGTCCCTTTTTGTTATATTTAAATCTGGTTAAATTACTAATTTTACAATTTTTTTACTGGCCATTTGCAATCCATTGTGTGTTTAACTCAAGCACTGACAACTGGACCTTATTACTCTGTGGCTGATAATGACAGAGAATGTTACTCTTCATGACCAAATAATAGGTGTCCAAAAAAGACACACCAGTGGGAATTATTAGAGTCCTGTATAACTAATCCTAAGGCTGAGGTATTTATTTGAATATATACATATATTTCAGTTTTACGAGTTTTATTAATGAAACTGTCAAGCAGACAGTAACTGTTTGTAAAACTGCTGAAAGCCTGGACAAGATGCAGGTTATTGAAGTAAAGTTAATTTAAAATTTGAATATTTACCCTAACCCTAACCTTCATCTACACTTTAATGACACATTGGTAGAATGAGGCTGCAACACCGGCATCCCTTTGACTGTGGAGTCCTCATTCTGTGCTGTTTTGGTGTGGTTTTGATTGGCTCACAGGTCTGTGCCTTTGCTCACTGAGATAATGCAGCGTCGTGGTGTTGAGTGATCAACGTTATTGTGAAGCTGTATTTTGCAAGCAGTTCATTGAACTGAATCCCATTTTTGAGATGCAGTAAGTTTAGAATGATCCATGACTGAACCTCAGCTGGTCTGAAGCTAATTTCATACCCAGCTCTTACTTGTTCAGCTCACTTATCATGAGCAAGCAGCATTGAACAACGCACATTTTTCTTTGTTTTTAGATGGTGGCAACTATCTAAGATTGAGTGAAGCTTTAAAATTAATACTTGCACAAGTTGCAGACTCTATTCGTGGAACCTTCTGGAATTATTATCATGCTACCATATATAAACAACATGGATGGCAGGTAAAATCATTGGAAGCAAAGTATTTTTTTATTTGATGTTACATCACTGTTTATAGTCACTGTTGTTTTGCTTGGCATGCATTTAATTTGCTTTAGACTGTTTTTTTATCCTGTTATAACCATTTTCCAGTGGATTCTTCTGTAAGTCAGGCTGCAAACGTACCTTCTGAGTTAAGTTACAACGCATAAATGCCTAAATTTATATTGTAAACAGCTCACTGCATATAATACATGTATAAATACAGACTTGAAACCTTCATTTAAAGTGCACCATGAGTAAGGTATTGCACATTCTTCTTCTGTCAGGAGATGTTTGATAAATTTGATTTGAGTGACACCCCGTGGTCACAAAGTGCAATAATTAATCTTTTAACATTCTGATGCAAGCTTATCGTCCAGCGGTTTTACGGTGATTGGTTGTTCCTTTCTGCTTTAAAAGCTTACGTGGTTAAAAAAAAAAAACACTGCATGGTTTAAATGAGTAACATTTGTGACATTTTAGGCAAAAGGTGAAGACACCAAAAGGAGTCAGTTGACACTTAAAATAATGTGATTTTACCTTGGTATGTGAATGAAACTAATGCTGTCTCAGGAAATCTAAGTTCCTCATCCACTATATGAACTATTCTGAGCTGAGCAATGTTGTCATTTTCAGTCCTTGCATGAGGTGTAAAGAGTACTCAGAAATGTTACTCAAGTGAAAGTACAAGTAATGAGTGAAAATTTTACTCAATTAAAAGTAAAAGTATTCA
>JAODLC010000133.1:421636-447357 GCA_026781145.1 Hippopotamyrus pictus | reverse complement strand
ACTGATCACTGAGAATGTGAGCTGGAGCCTAAAGAAAGCAAATACATCAGTTACCTACAGAGGATAGTTGGAGGGGGGTGGCCAGATAGCAGTGATTAGCACTGCTGCCTCACAGCTCAAGAACCAGGGTTTAAATCCTAGCTCCCCATGCATGGAACCTGCACAGTCAGGTAGCTTGGACACTGCATGTGGGCCCCCAGACACCCACACCCATAACCAAATCCTACTTAGCTTTACACTTTTTAGGCTTCAAAGAATCAAAAAAATCTTCATCATCAGATGAAGTGTTGAGTAATTCCTTATTGTGGTCTGAAGGCTCCAGGTGCACTCTGATGTAGTCCAGGCGTTCACTACTGAATCATGTTCTTCCTCCATTCTCTTCCACTAATTTAATGTTATAATTTCTCTAATTTCCAGGTCAAGGTGCTGTGCATTGTGGTGATTGATGCAACATGACATCACTTCCAAAGGACCAATGAACATGTCTGACTAATTTCATAGAATGTGAAAACAAATCTCATTGGCACAATGAATAACATTTTAATTAAACTGGGATTCAGCGCAATTCAATTGGTTTGTTAGCAAGGGAAAATAGAATGAAGTGATCTCCAAAAATGAGTATTTTAAAATGATTTACTCTTTGACTGAAATAAAATTGTAAGGAGTAAAAAATACTTTTTTTCTTTAAAAATGTAATTAAGTAAAAGTAAAAGTATTCATTTTTATTTGTACTCAAGTAAAGTAAGAATTCCCAAAAATAATACTTAAGTACAGTAATCAAGTAAAATTACTGAAGTACTTTACACCTCTGGTCCTTTTTGCTCAGGGGCATTGGAGGGCAGATTCAGGGGGTCCAGGCACTTATCAGAAGCCCGAGATCACGCAGAGTATCTACAGTAGGTACGCTCCTGTTTGTCATTTGTCATCAATGTTGCGTTTACGTTTGCCCTGCCTGCACTTCCTAATTTCACCAGCAGGTGCCCTGCATTAGCTTCACAAGGCTGCTTATTCAAACGACGCTTACAATTCCTACATGTGTTCCCTGATCCGGTCAAGAGCCAGCGTAACTGCCGTTACTTTGTTCCTCCTGTCCAGGGATGGAAACTGCATTTTCAGCAGCATGTCTGTCTCGATCCTGCTTGAATCAAAGTTTAAAATATCCAAACTGACATGAGAATGGAAAAAGATTCACTGTAAGGCATCAGCACGGTGCTGTTCACATTCCTGAAGTCAAGCCACGACAGGCTCCCTCTTGTACACATGCAAAGGCTAGTTTAAAATAAAGAGAGATAAAAAGATGACTATAAATAAAGAAGATAACCATAGGTGCTGTACATGTGGTGACAATAAATACTTGATCTAATGCCCATAACAAGGCATTGAATTTCACAGTGAATTATCCAGCTTTTTAAGTGGTTAACATGGCATCCTGACCTGCTAATCCAGCTTTCTCCTTGCCTTCACTTCTGCCTTGAGCTCGTCATATAGTTTGTTTTTCACTTATCAAGTCTCTCGAGGGCAGGTATAATCATCACTGTCAAAGGGCTGAACTGCTGATACAAAGCCTTTGACTTTGTGAGAATCATTATATTGCCACCCAGGCCGTGATTAATTATTTACTCAAATGCATTTTCCACTCAGAGTTAAACTGCTCACATAACCAATTCTAATTTCCCAACTTTAATGTTTTTCAAGTGTTTACCCATTATGAAGCTAATGGAAAATATATATTTTTTTATAATTGATACTTTATTAATCCCCGTGGGGAAATTCTTTTTACACCTCCCTCATGTCACGCCCGGCTCCGTTCGATCCTCATGTGTGCCACGCCCACCTCATTACCTCGTGTCAATTCCTGATCGTGATCACCTGTGTCCTGTTTCATTTGACTAGTCTTGTGTATATCAGTCCGCGTCTCCCCATGTATTCCAGATCCGGCATTGTATTGTGACGTGTCGTGTCGTGCTCCACTCGCCTGCTTACCCGCTCGCTCACCCGCCGAACGTGACACCTCAACTTCCTCTTTGTAGAGCAAGCTGTCTGCGAGGGGCAGCCACCTGTTGGGGTGCCCAGGGAGCTGGGGGTTAAGGGCCTTGCTCAAGGACCCACGTGCACCCGCGCCTGTTGTTCCTGGAATAGACTCCTGGGCCCCCCCGCAACCGCAGTTGGGACTCAGCGGTTACGATAATGTGTGGGGGTGGGTGGGGTGTATCTGATAACAATAACTAAAAAAAATCAATGGCCAAAAAAGTTCCATCCATCTTCATGCTCAAATCCATTACATGGTCACAGGTCCAAAAGTAATTGCGGGAAAACAGAATATAGTGAATGGATTAGTGATTGTTTTTTTTTTTCTAGGGTCAATACAGAAAATGATGGCTGGGATTTTCTTTACAATTTCCTTTTTTGTTCCCTAACCTATTGGAAAAAGTGCCTATATTAACAGGAATGGCGCAACACCCACGTAACTGTTTAGGAAACAAACAAGTGGTTTTGTAATGATTTTATGTCATGACTTATTTTTATTAATGCATACTCAGTTGCTAGTTTATTAGGTACCCCTGCTGGTTAATGCAGAAAGCCCACTCCTCCAAACAGTGAACCGTATAGTATGAGTGCAAGTGAATGCGTACAGCATACAGACAGGGTCAAGAGGGTCACTTCCTGTTCTGCTGAAGCATTACAATTGCTAAGATCCATGATATAAGTGATTTTGAATGTAGTGTGATCGTTGGCAACAGATGTGTTTGTTCCCGGATCTTAGAAACAGTCACCTTTTTGGGATTTGAACACAATATGTATAGTGTCGGAGTTTATAGAGAATGGTGTGACGAACAAACACCATCCAGACAATGGGATTTCAGTGGCAAGAAACACATGGTCAGTGAGAGAGGGGAGAGTTAAACAGCCAGACTCATTCAAGCTATCAGGAAGGCCATAAGTTCAAAAATAACAGCTCAGTGCAGTAGTGTACAGAATGGCTTCTTTGAACACATAACTCATCTACTGTTTAAACAGTTCTGGGGGCGAAAGTGGGCCCTGCCCAAAACTACCTAACTGTAGCTAACTTTAATGGCCACCGAGTGCATATAACCATTTAGCTAACTGTTATCTGATGAGTGCTTTGTGATGTTATTAATGTTAGCGGTGAAGACAGCACATTAATGACATGAAGAGAGGGACAGATCAGTGATGCTTCTTGTTACATAATTAACTTTCTTTTTTTAAACTTAGCAGTTATCTAAATGTTTCACCTTTAATATTTAATAATAAATCCACATATTCCCTATGCTGCTGCATGCCATTGTTCCATGTCCTCATGGTAGAGAACAAGCAGAGAAACACAGCAACACGCAAAATAGTAACTGAACATAAAGGCTGCGAGAGTCAAGAAATATTGAGCAGACTATTATTCATATATTTTTTAGTTAATGTTTGCACAGTTGAATTCAATAACAGCAACTTTCTCTTCTTTATCTAGAAAGGCATTACAACTTTTTGCAATAACTCTAGAGTCGAGGGCAACATACTCAAACATACTTAAACTCAGGGCACACACACAGTCACACACTATGGGTAACTTGAACCACGAGGTCTCTGAACCACATATTTTTGGACGAAAACAGTAGTATCTTCAGCAAATATAATGTGTGTTGGAATTTAAAAACCAGTACGTTTGACTTTTTTTTTAAATAAAAGCACAGATCTTGATATGCACAACTGCCATTCATTTTTTAATATATTTAATAGAAAAGTAGCTTTAAAATAAATAATGCATGTTTGAAAATAACTCAGTCACAAGTTTGCTAAATTGACTAAGCTGCTATGATGTCTTGGTGGATCTCTTATTCACATTATTTTCATCAGTTAATAGTATTTCAGCCATGGGCGTCCTTAGGTTCGAACACTCGGGGCTATTGTTACACCCCGCTCGTGCCGATCCTCCTGTGTGCCACGCCCCCTCGTTAACCTCGTGTGGATTCCCAGTGTTTATCAGCTGTTTCGAGTTGTCTTCGTTAGTTCGGTGTATTTAACTCCATGTCAGAGTTTGTGTCCCTAGTTCTGTCATTGTAGTGTTATGTGCTGTTATGGTGATTCTGTCTCGTACGCCCTCCGTGTTTCCATATTAAATCCCTTTTACCTCAGTTCGTTTCTCCTTCGCTTGCTTTCCCGGTCTGCACCTTACATCTCATGACAGCTATAGCCTCAAGCATTTTGAGCCTAGCCCAGAGGATTTTAGCCCCGATGCCAATCTTCCTTCAACAAAAAAGTCAAGCCCTAAGTAAACTTGACTTAGTCCCTGATCTTTTCAGTACCTAGAAACTCCCCTGTTTCTGACCATTGCTCAATAACCTATACATTTAGAGACTCAAACATTTATGTAGGCAAGGTGAGTTGCATACACAGATTGACTGGCCCAAAGCCAAAACTACAGTAATTACGCCAGATCTTTGTCACTATAACCCCAGAGCCAGCAAACTAATTAGGGGATCACGAATATCACTGCTTACATGACGTTTGCATATCCAGTCTTATGCAACCGTCACTATCAAACTATTGCATTCTCTGACCTCATCATAGATTCTGCAGCCTCCCGCGAAGCCAAGGTCAGACATGCAGCAAACTTGTGCGAGCAAATACCTCGCAGCGGCGACGTGGGCGTGTCGTTTCAGGCTCGTTTTTACGCAGTCAGAGAGCAGACTAGTCTTTAAAAGACACAACCTGCTTTCAGTTACGAACTCATGCATTTATCAAATAGACGCACGACAATTAAAAGAAATTATATATAAAATAAAGTAAAACGATCTTCTTACCATGACGCACGATTTCTTAGAAGAACATGCTTTGGATGACACAATGAAGAACGTCAACTGCACAGAAATAAACTTGGATTTTACGCACACATTTTTGCCCATCGTTTACATTGTGGTGTTTATTATTGGGATCGTCGGTAATTGCTGGGGTTTGTATTCAGTGAAGAAGAACTGGAGAAAACTTGGTAATATCAACATCTTTGTGCTAAACCTTGGAGTTGCCGATCTGCTCTACGTGTTTTGTTTGCCTTTCCTGGTGGTTTATTACTACAACAAAAGCAAATGGATCTTCGGATACACATTCTGCATGGTGACCAGGTTCTGCTTCAATCTGAACTTGTACGGCAGCATCGGCTTCCTCACATGCATCTGCGTTTACCGGTACCTCGGTATCGTCCACACCATGGAGGTGATGGGTAGGATCAAAACCCTACATTCAGTGTGGTTAAGCGTGTTGGTATGGTGTTCCGTTTTGATCCAGATAATTCCCGACATGTACTTTGACAAGGCGCCGGAAAACTCCTCCGACTCATGCTATGACACTACAGCCGACAACCGGATCAGGGATTATCTTCCATACAGCATCGGGTGGTCCATTACTGGATTCGGCATCCCACTGCTCGTCATCCTTTGGTGCTACGGCCACGTCGCGGTGGTCCTCGCAACCCGAGCCAACGTCGATGCCCTGCTGAAGCAGCGATGCCTGAAACTGGTCATCATCTTGATCATCCTGTTCTCCGTCTGCTTCATCCCCTACCACGTGCTGAGGAATCTTAACTTGGTGACGAGGATATTTAAGAACAACGGCACGTGCCACGAAATGTACAAGGACATTTACGTCGCCCACCAGGTGAGTCGCGGACTGGCGAGCATGAACAGTGCCATCAATTCCTTGATTTATCTTCTGGGGAACGACGATTTCCTCCTGCGCTTCCACGGGTACAGCATGAGGGCCAGGATGTCCTTATCCCGAATAGCGGGGGTCGTTATCTACAAAAAGCCTCAGGAGTCGGACTCTATGGACGGAGCTGCATGAGAGCTTGGCATCGCGCACAGATACCTCCATAGCAGCTCTTATCAAGGACTATACGCCCCGTCATGTAAAATCACACCGTGAGCACTTTTACAAAGTTACCCATGACCTTCGTAGTTAACGCATTGTGAATTACACGATGTACTTTTCTTACGACTCTTATGTTATTAAAAGTTTTAAATATTTTAAATATCGTCGTTAAATTTTTATCTACTATGGGCAAATTCCTAATGGAATAACGTGAACGTTTGAAATGTATTTATACTTGTAAGGTATTGTTTATTTTCCTCTCTTTCAACTTAGGTCTATTTAATCAAGAAAATGTTTAGTTTTGTGTTATATTTTTCATTGCTGTACAATATTTTGTGTGTCAGTCTATATAAAAATAAGACAGGACAAGAAAAACAGGCTATGTTTTTTATTATTGCAGATAAGCTGCTGAGTGGACGTTCGGTGTTGCCTAATTAAGTATATATACTGGGAAATTGTTATATGCTAGGCCTAGATATTACTCATGTGTTTGTGAGCCTTGTTAAATGTCTAGTGGTGCAATAATGATTAAATATAAAATAATGGTTGAATCGATTCATTCTAATTTGTGTTGTTTCTAGATGGTAGCACATTTCGTTTTAGTTCTTATGCATGGAGAACTGCATTTTATTGCGCACTTAGTCCAGTTTTAGTTATTTACGGGAAGGATTGCTTTAGAAAAAGCCTATATCCCAGGCGGCACAGGGTGAAGTAACAGGAGCAAGGTACCGCCCCAGGCACTGAATTAGCTGCCCCCTGCCATGTCACGATGTCACATACGGGATGAATGCAGAGGACACATTTGGTTGTCCAGCACTGTATGCTCTGGCATGTCAACAATGCCAATTAATCACCTTCACTTCACAAAAGAGAGGGTAGATTGTAGTCATATAGGCATCAAAGGCTTTGAGCACCTAGAAGTGAACACTCAAGAAGTTTCCGCCCAGCCCTTGGCAGGAGTAAACTGTGGATGGGATACCAGTCCATCACAGGGCAGACATAAACATGTGCCCACACATTATTGATAGTTTAGAGATGCCTAAAAGCCTAACTGCATGTCCTTGTGCTGTGGATGGAAACTGACACGGAACAGGAGCAACATACAGACCAAAAAACAAGAGAAGATTTAAGGGATTTGAACCCCCAACCTTGGAGATGTGACATAACAGCGCCGGTCAATGTGCCATGAAAGAAACACCTGTGAGTGCAGCCATAAGTCAACCCTGCCCTCCCCCGCCCCCCATTAAAACTGCAGGAGACTGTCAGAAGGTTAGCCTGAGGTGTTGCTGCATCCATGGAGCCATCAGAGGTGACCTTGTAGCTCAACACAGTGCAGACACATCCAGCCGTAGGGAGGAAGGTGAAGGTACAGGCCTCGGTACCAACACTGAGCATCATTACTGTAAGCTACTGTACAAGCTAGCGAGTCATGAACAATTGGACTGTGTCACTGCCAGGCTCTCCTGGGTGCCCTGATCTCTCTCTCTCTCTCTCTCTCTCTCTTTCTCTCTCTCTCTCTCTCTCTCTCTTTCTCTCTCTCTCTATTTCCCTCATTTAGGGTAATTGGAGTGAAGACAGAATCCAGTTATCAGAGTCACCCACATCTATTTTCAAGGGTGTAAGAACCGGGGGGAGGAGATTCACTTCATCCCCCCCCCCTCCCCCCCAGAAATGGACCTTTGCATTGAATTGAATGGAGTTGTGTCCTCCACCCCAAATGAGACTCTTTTCTACACCGTTGCTTGTTGCAAGTCCCCATTTTCCTGAAAAGGCTGGTCAGATGGCCTTTATGGATGTGTTTTTACTTTTATTTATGGTTCTGTTGCAGCTTTATTTCCTCACCATACAATGTTTTTACACATTACATACACATTTATATACATTTATACATGTAGTTGCTGGCACCACTTTTGCAGGCTCGAACGTTCAGTCATCAGTCAAAGTCATTCTTTCTAAAGCTTTATTTAATGTTTTCCCTTTTGCAATAAATATTCAGCCATTTTCTACATAAAACGTGTTCATCTGCTGCTGCTTCCTGTGAGACAGGGTTTTCTGTGATTTATTTATTTGTAGAATATTGGGATCCTTACATGCTACTGAGTCTGGATTTCAGACAGTAATTCGCTCAGGTATAAAAAAATGAGAACTTTCAAGGGGCAAAATTTTCAGTTCTTCCTGAATTACAGGGTAAATCAGTAAACAGATAACATGTGCAGTGTAACCATACATTCATCACATTTTGGTGCCAATGTTTCGGGGGGGTGGGGCGGGGGGAGCACGAGAGAATGTATTAGCGGAGTTGGGAGGATGATTGTTTCTGTCCGGAATCTGCCAGGGAGTTATTTCCTAAGTAAATGGTTATTGTAATTTTTAAATTAATTTTCCTTTGGGGGTTGGTATCCTGAAGAAATACAAGACATCATGCCCCCTTGATTAAATTTGCCTAGAGGAGGGGGACTGAACAACAACAAAGTTTGCCAAGCTGGGGCTATGGAATGTGTACAAAAATCTTGGACAAATTGCTAAATGGCCTTAGAAAGACGATTCTGTGTCAGCCCTATTAAATAGGGTTTAGAACTGCCTATGATGGTATCCATGTTCATCCTAAGAAACGTCCAGCCCTGGGTACAGGAGAACCCGAAATTAGCTGCCAGCGCCCTACATTATGTGTATTACGTCACAATTTGTGCATAGCAGGCATTTTACCAGGGAATGTCACAGATGTCTTGTGTTGCTCAGATGCAGAAAGTTTGATGATTCTTTTCAGTGCAGAAGAAAGTTTCATATAAACAATTTATAGTGGGTGTTCAGGACCATAAAAGGCCGTATTTTGTTCAGGCAAATGGGACTGAGCCATTTATTCATAACATTTGAAGGAAATAAACTACACCCGTAGTTAGCCAGAAAGTCTAAAAACACGTGCAATGAGGCCCAATAATGCTTTCTTAATTATCATAATGCATGAATCTCCCGTTTTGTCTTACAGTAGGGAGCCGAACATGCGCAGAGTCAAAGAAACTTGTTTTTTAGATATACACTCAAAAAATTACAATGAGACCTACGGTTGTGACACATGATATGCAACGTCAATTCATTGGTCGGTTCTCCCTTACACACAGTGGCTATTAAAACTCCTGCGTTCATGTGATATAAATTTAATTTTGTCCTTAGGAACAAAAGTAGCTAGTCTGATTTACAGCGCCCTCCACAATTATTGGCACCCCTTGTAAAGATTTGTTAAAAGGGTTAGAAAAAAATCCACCTTTTGGTGAAGCAGCTTTTTTTTGAGAAAAATCCAACCTTTAATTAACATAAATTTATTCCAAGGAAAAAAAAATCCTTCATCAAGAAATAATTATCTTTAATAAAGACACATGTACCACGATGATTGGCACCCCTGGAAATTATAGTGAACACAATGTAACTGAAGCATGTTTCCCCTGTAAATTGTAAATCTTTGAGTTGAGTTAAGTGAATAGAACCTTCAAGCTGTAATCCATGACTTCCTGGTTAACAGGGATACAAACACGAGGAGACACAGAGCCCAAATTCCCTTAGTTATCCATCAACATGGGAAAGATAAGGGAACATACAAACCAAATGAGGGAGAAGCGTGTTGACCTTCGTACTGTAAGTCAGGGAATGGGTATTAAATTCAAGATTCAAGATTCAAGAGGGATTTATTGTCAATACAGCAATATACATGGTATATCGTGCATCGAAATGCCGTTTCACCCAGCCATCCCCATTATGCATAGAATATAAAATATAGACAAATATAAACAGAGGTTACACACTTAAGTACCTAGCTAAAATTAAATACGTATAAAAAATAGCTACTCGCCTTAAAATGCCCATTTCTACTGTTAGGGCAATAATAAAAAGTGGGCAACAACTGGAACTGTTACAAACCTGCCTGGAAGAGGACCCAAGTTTATTTTTCCCCCACATACAGTGAGGAGGATCGCAAGAGAGGCAAAAAATCCCCAAGGATGACTGTTGGTGAATTACCGGAGTTTATCTCTGAAAAAAACTATCAGACGCCCTCTTCCTGCTAACAGATTATTTGGAAAGTATGCCAGAAAAACCTTTTTTTTGTCAGTTAACCACAAATGTAAGCACCTGGAGTTTGCGAAACACTACTACAACTTAGGAACCAATTCAATGACACAAAAATGGAGCTTTTTGGCAATAAACATAAAGTGGGTTTGGAGTAAAAAGAAGGATGGCTATAATTAAATGATCCTTATCCCAAATGCAAACTATCATGTATACGTTCTGTGATGTCGTGGGGCTGTTTTTCCTCCAAAGGCCCCGGAAACCTCGTTAAGGTACAATGGCATTATGGACTACATGAAACACCATCAAATAATAATCAAACTCTGGCTGCCTCTGCCAGGAAACAAAAACTTGGCCGTCACTGGATCTTCCAGCTGGACAGTGATCCTAAGCACATGTCCAAATCAACATAAAAATGGTTAACTGACCACAGAATCAAGCCTCTGTCATGGCCGTCTCAGTCCCCTGACCTGAACCCCACTGAAAACCTGTGGGCTGAGCTGAAGAGGAGAGTGCACAAGAGAGGGCCTAGGACCCTGGATGATCTGGAGAGATTCTGTAAAGATGAATGGTCTCAGATGCCCTGCTCTGTATTCTCCAACCTTATAAGATGTTATAGGATAAGACTCATACGCATTTTAAATAAATTTCATTGAAATACTGTCAATCGCATCAGAAATGCTTAGGAAACACAACGTGCCATTTCTTGACAATACCATTGTTCTTTTGATTGATGGCTTTTAGCCAAGCTTTGCGGAGCATTTCTGGTAATTCTTCACTCTTCATTTGTCTTCTTTCTTTGTCTTGTTTTTTATGAACCGAACGTAAACGAACAAAACTTACTTCTTGCTGCCGTTACTACCCAGTAAAAGGGCCACCGCCTTGTTATCATTCACACGTACTTTGGACAATGACGTCAGCTTAATTAATACAACCCATTGTGTAGCTGTTCTGCGTTGGCAACGCGGAGGGTGTGAGTATGGGAATACTAAGTGCGGTGCACGCAAGCTAATTTCAGTAGCAATATCGACTGAACCCGGTATGTTAAGTGATATATATCGTAATTCCTAGTACTGCTTTGTAGAAACTTCTCAAGGGGCAGGTGCTGAGATGGGGTGGGGGATGTCCCATTTTGCATGTTCGTTGGTGATGGAGGGGCACTTTCAGTCGTGTGAGTTGGGCCAGATACTTACCCCCCCCCCGGCCATGCCTGATCTCTAGCAGTAAATAAAACAAACAACCAAAAGGCGAAAACCTAAAACAATACCTTAAACTATTTTGTGTTAACCCAATTCAATTGATCTTTTAATTTGATCGTTAATCATATAATATCTGAAAATTCGCAGTGAGACGTTTATTACTCAGGGACTAACAAAAAGTTTTCACTGGTGAAAAGGCTGGAACAGCAACCCTTAGCTTCTGGTGCTGTACCCATTTTCTTACTCGGATCATGAAGAAACGATCATTCCTGATCGTTAACATGGAAATTCTTCATTTGTTACATCACTGTAACTAGACAAGAATTGGAATATTCCACTTTTTGTTGGGGGGGAGGGGGGGATGTGATGCAGGTCATTAGGGTGGGGTTTGGGTTTCTGTGAGGTTTTACTCTTGCGAGGGCAGGATACACAGAGAAATGTTAACGTGTACACACTGCACAGACTGAGACATTTAGCAGCTGTCAGAAGTTCCTGCTGTGGGAGCCAAAAATGAACAAAGCAAACACTGGTGCCCCTGGGAAAAAATGTTGGTGGCCAAAGCCGCTCGCCATTTTAATGCATTAAATGAAATATTGAATACATCACACAAATAAAAACTACTGGTATTTCCAAAGAACACTGTTGCTAAACCAGTTGCATTTTTTACCCATTGCCCAAACATGTACCAATTTATAGGCCAATGTCTTGCAGCCTGGTGTAGGTATAGACAAATACATTACTGTACTGTGTTAGCGTGAATCTGTATCATGTTATGTGTTGCGTGCTGGACCAGATGGCCTGTCTCCTGTGACTGTTGTTGCCTGTCACTTCCTCTTGGCCTGGTTGCAGACAAGGACAGCCACCTACTTCCTACGTACGCAGATTCTGTTTTTAGATCTTCCATAAAGTGCAAAATACATCAATCATCCCAATACAGCTAAAACACCCACATTTAAAAAATGTTTTTCTTAAAATCTCTAACAGTAAGTGACAGAACTGACCTGTGGCTGGGCCACTTATATATGGTATGATGAATACAATTATATGTTTGTTTAACCCTTCACACCAGTACCACGGATGATCATATACTATATATTACATATTTTCAACATCCAGTGAATATACTGCTACAGATTTATTCCTGTCCCAGTGGGCTGGCACAGTTTGTCCAAAGTCAAATGTCATGAAGCAGCATAGACCCCTCCCCAGCTTCCAGGTGTCTCTGTATGGCAAAGTGCAGGAGTTCCTGCTGGCGTCATAAAACAGCCTGTTTGGTAGAACTACCTGTAAGCACACACAAGTTAATTCTGGCCTTGATGTCATCTTATAACACAAATCCAACTTGAAGTCTGGGCCAGCATCATTGTCAAAAAGCACATTATTTAATAAGCTGCATCTAAATCAAGGCTCTCCAAAGTACTGGCCCACGATCTAGTTTTTAATCATCATTAAATCTGGGCCACTGATTGCCGACTCCAGCCTAAATGAAAAACAACGTGCAATGTTTTGAAAAAACATAGATATAATTCAGATTGTTATTAATAAAGCTTTATCACTTTGCATTAAGGCATTTGCTGGCATTTGTTCATCACTGCATTGTGTGCACTCTTGTGTGCCCCCACTTCCATGGTCCACGGCTTACAGAATACAAGCTAAGTAAAAATTCCTGGGATTTAAAACCTGCCCTGGTCCCCCACCCCACAAAGGCCATGTGGTGTCCTAGACTAATATCAACATTGGTGTTAAATTTTAAATAATAAAAATAATTACTACAACTACTTCTCCTACTAACATTCAACAACAACAATAATAATAATAACAATAGGTTTAACGCTACTACAGATAAGTTGGGAATGAGGCCTGATAGTTTGCTCTGTGTGTTTTATTTAGAGAGAATATAAAAAGTGCACACAGCTCTGTTGAAATCTCAAACGTGACTTCATTGAGTAAATGTCAGGAAAATCCCACTAGGACAGGTGAACTTTATTTGGGATTAATCAGAGTCACTTTAACTGATGGCAGGTGTGTTGATCAAAAAGATCGAAGGCTGTAATTAAATCAAAAGGTGCTTCAACAAAGCAATACGTACTTTAAGGGTGTGCACACTTATGCAACCAGCTTATTGTATATTTTTCCCACTAACAGATTGGTTTGTTTTTCAGCTAAATTGTACAGGTCATGGGTCACATTGAAGGTGGGAAATGTTTTGAAAGGATTTATTGTGGTCTCATTTTTTTACATCACAAAAACCTGGCATTTTTAACAGGAGTGTGTACACTTTTTATATCTTATTATATTTTATATAGCTATACTCGTGCACTATATTCATCTAAGTTTCTCTCTTCTGGTTTGTGTCTTGATTTGGATAATGCATTGTTTTCCATTTCATGGTCCAGGGACAATTCAGAAATATACAATCTGTGATTCATGATTAGTGGAAACTAAAGTCATAGGGGGGTAAAATAAGTTTAGCAGTGAGACCATAGTGTGACCTTCAGCATGAACTATAAGCAATGGAGCTTAAACCAGCCTATGCACGTATCATAATAATTAATAATGTATTTAAACTAGCCGTTCAACCACTGTGTCTGGATTACTTTAGGAAGCATTGTCCTGGTCAGCTTCCAAGAGTAAATATTATTGTTATATTGAAACAGCTTCAGGACTGTTGCCCTTGTTAGGAACTGTTTCAGCTTTATAACATGCATTTTCACAGTCACATTTATAAATGTAGTCACATTTGAGATTTACATTTCACAGTGTTATGTACTCGGTGCTGACAGTATGGTCTGAAGCCAGTTGCAATCTTTGCCCAGTTAGAGAGCTTGCATTTGTTCTGGGGTGATTCTGGTTAAGTACCATATTCAAGGTTATGGCAGTATATAACCTGATACAAGTTGAAGCCCTTTACTTACTGCATGTGAAGTTGTGAGTGATGACATAAGACGAATGATGACATCATGATGAAGATGAATGCTCTTGCAAACCACATTAAAGGATTCCCGCTAACTGGTGTCAATGTGGCAAGGAGAGGAGACAACAAATGTGTCTCATGTGCCTCACTTGTGGCAGGAGACTGGTGCTGCCAATTTACTGTGAACACACATCACTTTTGGTTTCCAAAGAATGACTGACTGAACTACTGACATCACACAGGAAACACATTAGCAGCCATTGTTCCCTTTACAAGAACAGATGCAGCCTTCATGAGCTCATGAGATGTCCATCTGCCAGGATCCATTTCCTGAGTTTGCAGGCTAGAATGGATTAAACTCGTTACTGTTTCTCTACAGTTTCTTCTCTCAGCCCAGGGCAGGAGCACAAGCACCTGGCCTTTGTGAAATTTCAGAGCTGGTTAACTCTAATGTAACTTTGAATCTGTTTATTTTTTCCACCTCCCCTAAGGTTGTATTATTCAAAATGTATATGTATTTGTATTTATTATCAAGAATTTATATGTGTGCTGTCTGGTCTACTTACCTGGCAGCTGGGGATAGAATTCCAAGGAACTGGAAAGCAAATGAGAATACCTATTAAAAATAAATTATTTTGTACTTGTGAATCTTGTACTGTTTGTTTAGTATTTGCACCAAAACCGCTGGATGCTTTTGCTGAAACATCATTAGCTCAAGGCAGTAGAAGCAATTATGTGTTAAGAGTAACAGTAATAGTAATAATAGTAACAGTAATAGTAATAAGAGTAACAGTAATAGTAATGAGTAACAGTAAGAAGGCAGCACTCCTACTTGGTATGTAACCGGGTGGGAAAATAGTGTTCTGGAATTGATGTTATTTAGGGATGTCACTACCCAAGCTGTACAGCCTATCCGCTCCATTTCTTCCATATCTGTATGTTCCATGTGTACACATGCATGTGTAGGTTCAAGATTTGGTTTCTTTAGAACAGATATTTTAACAACTATTTTAAAAGATTTTGGAACGTATCCAAGCCTAAGAGACAAGTTTATCAAGTTTACTAGGGTAGTGCTACCCGGTGATGCAATTTCCTTGAGGAGTTCCAAAGGAATTGAGTCTACAAGGCTAGCAGAAGATTTGCAGGAGGATGTTAAGCTCAAAAGGTCTGATTGTTTGGTAATGGTTTACATTAAGTGTACCTTCATGATGCATTCAAAGAACATTCATAAGCGGCATGCATGTACACCATAACGTCCTAACATCCCCTAACAGCTGTAATATGCCTGTTTTTGTACGTGGCCGCGGTATGAAATCCACCACTGGGTACTCTCTGTTTCACCTGCTTTTTGATGCGAATCCCATCTCCCTGTGGATGCTATACTAGGTTTGGGACAGGATCTGGACAGGAAACAAGACTGGTTGTCCGTGCACCAGGAAAGGCTAAGGGAGCGTATGAGCAAGCTCAGAATCAGAATCAACTTTATTGTCATTCAGACCACTTGACATGATTAGAACGAAACACAGATTTTCAGGTCTCGGTGCGTGCGGCATGCTACTAAACAATAAATAGATGAAATGGATAGTAAAATGCTAGAGTAAAATATCTGAAGTGGAAATTAAATGAGTTAAGGTAAAACCTCTGAAGTAAAAATTAAAAAGTAATGTACAGTATGGTAGCAGTGACTTCAAGTGATGAGTGCAATTTCAAGGGTAAGTGACAGAGTGACAAGGCAAGTAATTCAAGTGCAAAATGTACTTGGGTGATGGAGCAGTTTAAAAGTCTGACTGCAGCTGGATAGAAGCTGCTTCTCAGTCTGGATGTTTTTGCTCGGATTCAGCGCAGCTTCCTTCCTGACGGCAGGGTGGGTGGGGTCATGAAGGATGCAGGAGGCTTTTTCCCTGCATCTGGTGATGTAAATGCACCCGATGGGTGGTAAGCTGCACCGGGCAGATTTTACCACCCTTTGTAGCTCCTCCTTCTCTACTACTAAGGAGTAATCTGAACCCCAGGCAGCTGAGAGAACATTTTTTTGCAAAATTAGAAAGTGTTCTGCCCATCAGTAGATGTAGGACAGCATGTTTACTTACATCATTGTTTTTTGGCCAGAAATAGAATTCAAGTTGCTACAGGCCTACTGTCCTTCAGGTAGTAGGAATCCAGGAGACAACTTATTCTGAAGAAAGGCCAGTGAAAAGGGTTCTTAGGTCAGAGCGGCGTTCATGCGAAACACCTGTCCTAAGGCCCGGAATTAAAGAGGGAAATTCGCCAGCCATACCACAAATCCATGATCCACAGCGGTAGGGTCCGATGTTGATTTAGTTATGATTTATCATAGAAGAGGAGTTTGAGAATGACCCTGTTCAGTCAGTAAGTGAGGATGTTGAAGCTGTAACCCATGACATAGAGCAGTTACTGGTTATGGGGAGAAATAATGTGCCAGAAGTAGCACCTGACAGTGGTAATTCTTAACTGCAAACCTTAGAGCAAAGTTGTTTTATGCCTTTAATATGGAGGAGCAGGCAAGTTAATTCTGGGGTCCATACAAACCCCTTCCACTTACCTAGGTCAACTTGCAATGCAGTTTCTGTCAGTATGGAGGTGGTTCAGAAGTGTTGACACATACTGTAGGTACTGCTTTGTTTGAGAAAGCATTACAGGAAGCAATGTCTTCCCAGAATGATTAAGCATGTCATAGAGGATGTTGATTGTTATCAGGGGGGAATGTAACCGAGTGGGAAAATAGTCATTGTTGTGGGAAATAGTCAGCATTCTGGCATCTATGTTAAACACGGTAAATTCAACTGGGTTATTTTCCATCAAAGTTAAGAATCGCTTTCAGAAAGGGGTTTTGGGAGTTGAATGGCCGCTTGCAGAGAATTTCTTGTTTTTTTGTCCATGTGGTAATGAGGAGCACATGTGAGGATACCCAAGAACCAAATCATCTGTCCACATAGTTATTTTAACACAATATCGACTAATAGGGTTTAGATATTAAAGTATAGGACCTCTGTGGAGATTGATGATCTTCTGCTGTTGAATGTGGTTTAATTTTGGTTGGATGATGGGATTTCGGAAGGGAATGTGAATGTGTTTCTACATGCAAATATATAATATATATATATAAATCTCCAATGTGAACAGGACATACTTTTAATTTCATTTTCAAAGTGTTTATTGATAGTTTTGCTTTCAGTACTTGCCGTTAAGTCCATGTACGCTTCATTTTGTCTTAGCATCGCGGTGTACACGTGCCGCGCTGAAATGGAGCGGAGTCTCTAAAGGGACTCAGACCTGAATTTTCAGCGGTTTTACTGTTCTTTTTGTTTATTTTAAAGATGCACTGTTGATGCCCACTGCCGTATTTTGGATACCACAAATATCAGATATGAAAAGAAGTTTTTGTTTTCTTTGGGACATATGCTCTGAGACGGTTCTTCTCTAGTGCTTCTGCACTCTTTCTGTCTCTATTCTGTCAGTTTTTTTTATTTAAATAAAACAGGAACGGGAAATAAAATCCTGCTGCCTGTATTTTATTATTCCGGGCAGATGGCAAATAAAGAACCCCAAATTATTTATGTGTCTGTGCTGTGGTACTGCTTACCATGGCCACATGGACTTTTGTCTGTATGCTTCTATCAGGCTGTATTTAACCATCACAGCCTTGTTCTGTTTTCTTACAGCAGAGAAAACATCTCAGTAATAATACTATTGTGAAGTGATGATTTAATAAATAGGGGAAACATCTATTCATCTGTCATCTGGAACGTTATGCACACCCAATGTCGTGCAAAACCTTCCTCTGCACTTTTGGAGCAGTACCGTAAGGCTGGAATCTGTAGAGCCGTTTCCCGTAACTGCTCACCATTCCAAACATTTCCTCTGTTTCACATTTACACGACCATCGTCTCTGTAAATAGGCATACAACATAACATGATTTAACATGCAGGCTGGCCAAGAAAAACAGCATTATTACACGTAGGCTAAGGAGAGCACTTGAAACCACGTTTTGGGTATATCATTTACTAACGATGTAACGATATATAGATCAGAGATTTTAATGTTTTTCTTACAGCTTTTCCAAACTTTAACTTTTCACCCTCTAACCCTTATTTTTATATGTAGTCAAATATATGTTTTGATAGTCTAGGTATCAGTCTGTTTAATCAAATCCCAATTAAACTAAGCACAGAAAGCCAATATTATGTAACGCTGATAGTTAACGTCAAATATTAGCTGCATGTGGGTTGTCTAAACAAAAGAAATCCGGAAAGGCTAGTATCGAAATACACTGCCTTTTGAAAATATTCAGAAAACTCCATTTCTTCAAAACATTGCTCTATTGTAGACTACTTCAAAATGGATTGAACTGAGTCTTTGTTTTTACACACACAATAGCCCATAATGATAAAGGGGTCTATTCTATCATCATCTCTTACCGGTAAGTAGAAAATCCACATAAAAAGTTTTGTCTCCTCATCAGCACGGCTACCACACTTAACCCGGAAAAAAGGCGCAGTCGTGCAAGAAGTACGATTAATTAATCAGACAATTGAAGCGGGTTATGCCCTTAATGATTTTGGCAACAATCAAAAACTTGGAAAATAGACTGTTTCATTTACATTGTGAACCCAATTAAAATCCACAGAAACCTTTTTATTTTGAAAATGAAAGTATGGTGTTAGCCTACTACACTTATATTTGGCCATTTCCACAAACATGAGAATCCTTCGACAATAAATGTAATGGTATAGTGTTCAAATTTTGTGCAGACCAATAGACTTTACCTTATTAGGTATATTCATTTATAACTCTGATTTAATGAAGTCTCAACCATTTTCCCCAAATAGGTACTACTGTAGGAGTTTTAAAATCAAACAATACAAAGCTAGATAAAATGTTTTCATGTCTTTGACTGTTTTCATGTCTTTCAACTTCATTGCAAGTAACCCACAACAGACAATCAATTTGTATAATGAGATGTATGGTGATTCTTTCAACTGTTTCATGTTGTGAATTGTTTTACTCCGCAACTGAATAACAATCCCAGAGGCAAACTCCATATTTTAGACAATAAAATAATGTGAGTATGTTGTCAAACTAATTTTATAAATGAGAGAAAATTGATGTTATGGTAATGAGTTCATGAGAATGACCCATATTGTGTTTAAGAATGAATTCATATACTTGGCTTTCCCCTTTTCATTCAGAACAATTCTGTATACAAAGACCTAACCCTAACCAATAGATAGGCCTAGGTGTAATGTTAGTATTAGGGGTGTGGACTGAAAGTTTAGAATCCATTGCTGATGTCATGAATATGCAATTAACTGCATAGTCCAAACATGCTCATATGCTGTACTCTGCAGCATAGGCTGTAAACTACAGTATTATACCAAACCTTTTGCTAGCCACTGCCATTAAAAACCCACACATCTTCCCCATTAGGCGTAGAATGGTTGCCAATTAGACGAGTGTCCTAGTCAGGTTTTTCCAGTGGGGACCCCTGACATAATTCATGTAGTCATTGAGGTGTATGTAAGAAGTGTATGTATGCATATGAAAATATGGGGGAAAAGCGGTTCAAATATGGGAAACTGGTTCAAAACAAAGCATTTCACAGTCCACCCAGAAACATGCAGTGCATTCAGTGTCGGTCGGTCGAAGTACATAAAGATGTGGGCATCTCTCACTCACACAGGAGCGCAAGTACATATATTGTGGTTTCGGCTTGCGGGGATACACTATTTCCTTTGAAGCAATTTTTTACTCATTTTAATTGAATAAATTATTTTTCAACTTCCCAGTCATTTAGCCTAATTGATTCATCAACTAGGCTTGTTGACAAGGCAGATGTCACTTACTGTAAATCCTGCCTAATGGTAATATACTTGCATTTACTTATACATTTCTATATACTAGGCCTACTGTGTTATATAAAATTTTCATGTGCAATATTTGCAATATTTACTTATAAGCAGTACTTGAAGTGGGCCAGTACTCAGCAGTACTCAGTACCAGCACCTCTTTGTTTTTTCTCTTCAGAGTATTGGCACCTCCCAGTATTTGCTGGTACTGAATATCAAGGGGAGTACTGGGACCTGTTTTCCCCCACGCCAAGCACTGCTTCTAAATGCATAATAAATGTTAAAATTTTTGTTTTCTTACATGTTCAGCTATTTGAATCCTGCTATATTGCATTTGGCCATGATGAAGTGCATGACTTAATATAGCCCTCAAGTGCATTTTTCAGTATGTGCTCTGAAGTGCACCTAAGAGGTAAAATGCACTTAAGGATCATTTTCATGCGACACACCCATTTTGGTGTTTCTCCGTCCAAAGAGCGTAAGTACATTTAAACCCCAAATTGAAGTCTATGGGAGAATAATCTTAAGTGAGCAGCTATACACTTTTTTTGACTTAAGTGCATGGGAGAATAAAACCTATACATACATTTAATAATCAATATTACAACTGTAGAGCTACCTATATGTATGAAGTTCTGGACGTTACAATAGGTCTGCAGAATAGGTCTACAATATGAAATATGCTACATGGCCCACTAATCTTGAAACAGTCACAATGGTTTGACTTCAGAAAGAATCATTTGTAGCTGGAACTTTTTGGCCAGTTATCACTTGGCATTTTTACATCTTAAATTTTTTTTGCATGCGCTGATCTCACTGCAGCAGTATCACTTGTTTTTCGGTCTGAAACACCGTCTGTGCTCATTGCTTAAAATGGTCACTCCACTCTCAAGTTTGTAACGGCTTTCGGTGTCTGAGGGAGTGATGTCTGGCTCAGTGGGTTAAAACACTGTCTGTGTAACAATTAAAAAAATAAATACATAAATAAATAATAAAAAAATAATTATATATACAGTATATATATAAAAAAAACACTGTCTGTGCTTGGAAGGTCCAGGGATGACTGACTGAATTCAGCATTGATCCCTTGAGGGAGGCTGTCAGGAATGACTGATTGAATTCAGCATTGATCCCTTGAGGGAGGCTGTCAGGGATGACTGACTGAATTCAGCATTGATCCCTTGAGGAAGGCTGTCAGGGATGACTGACCTAATTCAGCATTGATCCCTTGAGGAAGGCTGTCAGGGATGACTGACCTAATTCAGCATCGATCCCTTGAGGAAGGCTGTCAGGGATGACTGACTGATTTCAGCATTGATCCCTTGAGGGAGGCTGTCAGGGATGATTGACTGAATTCAGCATTGATCCCTTGAGGGAGGCTGTCAGCCCCAATTGCCTCACTGACTGTCTGACTTAGCATTCTCAATTATACATCACTTTGGACAAAAGCATCAACTAAATAAATAACATGCAACTTACATATTCTCTGTACGTACTTGATAAGAATGTAGTTTATTTTCACAAAGAATGTTTTTTAGAACAAATGATGCAAGTAGGTATGATACTGAATAGTGCTTATCTTTTCATCTTTGTCTTTTGAAATACAATAGATTACTCCTCATTTCCAGTATTGCACCCTGATCCTTTAAGTTTTGCTCCCAGCAGACCCTGCAGATAGAGACATGGTTGTGAGCACAAGCGTGTCATTCCACAAATCATAGACTAAATCGAAGGCTTGGACTCTCTTCAGGGAAAACTCGTAACTCCTTTCTGGGAACAGGTTGCAGATCTCCATGCTGAAAAAGTACGCCGTGATGGGCCCAGCCTGCTGCTGTTCCTCCGCGGTGTTCGGGTTCTGGAGCATGTAGTGCACCTCGAACTGCTCCGTAGAGCTGTACCTCTCCCGCTCTTGCACGGGCCAGCAGAGCTTGACCGACGTGGCCTGGGCTCTGCATCCGTCCCTTCTGAAGGGGACGGGCATCTTGATGTCGAAAACCAGCCGGACGTCAGGTACATGTTCTGCACTCGTCACTGATATGAGTTTGTGCTGCAAGTGTAAGTGACCCGGGAGAAGCACAGAATCCACGTCCAGGAGGGACTGGTTAATGTAGTCCAGCTTCTGCTGGATGGAAGCACTATCTTGCACAACTGTCATGGGCTCATATGTGTTCGTTATTTGCTCCAGAATCTCCTTTCCTCTCCTGATCTCTTCATAGAGCATTTCCAGCAAGCAAAGTTGGATCCTGACCTGGCAGTTGGCTTTCTCTTTCATCAATAGATACTTACTGGGATCAATCATGCTGTGGAGGTTGAAATCAGAAAGTCTGTCACGCTGTCTGCTGTGCTGCTCTTGAAGGACGATATTGATATAGTAATCACATTTCCTCCGGATGTCTATGGTCTCCCGGTATCCCGTCACGCTGTTGTTGCTCAGTTTCCCTGAAAGCAGTTCTATCATCTGACGCCTCAGGTGGTTGTACCTTTCCCACATATCTGTCTTCACAGACCCCTCCTCCCTGTGGCTTGGATGCCATCTCTACTGGGTAACGTCGTCGTGTCAGGAAATCAGAGTTTGATCCATGTACTTTTTATAATCTATTGCAGAGAAAATTCAAAGAAAACAAATCTTGATGTGCAAACTGATGCTATAGCCTCATTTAACTGTCTTTTATTATATTACTGAACACATTCCCGCAGTACTATACATTTTGAATACTCGAGAAGCCGTCCAGCAGTACTACAGTCATGATGTCCTTCAAGGAAGAACATCTCTGTTCCTTTGGCCCAAAGGCTCAGTCTAGTATTGCTGTCCTTTATATTACGTTGTTAATGATTAACAACCAGAACGAACTTGATAAACACAAGCAGCAACACTTAAACAAGCACTTGTTTTGACTATCATAGGCTGGGAGCGGAATATTAAACAAACCAAAGGTCACTTCAGTGACACTAAGTCTGATGTTCACTTAATGTGTAAGACTTAATGTTCACCGTTCTGTACACATTCATTCATATGGATAATTAAGTATCTTTTAAAGTCCTTACTTAAGTTTTAATTCCAAACCAAGCCCTGCATAAGGCAGAGTATTAATACTGCATTTATTTACTATGCAATACTATAGCAAATCCAAGCAATAAAGTGCTCCCACAGACCAATCGAATCACAGTTGCCAAGAAATGTGTAGCTGATATGAAGCTGTGATTGTGTCACGGCTTTCAGAAATTACTGGCTGCTCATCCGCAGCTCGATCTCCGGCACAGCCTCTTTATTTCGTTACTCTCCAGTCTAAATGGATTTTAGGAGCTAACCGATTTCCCCCCGATAATGTCAACGGGAAATAGACAAGGCAGTAGATGGGAATAAGATCATTTTTAAAAATCGGATTTAAACGTACAATGTTAAAAAGTTGCTTAGTGCAGTATGTCTGTGGGATTTACCGTACGTTTTATATATGTCTTCTGTTTTAGTAATCGTGTTAATCAGCACAATTCAATTTATTTATATATTGTACATTTATTTTATTTATATATTGTACATACGCACAGGTATAAGAAGTAATTAAGAGCTATTATTTCACCTTACCCGCTTTATCTCGTCAGTCATCTTAAAACATACCATCTTTTGCTTTATTTTTGTTTAAACTTCTTTGTTTTTAAACTTAGCGACAATTGAAAGTTGGCGTCACGGAATCGCCGTTACTCTGAACGTTATCATAAAGCGCATTACATTTTCCATAAGTCTCGAAACGAGTCCAAAATCAGAAGGAAGTAAGGGAAACCACAGAAAATAGAGTATTGTTTTAAACTTTAAGTGATAAACTATGTTGAGTGCCGTCATTCAGACGCCAGGAAATAAACGCGACGATTGAAAAATAACGTCTGCACGACATGCAATGAATTTAATGGTGATGCCACCAAGAGGCGCTAAAGTGCTGTTGAACCTGTTTTACAGAATCGGAAGATATATTTCACGCAGCTATTTGCACCGAAGGGTTAAGATAAAGTTCAAGTGCTTCTAGATAATAAAAGGCGACATTTCGATACCAGTTGCTGCCGAAAAGAGCAGAATTGAGAATCTTGTGGCAATTTGTTATTGTGCAATTTAACTCCAAATGTTGATCGGGGTCTGAACCCTCTCCCCGAAGCTTATAGTCACAAGCTATCAATTATCAGGTGTTATTAACTGAATAATTTCTCGAAGGCCCATTAAGTGGGATTTTAATGACAAGTATATATGAGGATTTAAAATCCAAGCATCAGCGTAATTGTGAATCATTTAGTGAAATACTGCCACCATGAGTCAATCAGGTGTACTGAAAAAAAAAACCATTTTGATATGTAAGAAAAATGTATCTGGAGCGCCATAAATAGTTCATTTTAGTGTTAGAGCATACATAAAATATGTTTACTGACTGACTTCAGTTGAAGCTTGTTTTTAAGATTTAATTCCCTTAGATCTTCCTAGCCATCATCAATATACAGTAGTTTGTTTTTCACCCCCGAATGTTTTTCTTGAAAAGATACCATAAGTAATACACATCAGTGCAGATGTGTTTTTGGATTATTAGGGAAGAGAACTTGTGATTCCATTACGAAGAACGATTGGGAAGTAAAATCAGCCTGACTTAAGTAATGAAGCCCAATGGACCGAATCAGAATAAAAACTGAGTACTAGTAGTTGTTTCACACATGTTCTGTAAATGTGTGTAAGATCCCAGTATTTGGTGAAATCACGTTTTTACACTTGACTGCTTCCAATAACGCGTGAGTACCTCTGCTTATTCACCTTAATGGCATTTCACCATGAATTGCAAACATTTCAAGAAAGCCAAAGTAATTGATGTAAAGCATCAAAACCTGGTTTTAATGAGAAAACACAGAATGAGCACAATGCTAATCCACTTAAAAAACATAACTTAATAATAATTATTATTATGCATTTTATTTAAAGGGGCCTTTCAAGGCACTCAAAGGACACATTAGGAAAAAAATTCTACTAAATATGGAAACATACTTATGTACGTATTTATAAATGCATTTAAAATTACTGTAATCAAATAAATTAAAAGCTACCTGAATAAATGTAAAATTTAGAGTGAATTTAAAAACATGGGTTTTGTGCTGAGATTTGAATGTAGAGAATCAGTCAAATCTACGAATATCAGGAGGCAGGAGTTTGAAATACAGGGAGCAGCGTGACTGAAGGTCCTGAACCTCATATAGTGGTCAGGTGAGCTCAAGAAGGGAGGTGAAATGAGAGGATCTACGAGTGTGAGATGGAGTGTAAATATGTAAAAGATCAGAGAGGTAAGAAGGAGCCATATTATAAAGGTTAACAGCAATATCTTGAAATTAATACGATATCTGACAATGAAGTTGCTAAAGAACAGGAGTTATGTGTACAGTAGAGGGAGTCCAAGTGACAATGTGAGCAGCAGAGTTCTGAGCCAAATGAAGCTTAAGGTGGAGCCTGAGAGGGAGTCCAGATAAAATGGAATTACAGAAATCAATACGGGGTGTGACCTCTGGGATCTGGGTTTGATTCTCTGCCATGGCATGCCTGGTGTTTGCATTTTGTCCCCGTGTCTTTGTGGCGTTTCATCCAGGTACTCTGGACGCCCCCCCACACTGGTGAATTGTAGTTATTAACTTGTCTGTAGGTGTGAGGTGTGAATGGTGTCTGTGCCCTGCAATGGGTTGGCGCTCCATCCTGGGATGTTCCCTGCCTGGTGCCCATAGACTCAGGACCTCAGCGACCCTGAAAAGGACAAGCAGGTACAGAAGTTGGATGGATGGATGGATGG
>JAODLC010000133.1:409511-421536 GCA_026781145.1 Hippopotamyrus pictus | reverse complement strand
TGGTGCCCATAGACTCAGGACCTCAGCGACCCTGAAAAGGACAAGCAGGTACAGAAGTTGGATGGATGGATGGATGGATGGATGGATGGGTGGATACACTGAAATGAGACATAGTTGTACAAAACCTTGACTATCTTAATAAAATACCCCAAAATGCTTTGTCTGTGAAAAGTTACTGCATAATATTTATATGCATTATAAACATGTACAAAAATTTTACACATTACTATTTTACCTGTGCTTTGCAGTGCCCACTAACTCATGTTATTTCATTACTTTATTTGCCTTTGTTAATGTTGACTACAATCATACAATCCAAACTTTGATGTTGACTACTGGAAAAATCAGTCGAATTGAAATAAAACTAAATTTATGAAATAAATGTAGGCATACATTATGAATGATTCATTCCTCCCCAGGCACATGATGGTAATGATGGTGTATTTGAGACTAATTCTGGGGCACAATATTCAATTGTAAATGTCTTCCTTAATAATGTACATATATTTTCCTTAAGATTCCATGGTTGAACCTAGTGTGTGGGTGTTGCTTAGCTGTTCACATCCAGCAGATGCCTGCTGATTTATGGCTGTCACGGCTCACGTCTTCTGTGGATCGGCTATATAAATATTGCTTTCCTTTTATCCGCGTCCACATGACACACTGCTGCTTCGACAGTTCAGGATGGAGAATGTGAATGACATGACATCACGGCGCTTTTGTTGTTTGTTTGTCGTTCTCTGCTGAACAAATTGATTAATTACTCCTCCAAGAATAAGCCCGTAACACTTTTTTTTCCAGCTTCACAAGGCAGAGGTGACACACATACTGTATCACAGCCACAACAGGACAAGGCCAGGCTTTGTCAACCTGTCCATATAGGGAAAATGTGTCCGTGGCAGGATGCTTTGACAGAGAGGGGAAAAAAAGTACATGGGTTATGTTTTAAAATACCATTTCCGAGGTAAAAATTGCATTTTATTCAAAATGACCATCAGAATTCACCACGATGACCCCTGAACAGAGCACATGTGGATCGCAGCTTTATAGCTATCGATAGCACACTTACATTTTAATGTTGACTGTAATAACACGATGATTAGAGGGGCCCACGTTATGCTCACTTTCATAATTTTATTTTTGGGGTTAACTAGAATAGATTTTTAAAAAGACATTTTCTCTTACTGTACATCTCTATTCACTCTGTCTATAACTCTGTCTGAAACACTCTGTTATAGCTTTAAGCTCCACCCCCAATGAGTCCAATGTGCACTGATTGGTCAGCTTGCCCGACTGGTCAGCTTGCTTTACATGTTCTGCCCCTGTCAGAAAATGTTGCTACATAGGCTGTGGGATATGTGAAGGCATGCCAAGCTTGCAGGTAGGTGGCCAATAATGATCGTGTTACGAGGTGACCTCACCATGTCACGGAAGTTAGGGCTGGAATTCCAATGATATATTTCTGGTAGATTAGAAAAGAACATTTTCAGTGGTCATTATTTTTGCCTTTTGAGTGTACTATGGGCTTTAAGACTTTACAGATCATTTTCATACCCATAACGTCATATAAGGCACTAAAGGAAAGTGAAAAGTTATATTTCATACCTGATCTTTTCAGCATGCTCAAGTCATGTAGTAAAACCGCTATGGAAAATTAAGTGTTTGTAAACAAAGCAAAGTTGTTTCCATGTGAAATTCACATACTTTCTGTGAAGCAGAGATGGGAGGTTCACATTGGTAATTAGCTTAATGGCATCTAATAACACATTCACTGACATATCTCCACTGGTCCCACCATTGTGTTCATTTTAACCTGATGAACGAATGATGTTTTTGGAGAAACAACAACGAAATGAGGGGCTGAACTCTGACCTCTTCTGCTTCAGCTGACTTGGGTATAATCCTCATCAGTGATGTTTTATTAGGGCGTTATGAATTTCCATCCAGTCCCAGCCTACAAAAAAACCAGCCTTTTTCCACCCTGAATAGATCACATTTTCCCTTGTGAGCTCCAAGGCCAAAGAAATATGTAATGAAAGCGGCGACCAAGCACGGAAACACAATGACATCTCCTGTAGTGTAGGTGGCACAGTATTTCAGATGGCATTGGGTACAGCACAAGCACCTGTTTCAAAGCTTCAGCTGGGTGTAACAAGTAAGTGTTCATAGCAATCTATTATACATATGCTAATTACATACAGCACCCGCTCCACTGCAATTGGTGCTAATTACAAACACTGCCTCTCGACAGTGGAGGGCTTATTGATAAGGCGGCTCTAATGAGGCATACGTCACGATTATTTGAAGAATACGGGGGGAGGAAGCGGTGACGTAAATGGACTTTGCAGTGTCAAGGTGATTTTAGTCAGTGCTCCTCTCCTATTGTTTTCCTCGGTTATCAGGACTCACGGAATAAATTGACATTAAACTTAAAAGGCTGACATTCTTGAGAGAATGCGAGTCGCGTTCCTATTGTTTGCTCACCGAGGACATTACGACGGGAGGGGAAACTATTTCTAACCACTGATCCTCACTGAATATATACAAGAGGAAATGAAGCATTTTTTTGTGTTAGGTGGCTTTTTTATTATAAAGTTATTATAAAGTGTGTCTAATCATTCAAACCAACACCAGCCTTTTATAACAGTTCAGTAAGTGTCCTTCCAGGTGAATCATGCACAACTTCCGTTCATCGCGAATTACAGACTTATTTTCCTCCTGTTTTCAGAAGGCGGAACCACTAGTCAGATATACCTTAACTTATCAGCTTTTCTCACACTATTCTGAACCTGTCCATTGTTGCCATATAACAATAAAATTTCATAAAACTAAGCACAGCATTATGTAATAAAAATTATTCTATTTTCTTAGGTGCTGGCTTACATTTTTATGATTAATTTGATCATGGTTTCATTCTGATACATAAATAAAAGATAAGAATCAGGCAAGCTTTGTTTTTATCAAGATCATTATTATATGTGAGTTTGGTCTGTCTATTATGATTTGCTTATATTGTCAAATAAAGCCTTGGAAATATATTATATGGGTATATATGGGTTAAATTGTGCTGTTATTGACCCTACATAGCAATCCACTTTATTTTTGATAGATCCCCCACGTTCTGGTAATATTATCAGTTAACTGGTTTTGTTCTTGGCTAATACTGGTTGCTTATACCATGTGGATCCCACTATGCACCTGTTTAGGGACATGGACCTTAATCAAATTCCAAGGGAATGTCAGGCCGTAATACTTTTTAAAAACTTGAGTTGCGGTAAATCTTCCAAAGCTTACTACATGCTTGGGTCTTTTATTTGTCCTCCTTCCCAAGCTGCTTATCGATCCCAGGGTCACTTGGAGCCAAACCCCTGGAAGCAGGGGGGGTACGTCAGGGGAACACTCTTGATAGAATGCCAGTCCCAAGCAGGGCACCCATACACTATAAGCACCTTAGAAAAACCAATTCTCCCAACTGCATGGATTTAAACTTGCAGTAGTTTAACAAAGATGAGTCCCGCTTGCTCCAGGGACGCTGCATGCTGGCTGACCCAAGCTCAGACCCCAGCTGTGGTCTCACCCGCGTGTATATGTGTGTCTCAAAGGACAGTTAGACATGACATGCAAAAGAGGCGTTCCAATGTACCTGTACTCATATTTGTACAAAAGGCAAATAAAGCATAGTTTAATTTTCATTTCAAGAACATACAAAATCTAAACAAACCCCAGGGATGGGAATCAAACCTATAACCCGGAGGTGTTTGGGTATAGAGCTACTCCTGACATGCCATTAGGGCCTTATTCTGTAACCTACAAGCATCATACGTGTAAATAATGACTACATGCAGTCAGGGGCATCAGTAGAGATTTTGGGCCCCATGAAAGCATGTCATACTGGGCCCCCAACCCAAACTCTGTCACTCAGGGGCCCTTTGAATCATCCTAACATTCCACCCCTTTAAGACACCCATGGATACAGGTTTTATGTATCTGTTGTGCTTATATCATCAATCTTACCTTGAAAGTTATACATTGTAACACACATCCTCAAGAGGTACCTACACATTATGGTTCTGAGGGCAATGTCTGTCAAAGGTATTGACTGAACATCATTAAATTCTGCAAGATATTTTATAATTGCAGCTATGTGGGGAAAAAGGGAAAAGGTTAACTATTCTGAAGCATAAATGGTAGCAGTTCACCGATAAACAATGACTCCTTCTCACAGTTTCTTTAGTAAGGAAGTGTTTTTCATTCTGCTGTTTGATTTAATAAACTACAGAGGTTTATAGATTTCATTCTGCCATTCATCGAGGGCAGATCTCAGTCAGCTCATATGTGGATATGTTTATCCACACTGCACATAAGATATATACTTTTCTGTCAAGTATTCTATCCAAACGATTTCATGCTCCTTTGACATGAAGAGGTAACCAAGGACCACTATTATACTGGGCTATGCCGAAAAAGGGTATTGTTACATCTGTGCAGTCTGGTACTTAACTAAGAAGTTGGTCAACATTTAATAGGCAGAGAGAGTTTCTTGGTCTCTGACTTGTTGAACATCAGACTTCACACTCCTGTTTTGAGTGTTCAGTCTGGTCTGTGTATATGGGCATGTTCACGGTCTGATT
This sequence comes from Hippopotamyrus pictus, assembly GCA_026781145.1. Classification (NCBI taxonomy): domain Eukaryota; kingdom Metazoa; phylum Chordata; class Actinopteri; order Osteoglossiformes; family Mormyridae; genus Hippopotamyrus; species Hippopotamyrus pictus. The sequence continues at coordinate 416,905 of JAODLC010000133.1, read as the reverse complement.
TTGTGACCTATATTTTTTGCCTTTCAGTTTCATGGCCTAATTTCATCCATTTATATCGACCAGATTAGATTATAGTAATGCACTTGGTGGTCCAAATTGCTTCAAAATGCTGCAGTCTGTCTTTAAACTGGGTCCATAAACGATCAAATATAGAACTAGCCTTTAAGGTACTGAATGGTCTTGCTCCATCATATATGTCAGACCTTCTTACTGTTTATGTCCCCCCGTAGGTCACTGAGATCCTCAGAAAAATTGCTTTTAGTTGTTCCAAGGTTGAAACAGAAATGACAGGTGACTGATCCGTTTCTGTAGCCGGCCTCAAGCTGTAGAACAATCCCACTCCACATTAGTTCTTTTCTAATCTAGAGTCTCGTAGGAGAAGGCTGAAAACTGTTTTTTACCCACCAGTGTTTGCTGTTTCTTAAAATGGTTTTAAGTGCTTTTAAATCTTTTATATTTCATGTTTTCTCTTTTCACCTGTGTTAATTTATTTTGTTTTATGCTTTCATGTTATTTTGTGTTCATAATTTTATTTTAAAGTACTTCGGTCAATTCTATGCAAATAAAAGTGACTTTGCTTGACTTGTCCAATTTGGTTTTTTGGTTCTACCAGCTATCCATACCATCTGTACCTGGGCTGGCTTCCTGCACACCTTTTGCTGGAGCCTCCTATCCAGGCACTGGCCCCGATCTTGACTTTTACTTGCACAGGGGATGAAACAAACAGCACTGCAATACGAGGGCAATACATGAATAAAAAGACAAAAAAATAAATATGTGCAACTAGGCTGAATTTTCAGTGATTCCACAGGTACAAGTACTGTATAAGCAGTATTGGAGCAAGACCTACACAACACCATCCAACCATAGCAAGAACCTAGTAAGACAACTATTCAAATCAAAAGACTGAGTGCAACATTCAGGAAACATGGAGTGGTGTAGGCTAGTAGAGGTGTTCCTAGAACAGACAGGTCTTGAGGATTTGTTTCAAACTCTTATCCTCTCGTCACTACTGTGATGTATAGATTTAACACAATCTGAATGCAAAGAATGGCCGATCTTTTGAGTGCTGTAATATTTCAGCTGAACATGGCACTAGGCTTGTCTGCTGTGTGCACAAATGCAACGTCTTTGTGAAAAAATAAATAGCGATTATTCCGCTCGTAAATTCTCCTCCCAGATGCCGAAGTCGTGAGGACGGGAGACGAGCGAAGGGCAGTGACGCATCCCACTGGCCACTGGTCAGGCTGCGAGCCGCGGCCCGGTGCGGTGCGAGCGAGCGAACGAGAGCCACACGGGTGGGCGGAACGAGAGCACAGTCTCTGCGGCCCCGGGACACAGCCACGCCAGGGGCCCCAGTAGGTTCAAGCCCACGCTTCCCTGCTCACTCGCTCACCTAGTGCTTCGTGGAGGAAGCTCTGTGCTTCTTCAGGAGGCAAAGGCACCAGACATTGTTAAACATACAGCCAGGCTGCTATTAATGTTTCCCCTCCGAAATGGCCGCAGTCTTAGTCGTGCTCATTAAAACCAAAACAAGATATGCAGCATGGTGGCTCAGTGTTTAGAATGCAGGTGTCAGACGTATTTGGGTTCAGTTTCTGCTCCTGGTTCTGTGGGTGAGGAGTTTGCAGACCCTCCCTGAGCTTCCTCCTATAGCCCTAAAACATGCAGGTATGTGACCTGGTGTGTCTAATCTACCCATTAAAATGAATTTCCATCCATCTAATTTCTATACCTGCTTGTATCACCGAGCCTATCCAGGGTTCTTTGGGCACAAAGCAGGGAATGAAGCAGGACACCATTCACACTTATGGACAATTTGGTTACTCCAGTTCATCTCAGCATGTTCTTGGACTGTGAGAGAACCCTAAGAAAACCCCATGACGACACGGGGAGAACAGGGGGAGAAACTCTGCACACGTGGATTAATGCCTGAGACTTGAACGCCTGTCTCAGAGGTGTGAAACGACAGTGTTAACCACTGCAACACCTCGGCAAAACAATTTGTAAATGCTAAAGAGATTTCAAAGGATGGCAGGAATGAGGGAAAAAAAATGGCTCGCCAGACCAATAGCTATTAGACCAATTTTAATCTGCAGCACACAATATACAGTATATACAGAGTGTTCACCACTTGATAAATTAATATTATAAAATCATCTATATTTATTGCATATATTCATATTCATTTTAGTTGATGGTCATTATACGTTGTTATCATGTTTAAGTATTAGACACCAGGCAATGAATTTCAGTAAAATCGGATTAAATATTTGAAACAGAGACTTCATTGTTTTGTAATTGGTTAATAGTGTCCCCTCAGCAGCTTGGTGCCTGATTGCTTCATCCAATGAGAATGAACCTGATTCATCTATTACTCTAGAATAAATCTGAATTATCATTACACTCAATGTCCATCCATCTATATAATCAATATATGGTGCTGTAAAGAATGTAATGAAGTTTCAATTAAACAAAGTAAATTGCATAAAAAGCTGAGTTTTACTGCAGCGGCAGGTAAATGACGTCTTACCTTGGAATGTCATTTTCCCTCCTTCATAGTAATTTATTTTTTGAAACAGACACTCGAAACACAATGGAACATTGTAGAATCTAATCTTTTTTTTTTTTTTCTTCAAACTTCTGCAGTATAAACAAGGCAGTTGTATGTCTCCTCCAAGGACAATGTGGTTTAACTTGTATTAGTGTATGAAGGATGATAAATCTTTGGAGTCTAAGCTGGTGGGAGGCTGTCCAGGGAAAAAAGTTATATTGATAACCATAAAGAGAGAGGCTTTACTAATGTCTGCAGATTGGTGATTTGCAAGAAACGGCTCATACCAATTTTACCCATATTTTAAGGTATTTTTGAAAGTTTTTCTTACATCTGTCTAATTCAGAAAAAAGCAAGTCTTCACCGGTAAACTAATATCATGGATTATACTTCCATCAGAAATCTATAAAGCCCACCTACTTATATGTAAAAAAGTAAATAAAAATTAAACGAATGGAATTGCAAACAAGAAAAACAAGATCTGATTTTTGTGCTGATTTGTTGTTGTTTGATCTTCATATAACCACTTCAAACTGAGCAGGCTCACAGCCACGTGGTACAACTACAAGTTTGATGCCAGTCAAAATATTTGAGACCCCCCATTCTAAAAATAACAATGATGATAATAATTTCTGGCTATGAGCATGATGTTAACAGGAATACTTCTTAAACTAGTGATTGGTTATCCAGAAAAGAAACATTTAGAAATGTGTGTGTGTGTGTGTATATAAAATACATAAAGAATATATCACATATGTATGACACAAAACATATACGCTATCAGTATGGTGATAAAATTGCTAATGTAACTCTCTTCCCATAATAAACAGATAAAAGCTGAATTCCTCATTGTAGACTTTAGAAACCACTCTTCGCTGATGTCCAAACACATATTTTTGTATGTATGCAAATGATTTAAACATGTTTCTGATTTGCACCAAGCCAAGGATACAAATCAGGGTTACATATCAAATGAGCAGCAGCTTGATGGCGACATTGGTGTACTGTCATCAACAAATAAAATAAAATCTAAATGCAAATAGATTTATAAATAAGTCCTTGTACTTAAGGAAAACTGAAATTGCACTTCAATAATTTGCATTCAAGACATGTTTTAAAGCAGGTTCCTCCTAGATGTTTATCACCCTCAAGGCATGCATGCAAGTTCATGGAAAAGTGCCGTTTCCATGGATACTTCATGTATGTATATGCAGCGGACACACGTCGAGATACTCCACAAATTACGATACCTTTTAAAGCCTTTCAAGACCATTCAACCAAAAATCAATTAACTATATGTTAAAACTATACGAAACTATAACAAAACTGTTTTTCAAAAGAGTTGGAATCATGCAAAAGGTTAAACTAAGAACTTGATGCATTTCATTGTAGAAATTCTTTACTGTTTGCATATCTGATCTTACTCCCCTTTGAGACATGCTTGGTGACCCTGTAGAAGACAGGCTTAAGGGTCTTGCTCAAGGGCCCAAAGGCCATGTGGCTAATCTGCTGACCACTTGATGCAGTTATACATTTAAACTTAAGTGTAGGTTCTATCATGCTGGAACGTCACTAAAGACTTATGAAAGGGGAGACTAAGCCTCTGTTAGGGTGATCTGATGGAAATGGCTCACATTATTTAAACTAATTAGTGTACATTTATGTACATTTAAAACCAAACATTTACTTTGTGGGTGACTATAGGATTTTCGCCCAGTGGGTGCAAGATGAAGCAGCCTAACCAGTCATTCATTACAGGCAAATTCATTACATGTCAACCTGTGCTACACATATATGCAACATACAAAGAATACTATCAAAGACCATTTTCATCTGACCAGTAGGGGGTACAATTGCACCCTCGGTACAATGGCCTGTGATTTAGTCCAAAGCAAAAAAAAAACTTCTTCCATTCTTCATTAAGGGAAGACACACCTTCTAAATCATGTATTAAAGCAAGGGTGCAGTTCAATATTTTTGGCATCTACTAGTATTTATGCAGGATTGAGATTTAATTTCAGATAAAAAGAAGCCAGGCATTTAGAGGAACTTGCAAGTCCGCTAGCTGTTTGCTGGGTGGAGGTCACTGATTATGTCGTTACTGGTGCTGGTTCTGACAGTGACTACCACTTGATGATTTCTCTGAGACCACCACGATCCAAAGGCCGCTATCCTCTAACTCTGATTCCAAACAAAGACGGTGGTTAAAAATTTTAATGTTCTCCCGCTCACATGCAGGTGACACCATTCGCTGAAATCTTCCACCAGGAAGTAGGAGATCATGGAGAAGCAATTACAGTATTTTAGGGCAGTATTTCGCAACACGGTCCTGAAGGACCCATGGATAGTCCACGTTTTTGATCGCTCCTAGCTTCTGGTAGGACTATGTCAGGGAGTTGGGAGGGAGAAAAAACATGGACCATCTGTGGGTCCCTGAGCACCGGATTGGGAACCAGTAGTTTAGGGCAAAGGCTCTTAACAATGTTAAGGACAGTCGGTATTTAAAAACAGATCAAAACTTGGCACTTACATGAATGCAAATTGAAACTAAAGAAAAATGTTCAAAAAAAAACACAGAAACCTCATAATACATTTTGTTTGGTGACTATAAAGCAAAAATAAAAGCATAAAATCCATTGAGAGACTGCTTAAGCTCATTGGCTATAAAACATACAAATCCAGGCCTATGCCTTGTATGCTGTGTTATTTTGATGGATAGTCCTGAATATGCAACTTTGGGCAATAGAAGTGATGTTAGTGTACATGCCAAAGGGATATTCAGTTCTTTTGATGCTGGTTTTGAGTTAATTAAACTGAATTTCATATAAAATAGTCTTTTTTTCTTATTTGAAGATTGGCAGTACATGGAATGACTGAACTTTCCAAGTGTGAATGAAAAAATAGTGGATAAATAAATATAAACATTTTGCATATGTTTCAGGAGCACATAGATTTCCCCTGCAAAGTCAAATGTTTAGGCTCATCCCAGCCTCCAAAAAGCAATCATGGCATTACAAATTAATCTGGAAATGTGTGGTAACAAAAACTAATTAAAATTAAATTTCCAACTAATAACATTTGAAGCAAATGCCTTTGAACTTTGCCTTTGGTGTGGAGACCATGCAATTTCTTACAATTGGCCTGCTCTTTTTAGACCATCATTGGAGAGGGCTTATGGTCATGTGGTCCAGAAATCTTTCACCGCATCTTGCTGTTCATGAAGCCCAGTGGATTTGGGTAAAGAGACCTGATATGAACTTGGTTCCCCTGAAAGCACCAAATGCCGTCAGAAAAGACAACACACAAAATGTTAGGCCTAGTTGGATCCCTCAGTATCGACAAGAGGCCCCTTAGATCACATTTCATCACCGGTCAGGATTACACTGCCAACAACACAGATGAGAAAACAAACAAATACAAGAAAACTAAGGAAAATAGATCTTTCTAGAAACTAGCATTAACAGGTCTAGATAATTTGCACAGATATTAATGTGTTAGACTCATAGGTTTTGACTCAAGCCTAACCTTGTAGCAAATAAAAATTGTTAACAAAAAAGGCCATTCAAAAGCAGCAAGATAAAATTGACGTTTACCATAACAATCCAAGATGAAGTGAACAAATATGTTTAACTGGATCAAGGAGAAAAAAATGGAATGGCTTATGTGAAGAATGCTTTTGTAAACAGAATTATATTAACAAAATTTTATCTTTTAGTAATTTTAAGGGATGATTTAATAATAAAAATCAGGGGTAGCTGAAAGGAACCTGTCTGATTCCAGAACAGGAATGCCGCTTTTGACAAGATCTCCGTTCCAGTTTCACTTGCCAGCTTGCTTTGATAGGCGTTCATAATAAAGTATATCTCTGTACTCTGGATGACTTTGTCTCCTTTTAATGTGACGTTAAAAATACCCAAGCAATACAACATGCACCCTATGGACAATAGTATTGGGACACCTGGCCAATACACCCACAGGAACTTGTACGATGACGTCCCATTCTTGATAGGGATCAATATGGAGTTGGTCCCCCCTTTTCAGCAGCCACTCTTCAGGGAAGGCTTTCCACAAGATTTACGAGGGTGTGGGAATTTTAGCCCAATCATCCAGAAGAGCATTTGTGTATGCATATTAAGACATTTTGGGCAATTTTATGCATCCAAGTTTGTGGAAACAGTTTGGGGAAGGTGGCCCTTTTCTGTTCCAGCATGACTGTGCCCCAGTGCACAAGGCAAGGTCCATAAAGACATGGCTGTATCACTGTTGCCGAATATAGGTGGTTGACTTTGTATGGCACCACTCAGATGCAGTGCCTTGCTTCAAGAATATTGCTGTACTGGCTTTGCATAAACATCACTAGACATCTATAATCACCTCTTCTGGTATAAGTGAGTTTCATGACTTTGATGGAAATTACCTACTAAAGAAACTGGTGCTTTATTTAAAGTTTTTGTGGCAGTTCTCCAGGACGGTTGCGGCCCAAAATTTGACAAGAATCTCAACACTTTCCAGCGTGGACCTTCAGGCCGTGGCTTCGTACGCCACAGCAAGAAAAGAAAGATCATTACTCAGCGTATGACACCCATGCCGGTCATCCTGCGGAGGAGGATCGAAGCCTTCCTTTGTGATCATTCTCAAGGTCAAAAGCGAAAGCCAGGTAGAAGTGGACATTTGTGCATCTCTACTATAAATAGACTGAGTCTATAAGCATATCCCATAATTTGTTGCTGTAATATCTGACTGTCCATCCATCCATCCATTTCCTCCCGCTTATCCGAGGTCGGGTCGCGGGGGCAGCAGTCTCAGGAGGGAAACCCAAACTTCCCTCTCCCCGGCCACT
>JAODLC010000133.1:378523-409411 GCA_026781145.1 Hippopotamyrus pictus | reverse complement strand
GGAAACTCATTTCGGCCGCTTGCACTCGCGATCTCGTTCTTTCGGTCACTACCCACAGCTCATGACCATAGGTGAGGACAGGAACGTAGATCGACTGGTAAATCGAGAGCTTCGCCTTTTGGCTCAGCTCCTTCTTCACCACAACAGACCGATGCAGCGCCCGCATCACTGCTGACGCCGCACCGATCCGCCTGTCGATCTCCCGCTCCATCGTCCCCCTACTCATAATATCTGACTGGAAAATGTTTATGTTTTTTGACTGATACTGGTACTGATATCTGCAAAAGCTGCTTGTTGGAGATGTTGTACATGGGGAAGGTGGTCAGTTAGCTGTATGCATACTGTCCTTCTCCTCTTTCCACACACCAGAGGCAAAATCACTGGTAAACATCTGGATCCTAAAGAACATCCCTCTTTCACTGCAACTAATTATTTTGTTAATTTTGATATTCTTCTAATGTTCTTTTTTTCCTCCTGATTTTAGTGAAGTGCATTCTAAATACTTTCTGAAATTAATCATGTTGAATTACTGCCTTTATGTCATTACATTTGCAGTTAATTAGATTAAAATATTACTCTAAAAACAGCCTTGAAATTGCATTTATTTCGATAACACTGTAATAATTTATCTCCTAAAGAGATTTTTTCTCACAAGCCCAGCATGTTGCTGTATGACTTTTCTGCTTGGGGAAAAATCCCAAGGTTCAGAGACACATTCCGGCATTTTCTTTGCATGAATTTTATGTTTCTATGACAACTTGAAATAGACTCCATGTTAAGAAAATGTACTGGAATAATATAATGAGCTGACGTCATATTTTCACAGCACCTTAAATGATGACTTTTTAAAAAAAATGTGGTAGAAATGTTTTATATTAAATGCTTAAAAAACCAAAAGAGTACGCATGTATTTTGTTGTAAGCTTTTAACGTCATATACTGTAATAAGGGATATGATGTTGTACAAACAAATTGTGGATGTAACTAAATCTAAACTGTATGATTCATTACAGAGAATAACTGATATTGGGTTTGAATTCCAGGCTGAGACAGTGTCTGTACTCAGGATCAAATTAAACTTCTATTTTGTTTCTCTGCTCTATTGTGACAGTAATCAAAGACTACAAATCAAGATTATTATTTATTGGGATTAGCAGTTTGCCATCGAAATAATATTACCAGCTTGCCCAGGGTCTAATTCATATGATGATCATTAGAAGTTAATCACTTTGCAGTAATAGTAATGCAAAGACCCCAGGACAGTGATACTGTTTTCATTTCTTGCAGTGAGCGTGCTCAGAAAAAAAAAGTGACTTTATAGAGATAAAACACAAAAGTGAACCATGAGTTCTCTAATAAAGCATGTAGATAGTAGAGCTACCAGATCAACAAGGTATGACACAAATCACATAAAGAATTGTAACGCTAAAGGCGTGTATATTCTGTATTAAAGAGGACCATCTGCGAATTTGTATATTCTTTGGTAGGGGGATGAAGTCTGAAGGAGGCTGACATGAAATACAACATGGATCCATTCACACTGTCCACATTTACAGTTAAGGATCACGGTGAACCTGTAGTTCAGGGGTGGCCAATCTTACCCAGAAAGGGCCACAGTATATGTGGGTTTTTGTGGCAACTCCCTAATTGATTACTAATTAGAGGACTGATTGGCTGAGGAGTCCTCACACCTAGGATTGAACAGCTGACCTAAAGGTTACCCCAAAAACCTGTATACAAACTGGCCCTTTGTGGATAAGATTGGCCACCACAGCTGTAGTCTATCTTAGCAAACACAGGACAAAAAGGCAATATCAAAGCTACACAATATTGCAACAGATCATAATGGCATTTGACTGTCTGGGTCAAATTGATTCAGTTTTCTTAGAATTACCTCTACACTTTCCAGCTGACCCTATATATGTTTAATACGTGACTACAGCAATCAGAGATAACTCAGTTTCATTGATTGAGGACCATTTTGTATTATAATACAGGGGATATTACTTTGCAATCTTGGGCTATGCAACAATTTAAAATAAATTGTGTATCAGTACAATAGTGGGTCTTGAGGCTGGGCCTTTAAAAATTAATCTGGTTGTCTTGTTAGTCTATTAGTTTTTACTCTGAAACCATTGAAATAATAAATATTTTACTTGCATTTAATCAATGGGGGAAGTGCTGTTTCTATGCAAGTTATAATTCTGGAAAGTTCCAATGAAGCAAACATTTTTATGCTAAACCATACCAAATATTAGTTTATGAACCATTAAGTTGACTGATATTGTTCTAAATGCCATCACCAATTAGTAGAAGTGTTTATATTGGCTCTTCCTGTTGATGTAATTCTGACTAAAATCCGTTAGAGGGCATTTTAACTATTTTTTAAACACAGAATCAGAGTGACATAACCTTGCCCCAGTGCTTATGATTCAGATTATGAGTAATTCCTGCTCTTTATAAAGGTTTTGACTCACTTCTTTTAAATGAATATTATAGGACAATAAGTAAATAAATTTCCCAGTACTTGTGACATTTGAATTGAATATCTAAGTAATAGTTGTCTCTTTGAAAGAGTCGCAAAAAGAGCCGAAGCCCATTTTTTAAAATTTGTGGGGACTCTCCATTCAATTCTATGTGGAAAACTCTAATTCCCAACATGACAACCTTAACCATAAGTAACCAAACTAAATATGAGGCTTTTGGCATTTTTAGTCTTTTGATTGCATTCACAAATCTTTGTGGGAAACTGAAAAATGGTCCCCATAATGTCAAAATAACTGTTTTATATTACATTGTGGGGGATATTTGGTCCCCACATTGTAATATCAATCTAATCCACACACACACACACACACACACACACACACACACACACACACACACACACACAGAGTAGAGAAAGCCAAATCTTTTCTTCAATAACAATATGAAGATGTGGTACTCTGGCAGCCCGATACCTTGTGCTGGCTGGAATAAGTTCCAGCGTCACCCCCTCACCCACCCCCCCAGATCCATGGCCAGGACAAGCAGATGGAAGAGCTCTGGGTGTTCAGTACTTAGTTATTAAACATAGTTAAAGTAAAAAGTATTTTCTGCTTGGAGAATAATTAGCAGATTTGACTAGTCCTGGTGGGGTCTTGGCCCTGTGCAATGAATGAGTTATTTAATCAGAATGGGCCCCAAAGCAAAGGGCCAGCAGATAGCAGTACCAGAATCTTCTTCTGGAAGTGGCTGATTTGACTGATCCCTCAGCAGCTTTCTCCAGATCATACAGTCCTTGGCATGGCCACTGTAAAATTTGTCTGGAGTCAAATAAGCCTATGGCAGCCACCTTGTATAGATGTCCGTTGCCTATATTGTTCCTATATCAACTTGCGGCATTTTGATACTTAAATTTCCACAAGCTACAAACTAATCTTAACATATCTGACAGCTGAGCCTCAGATTTTTATGGGGGGGGAGGGGCAGTGTTGACCGGGGAGGGGGGTTGTGTGCTACTCCTCCTTAGCTTTGGGTGGTTCTTTTTGCAGGGGCACCAACGGACATTTGGGAGGGGCCCCAGAAGCCATACAGTGTGTGGCCCCCGCTTGCATTCTGTGTTGTGTATCTCGTATTTTTGTCTGTGTCACGCCCGAATTGCTAGCTGTCTATCGTCACGGTGTCCCCATCTGTAGCAGTGAAAATGTCCACCGCCTTTGGTTAATTGGCAACGAAGGTCCTGATCCTGATGCCAATCAGGCCACATGATCACAAGCTACGTGCATTTTAGGGGCAGAAATTTGCCTGACTGCATGCTTCCTTACTCCTGGGGGGTCCGTGGCTCAGTTGGTTAGGCTGCTGTGCTCACGATGAGAAGCGAAAGGCTTCTGGTTCATATCCCACAACTGACAAAGTGACTTCTCAAGGGGGGCTCTCGAGCAAGGCTGGTAAAGTTATTTCAAAGAATGTCTGAGTCCCTGTGTCCTATAAAAATGTATGTTTCATTGAATAAAAGCATCTACTATATAAAATATAAATGTGGAAGGTAACATGACAACCCCCAAATAAAGAGAGAAATAATAAAAATTCATAATAACTACATTAAATATTATTGATAGAAAAACCATAATTTTACTTACGCCTACTTTTAGCTTGGAAGCACCTGATGTCCCTCTGTGTTCCATTTGGAATCAAATAATCAAGTTAAGTAGGAATTAAATGAGTCAGCAATGTCACAAACCACCTGATCTACAGTATGCCTCAGTCCAGACATAATTCCAATTAGCCTCATTACTAACCACCCACAGTAAGAAGAGATCGAATTGACCGTCAGAGATCATTTACCAAAGCTGGATCAATATAAATAAATAAAACATAAAAAGATACGAATACACAAGATTAAGATTATGATAAAAAATATCAATAAAATAAACCTGCTAAATTAGACAAAAATAGAGGACAAGGGTAACTGTAATTGTGAATGAAACTGTAGTTGGAAAATGTGCTGTGTTAATTACTGTAGTCCTCAGCGTAGACATTTAAATCCAAATAATCAAAACTTATTTAAATACTTGCATTAAGAAAGTTAATGATACCATTACTGTGAAATTTGTACACGTTTCACCACAGTGCTATACTTGCGTTTACATTTACACAGTCCATATGTTATACTTACTTATAGTTAGAAATTGCTGCATGCGTTATGGTGTATTGTCTACTCCCGTCTTTTTGTATACGTATGTATTGTGTAGCCTGTAATTAAAAGCAATTTCCTTCAGGATAATAAAAAGTATTCCGATCCTGATTCTTTCTATGCAGTGATGCGTGATTATTAATAATCAGTAATCGGTTTACAGTTCAGTTCCATCTCCTTTTCTGAGGAGGGTCGAGGTCCTGGGGGTGATTGAGCAGGATTGCATGCCGTTCCTTCTATAATTAAATTAACAGAAACCATCAATTAGCTCTAGTTCAAAAACAGATATTTTAGTTATGCAATTTTTTTCATGTTCAGGAGTGTCTGTACGCATGCTTTATAATAAATCAATACAAAATTATCAAGTCTTGGGTCTTTGAAAATAATGAAATATGAATATTGCAGATCAAGTGGGAGACCCAGGAGGAAGACAAAATGTTCTGGAAGAATGACTTGTACTGTATACAGTACAACACTGACTTGATGGCACATACTGTAATAATCATATTTTTTCAATGTCTCGTCTGACCTTTCCTTGACTTAAGGTGTATAAGTGGAGACCCAAACCTGTGCGGTCTTGTAGGCAGTACCAGTCCTAGCTGATGGAACACCCTACGTGAGCGTCGCCACCGGTACCCCCCCTCCGAGGCAAACTTGAAATTGCCTGGTGAATCGGAGCCCCATCAGAACTTGGTGCCCTCGGCAGCCGCTGTTGCTCGGTATAGGATTAAGTGCACCTGCTTGTAGGTGTCTGGTGACAGCAGACATATACACAATAGAGTTGTGCTCTTGAAACCATCACATTGTACAAAATCACATGCTTCAGGTGAGGCTCGAACTCACAACCTCAGCATTGCTCAGCTGGATACTGCCATATAAGTACCGCGCGCTAACCTATTGCGCCACTGAAGCTACAGGTGGGGTGATTGACTAACACTTCTAGTTCATTGTTTATTATTGTTTAGAATAGAATATAATTGAACAGAATGCTTTTATCATTATTATATTTGATAGTACAGGGAATGCGACAAGATGCAACTCCAAAATAGTGCATAAAACATAAACAAATAAATACATCCTTAAAAGTTCACAAACAACTCATGCTATAAAAATTGCTACGAGGATTACATGTCAAAGTGCAGGCAAAATGCAGGAAAAAGGTGCTGAAATAAAGTGCTATTTAGAAAGAGCTGTTCTTGAGACTTTACCTCTGTTTGTTAAGGTAGGTAACTGCATATGGGAAACAAAAACTATCTATGAATCTGCCAGTTCTGGATTTGATGGCATGATAACGTCTGCCAGAAGGTAACAGTTCAAAGAGTACGGTAACGGGTAGGAGCAGTCTGCGATGATGTCGGTGGCTCTGGAGAGAATGCGACTGTTCGCAATATCAGTGAGGGAGGGGTGTGTACAGCCAGTAATGTTTTCTGCAGTCTGGTCCTCCAGAGGTCCTTTTTGTCTCTACTGAGTGCCCAGAATACCACGCTGCAAAGCCGTAAGTTAGGGCGCTCTCCATGGGGGTTCTGTAAAAGGGTTATGCTTCCTGAGAATCCTCAAGAAATGCATGCGCTGTTGGACTTATTTGATAACTGCTGAGGTGTTCGTGGACCAGGAGAAACCGTCAGCAATGTGAATGCCAGGAAATCTGAACAACTTAATCAATTTATTTGCTATAATATGCAGTTTTGGCAGCACATGGAGACGTGAAGTAGGACTATACATTTAAGAACGCTTGGATTTTTGAAATGCCATTATCCTCCAGATAAAATAGTGGGGAGTCTGGAGATTACTTTGCTTATTTTACTGTAGAAAATAAGCTATTGTTGATTAAGACATACAAATAACACAACATTCAAGATCTTTATTGGTCATGCGCAAAAGGGGCCTGTATTGCAAAGCAGGATTTCTTGCTTAGCTGGATAACTTGTAGGATTTAAGGTAATCTGGGCTAAATGTAAGTGAACAAAGATAAAGTCCATTTAAACCTGGATACCTTAAATCTGAAAAGTTATCCGGCTAAGCAAGAATTCCTGCTTTGTAATGCAGGCCCCTGGTGCACTGGAATACTTGCTCGTTCAGCCATACTTCGTAAGAAAAAGACTCAAGACAGAACAATGCAAGACCATGCAAAATGTTACAGTCCAAAACAGTTCAAAAACTAGACAATATGCTGATAAAGTGAGTAACAGTGGAATATAGTGTCGGTGCCCTGGGTGTCACTGTCCTGGGAAATGTGGATGTATGTTGATGAAATATAACGTAGATAAATGTAAGGTAATCTATGCAGGGAGCAGAAATATAAAGTACAGATATTGTATAGGTTCCACTGAAATACTGTAAAGGTAGCTGATCATGACAAAGACTTCAGTGTGTAAGTTGATGCTTCCATGTCCCTCTTGCAAGTGGGGGGAAGCAATAAAAAAGGGCAGTAGAATGTTGGGTTATATCTCTAGGTGTGTGGAGTTTAAGTCAAGGGAGGTGATGCTATGATTATATAATCCCTTAGTAAGACCCCACCTAGAATATTGTGTGCAGGTTTGGTCACCGTACCTTAAGAAGGACATTGCTGCCTTGGAAAGGGTTCAATGTAGGGCTACAAGAATGATAAACTTAACTAGCCAAAGGTTTAGCGAAAAAATTTTGTAAGCGATGCTCAACTGGGGAGCTATATTGTGCTTTGAAGCAGTGCATTTTTAAATAAGACATCTCAGTTTAATCAGAAATTACTGACAGACTTTAACATTCGCACAGGTGAGAAAAGAAGAGAATAGTGATCATTTATCCCTTTGGAAAAGTTCTCTTTTTGTTCCAGCCCATCTTGATCTCCATGAGAAACAAGTGAGAGCAATCTTGGGGGGGGGGGTCATAGCAAAGGGACAGCCAGCATGCAGCACCCGAATAGCTGGGGGGGGTCACAGCAAAGGGACAGCCAGCATGCAGCACCCGAATAGCTCGGGGGGGTCACAGCAAAGGGACAGCCAGCATGCAATGCCTGGAGAGCTGGAGGTTATGAGCCCATGGACATGTGACTGATCTGCTGAGGCTGGGCTCAAACCACAAGCACAGAGTGTACTGAGCCTCACGCCGCCCAAGCTATGCAGATTGTATGCAGTTATAGAATGGGATAGTGGCACTTAATTCATTCCAATGGGGAAACACACGTACAGCTGACGACAAGCTTGGAGGTCGCAATGTGCAGCAGCCCTGGAACTGCTGGTTAAAGACATTGCACAAGGACCTAACAGAGATTATACCAGTCTCAGGATTCACACCAGGAATCGTCCAGTCATGGGCAAAGACTCCTAATTGGGAGAGCTCTAAAAACTGCTCTCAAAGCAGGTAGTATCAATCAAGTAAAAGAAAGAGAGATAATCAGCTGAACAACAAGATTCTTATATTACCTTGGTCACACAGCCAAGAACCCAGAAGAGCATAAAGACAACCTAGCTTTTAAAAACAAGGCAGGTAAAAAAAAAATAACCAGCTTAATGTACAGCCTACTTCTGAGAATGAAGTACTAATGTTACCGCCGTTTCCTGTTGGCAGTCTATCCGAAGCTTCCGCGATGCCGTTAAAGAAGAGCTGGTTCACATCTATAAGGTGTTCATGTTTGAATACTGTATGTATTATACATGTCTGTTAAATATTGTTTTAGGCGTGCCTCTTTGCTGTTTTTAATAATATCTGGAAGCCCGACAATTACACCTTTATTTGACTTATTTAAAAGTTTCAGCTTATTCTTGATGCCGCTTCTGAATTTCGACTGAAAAGGCAAAACTCTCACAATTACAGTAAGCTTAAAGTAAGCCTAGACTTGATTTAAAAAAAAAAAACGGATATGATATACATTTAAGTAGTTTGATAAAACAGTAGTATCACTTACGTACCTACCATTGAAAACACCGAGGTTAAGTCCACAGGATTTATTCTAACTCCAATAACTACGGTCCATTACGGGGCACAATTAGGAAGGGCTAACACTTTATTTTAAAAATACTGGGTACGACCCTATAGGTACAATTCATAATCTTGGTGCTCCGGATCAAAAAGTTAACTCAAACATACTACTGATTCATGAGCAGTAGTAATTTGGGACAGTGTAAATACGCCATTGTCTTGCCAAGGCTGAAAAAGAATAGACGCGTGTGTGGGCGTGTGCGATCGCCCGCGGACGTGAGTTGCACAAACGACCTTTCCTATTGGCTTTCTGAAATGAGCTATTCTGATGTACCTTGATGACATAACTCATTCTTTCTCAATAAAAGTACAAGGACAGCTTGTAGAGTACTGAAAGACAGGAGCAAGGTAGGACGCAATCTCAACTTAGTGGCTAAAATGCATTGAGATACTCATTTTGATAGGGAAGAAGGAAGTTCTCGTTTATAGCTAGGGAGTTTCCATTTGAACAGGATACATACATTTTATGAACATTCAGGTAACAATTGTTTCCTTTTATTTTTTGAAATGTAGTAAAGTGTAACAGTTGTGTTTGATGTGTTTGATTTTATTCAATACACATAGAGAATGGTGACTAACGTTTAAACTGCATTTGAAGTTATATAGATATTAAAAGCAGTTGCATAAACGGCAGTTTTGGAAATAAAGTTTTTTTTGTTTTTTTTTAAAAAAAGGCAGTCATCATTGTAACTGATATTACAAACAACTTGATGTGTTGAGCTTACCAAATTCGCAAATTTCTGTCGTTATGTGTAAAAACCATAAAAGCCTCAAAAAGCTAGAAAATGTAATAATTCTGTACATAGTGTATCTTGTTTTACACGATTCAAGATACATTGATCTATAATTACAGTAGAGACATTTTACCGTCGCCACCAGGAACTGTTATCATTATCATCATCATTATCAATTCTATATGTAGCTATTTATTTATCTGTTTGTTTCAGTACACAGAAGATAAAGATCTGTTGAGGATGGACTGGTACCTTCTGGTGATGGTGCTCTCATTGGGATTACCGTCTGCCGCTCAGAAAAACTGCTCTTCTCAATGTTTAACCTGCGCACAGCTAATCTCCGAGGTGGACGTTTCCTTTGATAGGCTGGTAAGAGTTTTGCTACCAGTTTCAGTTACTGTATTTATTATTGCAGCTAAACTGCAAGAAAGCTGCTGTTGCAATTTTTTTCATTTAAAAATCCCTAGAATAACAGCAGGCCTACTTTGTCAGTAGAAACTTTGGTGTATTTAGTCATTAGAATTAATTAAAACCAAAAGCTAATTTAAAGGCTAATTAAGTTCAACAGACATATGCCAGAACTAATCGGTAACTTTTCATTCATAATATACATTTGTTGTCATAATGGCTTATTTCTCATCGTCTATTGTGTATACACTCCAAGGTCGCAGTATTTCTGAAAATATTTTATATCGTGTGTTGAGCTGAGGGTAATACTGATTGCGTTCCGTGCTTGTTTTTTTAGGCTTGCACTTTGGAGTGTGAAGGGATCTTGCCATCTACTTCTGAGTTAGACAAATGCCAGAAAGTCGTGGGATTTTTTCCTAGTTCAACGGGGTTAAACGAAATGAATGAAGATAATGAAGATACAATTGAGTCAGAATCGTTAGACCTCCAAGGCGCTTTGGTGGGTCCGATAGTAAAGCGATACGGGGGATTCCTTAAAAAACTAGACAAAAATAAAATATTCAACTTCGTCTCGAATGAAAACGACTATCGCAAAGCCCCATTAGCAAAGAAATACAGCAGGATTTTCAGAAAACCCGGACAACGTGATGTGCCTGAAATCGAACGGGAGGTTCCGCAGCAGGCGGACGGAGCGGAGCTGGACCCTGATACTTCGGGCAAGATGAAAAGATACGGGGGCTTCGTACGGAAATTTGGCGGAAGAAGGAGCGGGGAGGAGGGCGGGCGGGAGATGCTGCAGAAGCGTTACGGGGGTTTCTTGCGAAGGATTCGACCTAAGCTGAAGTTTGTGAATCAGAAGAGGTACGGCGGCCTTTTGAGGCGCCATTTCAAAGTATCCCCTCGATCGGAAGAAGAGCCAAACTCCTATTATGACTTTGATCCGTAGGTCATTTTTGGGACCGTAACTGTCATCGATTATTGCAAATGTACCAAAATTCTCAGTGTTCCTTATTAACCCTAATCTCTTACTTGAAAAAGCACTTTATGGCTGAGGAGGTGGTCGCAATGACATTAGCTTGTATCTGTGTTTTAGCACATTCGTTAAGATAGGTTAAATATTTAAATGTAACATGTAAATGAGAAATTTCTGTCTGGCACATGTATGTTAAAATTATGCTCGTCTAATCACAATAAACTGATGTGCTTTTACTTCCGTGTTCAAGTAATCTTGAAATTTGCCTATAAAATCACTGTAAGCAAAGCTTGTCCTCTCATGTTGCTAATATGAAAATAGAAAACGAGTAAACCCCTGCTTAATTAAGCAAGTGTACATGTTGTAAGTATCTGGATGTCTCTGCAGTAACAGACAAACCAAGTTACAAACATACGATTCTTTTGACTTCGAGAAATAAAAAGCGTGTCTTGGCCGGAAAAAAAGTTAACGTTAGTAAATAATTTGTCATACAATGCTTATTTTAAAATGTATACATCTACTGGTCAAATTTAAATTCATTAAACCCAATTAAATGTTCTAAAATAAGTTCCTATTTTTTAAAATAAGATAAACAATTTAGATGTCCGAAGAACTATGACTTTCTTAATCTATCCTTCCTTTTATCCTGAACACTTTCCAGGAAGTAAGGAGTTCACCGTGGAATTAATTAGAACTATGTGTATTTAGACTTTGTACCCAGGGAAAAAACACACACGTTAGGAGGAGGAACATGAAAACAACACACAAATTAAACTCACAAACATCAGGGAGATAAAAATTCCAAAACTTCAATTTAGATAATTAATTTCTTCGAATTAAACAATTAGGTCCGATCACTCGAGGCTATAGACCGAGTTTTTTAAGCCTATAGCCTCAAATAAAAAGGTCAAGCCCATGGTAAATTAGACTTAGCCCCTAATCTTTTCGATAGCTAGAAACTCCCCTGATTAACTCTACTTTTTACACTAAAGCAGATCTTCATAGTAGCGTGCATGTGGTTTTTCCATGAAGCGTAAACTTGTTAGCGCCCTCTAGTGTAAAATTAAGTTAATACACAGTGAACTCTCACTAGCTGAAGTTTTAGTGACGTGCTAGTGAAAATCCGTCCATCCATGACCACTTGTTGAATACAGGGTCACAGTCTGGAAGTCTGGAAGCACCTAGAACCATCCACAACGCAGTCACATGTTATAAGCAATCCATATATATCAAGTTATTTATTCACATGTCTTCGGACTGTAAGAATAAGGTTATTTAAATCAGAAAAGTTCTATATATTTTAGAAATTTGCACAAATTCATAAAACATATTTTCACTATTTTATTATGGGGTGTTATGTATTTGATGGAAGAAGAATTCATCAATTTCGATCCATTTTGAAATAAGTCAGCAATACAACAGATTTTGCAAAAATTGGATCAAAGAAATACAGTGTAAATAAACAATGAAATTAGTTTCTGGATACAGCATAGCACCAAATATTTACTCTATTATTTGTAAAAATACATAAACTGACAAAAGACAAAGACCATACACAATTAAGTTTCTGTTTACACGTTATACATTTTTGATCACAATGTTATAAACACCCAAATTGTATGCTAAACACATTTTAGTCATATAAATTGCTATTTGGTCATATTCCATCATGTACGATATTTCAATAAAATTTTAAAACATTTAATGTTGTTCAAAACCTAAAACTACATACAAATACACCGTCAGTGATAAAAATATAATTAAAAAAGAAATATTTTAAATCTTTATTCTTTCATTAAATTATTTTATATTTACTAAGTCTAGAACAGATTTACAAAAAAAATATTTTAATTGCTGGTATGTGGCATTAAAATAAAAAATATCTGTGTGTGTGTGTGTGTGTGTGTGTGTATATTTATTTATTTATTTATTTATTAAATATATAAAATGATCACATTATGAGGTGACTTTTCAGTAAACCAACCTTAAAGCATTAGTTTAAAAATAAAACTTACTATTATAACTTACTAATATATATATTTTCAAAACTTCACATTAGTAAAATAAATATTTTTTTCTTGAAATGAGCTTCATGGCATACCAGAAAAAAATGTGTCTTAACTGACACATTTCATGACAGCGACCAGGAAATCGTTTGCCAGGAAACCAGGAAACGTCAATGCATTCAGAACACTGGCTGGGCTTCCGGTCTGAGGTAGCCTATCTCGCAGGCAATACCAATATGCTGGTTTAAATCTACCAGCATGGTTTAGACTGGAATTTGAGTGGGGGAGGGGGACCCTAAACGCTGATTTATGCTCCCTTTACAAACAAATTTGAAAGCAATGGTCACCAACTCTGCTTTTTCTTTTGTGCAATAAATGACTTAATTACACAATACTAGACTTAATGCTGCGCACTGTCCAATAATGAACTGCTCAAGGCACAATGTACTTGAAGTGAGTGCCTTATTTAATTTTAGACTTAAACTTTTACACTTTTAGACTTATTTGCGTGCTGAATTATTCCAATGCATGGAAAAACAGTCAGTAATCTTAAAATCCAAGGGGCGTTTATAGTCGCCCGCGGTCAACTGTTCAAAGTGCACTTTACTATATTTCTCAGCCTCATGTTGTTTTAGAGTTATTGGAACAGTTATACACCATCTGTGCTATGAATGGCACCCAGGACATGCAAACATTCAAAAATAAATAAAAATCTGCCCATAAAGAAATCTGGAAATGCCAGGGGTGTGCAGCAGCTGCTGATAACTTCAAATACTGAACCAATATCTTGCTACAGCAGAGAACAGGCTATTTTCATGGCTGACACAGACAAAGCAGAAGAGGAGGGCCTGAGTAGGGGATCCCAGACAGCCATGGCCTGCGATCGTACTCCTACCCCCATGCTAGCTCCACTTCTGAGAGGCACTCAGGACTCAATGTCAGTCTAGCTAAGCTAGCTAAGTGCTAACCAGAGTGTCAGCTACCGTACTGGTACCTAGCAAGGCGACAGTCGATTTGCACATAAAATACCTTGTTTGTTTGGTGATACTTGTTGAGCTCTGTTGAAATGTTACATTTGAAATTACCTACCACTAATAAACAACAAATTTTTATCCTGGCTCCCCTTGTGTAGCTAGCAAGTACTGCTATCACAAGTTTACCATGAACATACTGAAGGGAAGGGATGAGAATGCAACAAAAATGATGTTTGATAAGTGCGAGTGTGGGATGTGGGGAGATTTTACTTTCTGATTTGTTTCCAAGTATCTAGATGGCATCAGTTGGGAGGCCAGGCTGCAGCACAAGAAAAATAAACTTGCATGAAATTATTATGTATGAAACTGCCAATCAGCTGGAAAATCTCTGCAAAGGCAGGCCCACAGCAAGTTCGAGAACCTGGCTCTAGGCAGCTGTGTGGACTGCGATCTCCTCAGCTCTGACCACGCAGTTGTTTGCCGTGTAATGTTCCAGCAGTCGTTTCCAGATCGGAGAGCACCTCAACAGCTCCTGGTTACCTTCAATGGACAGAGAGACAGACAGAGCTTCATAAAAACCAACAGCATTTTCCTTAGCCTCAGGTGTAGGGGAATGTGAGGAGATCCTCTCACCGATGATGCAGAGGCCCTGCCGAGCCCTGGTGATACCCACGTTAACCTGGTTGGCGTCCCCAACGAAGCCCACGTATTTTGAAAGCCAGGGCCTGCTTGGGTCTCTCTCAATCTCAGCACTAGGGCAGGAACGTACGGTGGAAAGGATGACATAGCGCCACTCACTTCCTACGAAGTGAATCAGACGAAGCAGATACGGAATAAGGTGAGTTGAGAACAGTGAGGTGATTTTTCCAGGTAAGAAGTATCATGGTGCAAAAGCAAAGGGTGCTGTATGGACCTGTTGGTTAGGCTTCTGTGCCTGTAGTCATATCACTACATGTAGCAAGGCCCTGAAAAATGATCCAGGAGCTCCGAATAAACATCTGACCCTGTGCTCTGATGCCAAACTTCTCAGATGTGTATGTCTGATTGGAGAGCAAGATGGGATACAAGGAAACTAAAGAATTCCTATGTACTTGATGAATAAAGTATCATTAAAATGTATACAATGTAAATTCTTTCACTCAAAAGTAAAAAACATGTTAACCTGCACATTTTATTCACTTAGTATACATGCTAATCCACTACCATTTTCCATTTCAAGTGAAGAAAAAAAAACAGATTTTGAGAAGCAGGAGAAATGACCTTGGCTTTTTGTGATGGTACACACAGTAATTCTATCCATATTTATCCCTGTAAGTTGTTTTTTGATCTCAGCCACTTGGGCATTGTATGGCGACAAGACGGCAATGTCCTCCTGACGGACTTTAGAGATGTTTACCAGCGACTCTGCTATGTGCACCTGTGAGGAGTAAGAAAGGTAAAGTTATCCAAGAAAAGGTGAAGGCTGAAGGTCGGGGATTTGGAATCGAAGCGTTACAAGCGTGTTTTCGTTATAAGCCGAATCGTGATAACCGTGTTCGACTGTAGAACAAACCCTAGAAAACAAACCTTGGAGTCTGGACAATAAGGTCGTCAAAATATAAACAAAAAATTAATTATGATAAAACAAGTGCTGTCATACAAAATTTATCTTCAGATACACTTACAGCTATGTCACTCTCCTCCCT
Organism: Hippopotamyrus pictus; assembly: GCA_026781145.1. Taxonomy (NCBI): domain Eukaryota; kingdom Metazoa; phylum Chordata; class Actinopteri; order Osteoglossiformes; family Mormyridae; genus Hippopotamyrus; species Hippopotamyrus pictus. The sequence continues at coordinate 394,000 of JAODLC010000133.1, read as the reverse complement.
GTTGGCTTTCGAGTTCTCATTTCCTTTTTCTGTGGTCACTATCAGGCTGACTTGCTCTCCAGTTATGTGTCCAAATAGTATATGGGTCCTTCTGTGGTTACTGGTTTGCAGGACGCTGGGGGGGCAGTTCACTTCGGTCTTCAGTTGTCCATCGTATGATTCCGTAGATGGAAATTTACAAATATCCTCATGCTAAAACAGATGTATGTAATTAAAAAAAGTCAAATAAATACTCATTCATAGATATTTTTGTGCTGGTTTCCTCACATTATCCAAAAAACACAAAAGAATTTGTGTCTATTGCACAAAGGGTGTGATCACGTGTGTGAATGTGTGGCCCTTTGATGAATTTGAATCCTGTCCAGGGTCCCCCTGCCTCATTCCCTGAGCATTCTGGGATAGGACCTCATAACAGACAAGCAAGGAAATGGACAGAATGGAGAGATGATGGAATGGAGGGATGTTACAAGTTATACTATTATAGAAGTTCTTCCACTCCTTGACCTCAAGCAAAATGGTCATTAAGTGAAAATCACGGTAGCTTAGGCATGAGCGTGACTGAGCTTACAACTATACTTAAGCCTTCAGTACTAGTTTGTTTTATCCTTCATGAAATGGGCACTTTTAACAACGTTATTCTCCCATTACTCTCCCATTACTCTCACCCCGGGGCACGTTGTTGTCTGGCATACGAAATTTGGTCGTAAATGCGTGCCTCGGTTGGAAAATGAATTACCAGCATCACTTAAATGAAGAAGTTGCTAAATGAGTGATTATACTCGCAGATTTATTATATAGCCTACAACATAAAAGGTGGTTTACACGATGCAAGTAATCTACTTCGTAAAAAGCAGAATAAACACCTTACCATCCTGTACTGCGTGTCCAGCATTACTGTTCTGTTTGTTTGCTTAAAATAACGCTCAAAGAGGGACCTTGCCATGCCCCGATGTCGCACTTGTAAATTCTTCACAATGGGCCGGAGCTGTTTGTGGTCACCAATTAGCACAATCTGAAAAACGGTGACAGAAGTGCAAGTTAGAATACCTAATCGCTGTTTTTAATTAAAACACAAACACTCACCTGCATGCTGTTCTTTGCATATGTTAGCAGACACCCAGTTTCACTGAGACAGTGTTGAAAGGCCAGACAGAAGGATTTAAAAGGATTTAGTTAATTTGTTCATTTACTATAATTAGAGGATTACTCATAAATTGATGGTTAAGATTCACAAAATAACGTTGCTGTGACTACCAGTCCCTCCATGCTAGTCCCTTCATGCCAAAACATGTACACTCATGCAGTTGGTAGCTTTGATGCAAATACTATGACTAGTTTCAACAATATTTAGTTTCCAGGTTAGACGTATGTGTGATACCTTAAGAACAAGAAAACCAAAGCCTCAAAATCGCAGAAAAACTTACTACTTAAGTTGATGGTGATTTTGTTGTGAGGTTTCTGTAACATGTACTAGTTCAGCACCTCAACACCAACAGATAAATGACAACATCAGCCTACTGTCTATGTATCTAACGTCATTCTGAAAATCAGAAAACATTGTTTTAACACCAGTCCTGGTTTTCATGCTAGCCTGGCTTTTCAGCCCACTGTTGTGCTATGTTTCAACTGAATTTCTTTGTGTTGAGGGAATACACTTGCACTGAAATCAAAAGTTGAGAAATCTAAAATATTAAGCCATAATGAGAAAAAAACCTACATAAGCAGGATTCTCACAAAAAACTGCTTTTATACTATATGTTTCTCATTCCATGGCTGTATAATTCCCTTTAATAGTAACAGAATCTTGTGGACTTATATATTAGGAGGAATACTAAATGCCTGATTAGGCATCTGGGTCTTCTTCAATCTGCTGTAAACTCACCTTTTCGGGATTGTGGCTGACCAGCGGGACGAGAGTCTGCGGCTCAGTTGCCATGGCGCTTTCGTCAATAAGGATCTGGCGCGCGCTGACGGATTTGGTGATGTTCGGCGTGGAGGCAGCCGTGCAAGTGCATAAGATGACGTCGTGTTTCCGCAGCTCGTGAAGTCTGGCTTTGTTTAGAAGTTTCTTGTATCTACGAAGGGGAGCCGTTCAAAAGAAAATTGATCCGACTTAAAAAAAACACCCTACGGCATAAAATTATAAATCTTTCTTCGGCTCTTCTAACTGAGCCAGAAGGCAGAGCTCTCAATTTACCGATCGATCTACATTCCTACCCTCACCTATGGTCATGAGCTCTGGATAGTGACCGGAAGAATGAGACTGCAGATATAAGCAGCTGAAATGAGCTTCCTTCGCAGGGTGGCTGGGCTCAACCTTAGAGATAAGCAGAGGAGCTCAGACCTTCAGGAAGGGCTCAAAGTTTAGCCGCTGTTCCTTCGCATTGAAAAGAGCCAGTTGAGGTAGTTCAGGCATCTGTCTACAATACCTCCTGGACAACTACCTAGGGAGGTGTTTCGGGCATGTTCAACCAGGAGGAGGCCTTGGGGCAGACCCAGGACATGCTTGAGGGATTATATCTCTCAGCTGGCCTGGGAATGCCTTGGTATTCCCCTGGAGGAGCTGGAGGAGGTGGCTGGTGATAGGGAGGTCTGGGCATCCCTGCTTAGACTGCTGCCCCAAGACCCAACCCCAGAGAAGCAGCGGAAACTGGATGGATGTTGACGCATTTTCAGCATCAACATCATCGACTATGTTGACTAGTTATGGCAGCTCTAGTTTAGAAGTTGTAACAATCAGCCATACTTACTCTTCAACCTCATGATCCGTCATCTGTTCCTCTAATCTTATTCTTTCATCAAAGTCTCGTATTTCACTTGAAAATGGGTTCTCTTCTTCCCTTATCCGGTGATGCATAGAAATAAGTCTGAAAAACACGAGTTCTATGACTTAATGCTAAGATGTACGACATATATACGTGGAATTTATTGTTTTAAATTTACTGTATACTGTTTATTCAGCACTATGGTATGTAGATGGAACAGAAGTAGGAATTTCATTGTAGCCCCTAATTCAATATGTCCCAAGATCCTTGGCAGACGCCTAAAACCACAGATACTCTATGTACAGTATAGCATGTTGTTTCCTGCACAAACATATGTATGATAAAGTTTCATTTTTATATTAGGCAAAATCAGAGATATCTACAATATCTAATAATGAAACAGAATTTTATAACAATATATTGTATTATACTGTATTAGAAAATAAAAAAGGGTTACTTGAACACAAGCACTGCAATACTGCGACAGTTGATCTGGTAACAAAATGGCTACTATGTGACTGAGGGGCATGTAGCATATACACTATACGGCATGGAATGCTGGGGATATGCTGGACAAAGGGATGAATCACATCCTGGTTGGGAAGGCAGGAGACTTCTTTCGCGCTATTCAGAATGGCACATGATTTAAAACTTCCGAATTATTTCGGGAATTTTCTGTTTAAGATTTCCAGGCTGTGACTGACCACGAAAACTGAAAGTGTGTGTGTGTGTGTGTGTGGTGGGGGGGGGGCACTGTACTATGTAATCATGTCAATAAAGGGACCTTGAACACAGATTATTGCTTTGTTCCATTTACCTCCGAGGTTGGAAGTGAGAGATGGGAATGATGGTTCACACGAGTTAACTGCATTCCAGTTCAACCAGTTGAAAACCCATTTAGCATTACCAGGGACCTCTTTTAAAAAGCAGGATTTCTTGGTTAGCCGGACAAATTGCTGGATTTAAGGTACCTCAAATTAAATGGTCTTTATCTTCATTCGCTTATATTTAGCCCAGATTAATTCAACAAGTTATCCAGCTAAGCAAGAAATATTTCTGAAACAGGCCCCAGTTCTAGCCAGGTTCAATTAGCAATATCAGTTGATAACACATTATATGGTATTTTGTGCATACAAACATTGTAGCAACATGTCCACAGGTATGTGGATGGACAGTACTGTGTGTACAACCAATTTAGTGAAACACAAACATGAGCAGGGCTCCCAAGTCTCACTCACTGACTGTGAGACACACACATTTCAAACAGTTCACATGCTCACACGCCACACCTTATATTTCTCATGCTGAGTAGTAAGGAGTAACGTCCACCAAGATGTCCTGTTACATAGAATTAATGGATGAGGTGCAGGCACATGGAGTGGAGTTTTCTGTCAAGTTCATAGATGTCCCAAGTTAGACAGAATTAATAGCCACCTACCAGCCAATCAGAAAATAGTATTTGTTGTTTCCGGGTAAATGCCAAAATAGGTTACACGTGATCCCGCTTCAATCGTGTTATTACATGGGTGCATGCAGTGATGGAGTGCAGACAAGGTGGAAGTGGAAGAGCAAGATCCGAAGAATGCGGTAGACAAGGCTCTCAAGTTTCTTGCATTGACCGTGCGACACGCGCTTCACCTCTCGCAGACCTGATGTAACTCTAAACTTTTGATGAAACATGAAAGCCCTGAATTAGTATATAACTATAGGAATAGCTTTCGTTTCTGTTGTTGAAGGGCGCAGCCATTATTCTGAGGCTGGAGTTGCAGGGTTTCCTCCAACTTTCCGAGTCGGAATACCGACTTCTGGGGGTGTTCCAGTTGAAACTTAGAATTTCTCACTTCTGATTTCAAATGGAGCACAGCATATGTTACGCTTAAAAATCATACTGATTAAAAAAATAGACGAATCTACGAAGTTCAAGTTCTAAAACAAAAACAGATTTCCACACTGTTACCTGAGCTCCGGCTTGGAGCGCTCCTGCCGCAGGGACTTGCGGGACAACTGAATGATGCTTCCTGGGTAAGGATACTCCAGCATCTCTATCTGCCGGCTGTAGACCCTGAGCAGCTTCAACTCCTTCTCAAACTTCATCAAGTACTCTGTGGACAAGTGCACAACCACACAACACACTGTAAGGAGCATATCTACAAATATTTATCTATGCAGGGACATGGTCGGCATGTTCGCAACCATGCAACACACCATAATTGGCAGGGTCAGCTTCTGTTGTCCCAGTCTTTCGTGTCCCTTCCCTGTTTGGCCAGCAGGTGTTGCTAGCTGTCCTGTCCCTCCTGTTGTCAGCCTTTGTGTTTTCCCTTACTCCCTGTCGAGCAGGGAGTTGAGCATCTCTAAATCTATTTGTCGCGTGTTGAAATCCTAGTCCCTTGATTTAATTATTAGTTTCTTCTGTGGCCTGTTTTTCTAACCCTCTTTAATTAGTCTCACCTGCCCTGTGTTAGTCTTGTTACTCCTCAGTATTTAAGTCCCTGCCTCAGTTCAGTCCCCCAGTGGTTCATTGTATGTTGTTTCATGTCAGTTAAACTTTTGTACCCTACCTGCCTCTTGTTACCCTGGCCTTTTTAGTTTTTGTTTATCCCTATATTTTTGACCCCTCGTGGTCCATTTTTGTTTTGTAAGTGTTTCTTGTGTTTTCAGTAGAGAACAATTTCGAAACATTCGAAACAAACAATGTTTAGAAACGGTTCGAAAGGTTTCGAAACACTAGCTGTGCACAGCCTGCTGGGAAAAACCGGAACTGCAGTTATAGCAAATACAGCAGAATAAAAACCTATTGCTGCAAGTTTCGAATGTCACAAAGCCCGAGCTGTCAAAAATGTGCATATACAGTATAATTTCTTTTGGATTATTTTTATATTCTGTCATAGGTATCCTATATCTGCAATTAGTGTGTGATAACTTTTTGCCAACCGTAATTCAACTAGTTTGAATCATAAAAAGAAGAGGATGTTAGCAATATTATGAACAAGTCTGCACGTCCACCTTAGGGGCCTCTATAATGGAGCATATTTAGCCACCGGCTCATTCCACCACGCTGTGCTAAAAATGCTCCTGAGGATTATCGCTTCCCGAAGCCGACAGACTACTGGTGACCGACATCACACTTTCTCCAGACGTTACATTCCCCATCCACAGCCATAATACATCAGGAAGCATCCTCTCTTGTTATAATACAATCCGGTGCCTTATGGTCTAACTGCACATGCAGATCATTATTATTCTTTAAATATTCACGTTTAGTCTCACATTCTGCTCCTCAAGATTGTACATCCATTTGTGTACTATGTACTTTTTAAATCGGCTGCACTATGTTTACTTTGCTCGCACCATGAGTACAGTCTTTGTACCTTGTCTGTTTGGCATTATCTGCATGTTTCTATGCACCAGAATTTCCCCCAGTCAATACAGTCAATGAAAACCTAAATTGGGTCTTATATCATTTATAGAGATTATTTTGTTCCCATGGTTGTATATTGTTAAAACATAATTTCTGTATTTACATACCATCCGAGTATTGAGTGTGCATAGTAATTAATTAGCTACTGAGGTTAGAATACTCATCCTATCTAGGTTTGTGTTTGTTGAGCATGTTATAGGGATGGTTTAGTTTTGATTAATTTGTATAGAACAGAACAGTGCAAAAACACAGTTTCAGACAACAGTCCTAATTGTTTACGTTAGCAATATTAATATATGTATATGTAATCTATGTGTCTATGCGTACTCTAGCTTTTTGATTCATGTTTCTAACTGAATCTAAGCAAAACCTTGATATTACACCTACTATAACTATACGTCCCTCACTATATTTATGCCTAAATAACACTAACTGCTAACCTGTTTCACTAATACAATTGGATTTCAAATAATAATAATTGCAGAACCAACAATGCCACAAACACCCAACACGTGTTCACATTCTCACGCCGTGAACAATGACACGGCGGTCACGTCACTGATGTTTCGAAACATTTCGTAAACTCCGTATCGAGACCAGAAGTGTCGGACGTCTTCGGAACCGATTGATCCTGGGTGCCGAAATTGCCATCTCTAGTTTTCAGTCTTGTTAATAAACCCCGTTCATCCTCTGAGCCGACAGTGGGTCGTCCACCTTCCTGCCTGCACCGTGTCTCGCCCCTGTGACAGAACCTCCCAGGTTCATGACAGTAAAAAACTTTTTTATCTATTCAGGGACATGAGGAGTATATTCATAACCAAGCCACACACCCTAATAAGCATTCTTGTACTTTTTTTAATCTATCCAGGGATATGGGGGTTATGTGTGGGAGAAAAATTGATAAATCTGTGGAAGGAATTTGACAGAAGTCAAAGAGTCTGACAAAGCTTTATTACCGTTACCAAAGCTTTGGGAAACAGTCACTCAGCAATCTTTCATGTGTCTCGTGAGCTGCCCCCCGAACAACAGGTGGATGCATCCTTTATAGGCAAAAAGTTGCGACATATCAGCATAGAATTGCGACATATCAGCAAAGAATTGTGACATATCAGCATATTAATTATTAAGCATCTTGTGATCAATGGGGGGGGGGATGACTGGGCAGTGGAAATTAGTCTGTGGTCATCTTGCTATCTGTGACCATCAGGGCAGGGGCAGCTGACTGGTAGAATTTAGGCTGTGGTCACCCTGTTATCGGTGACCATCAGGACAATTCCAGAATTAACCTTCCCTGCGGCCGTCCCCTGAGACTGTTATCGCCCTTGTCTCTCACTTGTCCCTCAAGCCCCCCTTAACCGTGGCTATTTGTATCACTTTATGTTGCAATAGCTCACTTCTCAAACTTAGATCTATACTTTAGTTTGGGCCTCTTGCGACATACTAGTTCCGCACTTTAAGCATTACAGCCTGCTACAGAATCGTTGCATCATGTATCAGGAGTTTGAAACAGTAAGGTCATATAATAATCATACAATTATATATATGCATGTCCGTTTAACAATTACTTCTGGTAATATAGGTTCATCATTTCTTATTACATGATTTGTATACTCATTGATTCATTAAGCCTGGAAGGGTGTGTGGGATTTGGGTCACTTTATGCTGCTGACTAATAACACTTTCTAGCTGATCACAGTATGCATAGGACTGCAAAAAAGTGGTGCATCCAGGAGTATCTGGACAAAGCAAAACACCTGCAAAACCTTCAGTTTGTTGGAAGTAACCCACAATTGTCCAAATACATTTGTAAACAGAGGTTTCCAGGAAACTGCCTGATCATAGTTGTTAGTTGATGGCTTGACCTTACAAATTCTAATAACAGTTAATGTTCTATGTGTAGCTGGGTACTAAAGTCTGCCCCGCAGACCTGCACCCCTGCAGAAAAAGCAAAAATTGAGTGCAGCAAAAATTGAGAAAATGGAATTATTTTTGTGTTTCAGTTACATTGCATAAATGAATGCGTTTTTGTTCACTTCTCAATATTTCTGCATCAGAAAATTAGATTACTTTTGTCAATAGGTCCAGCTGGGATGTTTTAGTGGTATTTACACAGGTAGTGCCAACTTACAAGTACAACTCAAGTTATAGTTAATCTTCCTCATAGCACGTAAGTCCGAAATATTTGTCTGTTGCTGACTTCTGTTTGTTCCATGTCTCTGTGTTAAGGTTCTAACTATAAATCTCATTTTCAATTTGTTTTTGGTTCAGTCAAAGTGTCACACTCCAGTATTTGTCACCACGCTGCCGTCTGGTGTGTGAGTAAAAAAAAAAACTCAATAACTTACCAGCAACCACATCAACGGACTTATTGGATGGCCCGCAGTAGAGAATGACCTCTCTCTTGGCTCTTTCCGCAGGATCCTCAAAATATCTTGGTGTTCTGGAGTTCAGCTTAAGAAACCAATACACAATGTAGGCTCCCACCACTGTTTTTCCTGTGCCTGCAAAAAAAAACAAGAAAATAATAATTATAATAACTATTTCCAGGCACTGAGCTACAGATGCATCTCAAATCTCAATTTTAGAATCATCTTGTAGTACATTTATTTTGTCAAAGATCAAACTGGTATGCAGTTATACATCCAACTGTCCATCTTCTAGTAACTTATCCAGCACATGAATCTTACGCCAGATAGCATAGAGCACAGAGCCCCACCCAGGGGAGACCCCTGGACAGCATTTTGAACCCCCTGGATCAGACCTCTTTAAACCCCATACATACAGAGCACCAGTGTTAATCACCACGCCACCCACAACCACACATGGTCTGACCTGGAGGTCCTTGTATCAGTGTAAAGCTGTTTGACATGGCTTTCTCTATTGCATGGTGTTGGCTCTCATTCAGTTTTGGGAGTCCTGAAGGCTGAAATCGGATTATTTCCCATCTTTGGAGACTGGACTCTGAATCTGCTCAGTTCAAAGCAAAAACAATACAAATGTCCTTCACAAAAGTACTATTATGGAGCAATGACGCAAGCCGTGAATGCTTGAAACTTTAGATGAATAATCTCCTAGATTGTAAAGCTGGAATCAGGGAAGTTTCTAACTTTTGAAAAGATCAGGGGCTAAGACAAATCTATCTGGGGCTATATATTTTTTTTTTGAAGGAAGATTGACATCAGGGGTAAAATACTCAGGATTAGACTTAAAAAACTTGAGGCTACAGCCCCGGGCGATCAGACGAACGATGTCCATGCATGGAATACTCTTAATTGATGAGAATAATGTGAATACCAGACCCACTAAGACACCGTGGCAGCTTAGTCAACTTGGCAAACTTGTGGTTCAGTTATTTTCAAACATACATTTATTATTTTAAAGCTATTTTTCTATTAAATATATCAATACATCAAAAAACACATGACAGTTGTGCATATCAAGATCTGTGTTTGCATAAAAAAAATCATCTATTTTTCTGTTTCCAGAACTATACAATGCGTATTATTATATCTCAGGGGTTAAATAACAGTGCAGTTTTTGTAATAATCCTACCTGCTCTTGGTATTTTTTTCCCCAGTGCTATTTTCTGAACAAGGTCATTTGCTTTCTTAAGGCTGATTACGGCAACCTCTTGGCGTCTACGAAATTGGAAATTAAAATAATAATGCTTTGTATTATGACAGTCAGTGAAATCCCATAAATAAGATCCCAACAACAGCAATGTAAACAGTTGGACCACATTAGGATATAGTGAAATACAGTGACTTACAGGTAAAATCCAGTATTAGTCATCCCTTAATTGATATAAAAAGTTATTAAACTTACATGTTAGGGAGAAGCTTTGGTATTAGCTCAACTGTAAACTTTGTGTTCTCTTGAAACACACATTGTGGTTTGGTATTCATTGACATATAGTTGATGTAGAATTCCACTTCTTTGACTTTATTTTTAGAATTCTTCTTGGGTTCTGAATCTCTTGTGGTAACTCCATGGGCTACCCAAGTAAATTTTTTGGGGTCTACTTCTACATTTATTTCCGAGCAGTTAACACTACAGTCATGTTTTATGTTTCTTTTTCGAATGCACAAGTAGCACCTTGCTAGATTGCATTCAATAGCCCAGTCTTTTATGTAGTTGATGGGCAAGAAGAAGCTTCCTTCCAATCTGGCTCCCTGCTTCCATGTTAGTTCCATATCTTCAATGATTATACTATCACTTTCATCCACGGCATTAGATACAGACTCCATTTCACAAAGTGGTTTCCAGATCTTCACATAGTCCTCCACATTTTGGTACATGGATTTGGCTGCATTCTCTGCACATGTAGAGAAACACATGACTGGGTTGTGAGTGTGTTCAAGACACACCTCAAAATCTGCATTAACATTGAGCAGCTGAACAGTAGGTATCAAAAAGCCTTGCTTTTGTTCACTTGTCATTTGTACTTCAAGGATATCTCCAGGCTTCAAGTTGACAGCAAGATTAACAAAGTGCTTCTCTCTATTTTCTGCTTCAGAACTCTCCTTCATGGGTTCTGTAGTTGTGTTCATTAAAATATCAGTCACCCTTTTCCAGTCCTCCATTCCCACAGCTTCAACAAGGTTCAGCCAAGCCTTCTGTGGGACACTAGTGCATCGATTGCACCGCTGGAATCTTTTAAGTTCCAAGGTGTTGGTGGCGGTAGAGATGGAGTAAATCCGCCTTTTCCAAGCCAGTGTCACGTGTCCTTTCTTTCTGTCAAACCCGGGTTGGTCTTCAAGTTGCAAATCTCTGTACATAACAGGCACAGTGTCTGGTAAATCATTATTAAATGGAAATGATAACCGGAAGCTCTCTCCGTCTGGGTCTACAGCACTGACAAATGCCAGCTTCTGAGAATTTTGCTGCCTTAGGTTTATGGCAACCGTGAGTTCTTCAGCTTTCTTTTTGTAGGCATTTGCCTTTTTGTTTTTGTTCTCAAACTGCTGACACAAGATGTCAATCTCTTGTGGGGAGTATTGGATTGGAGTATTAGTGAGTACCCCATGGAGAAGTCTTTGGATAATTATATCCAAGTAGCGACGAAGAGGTGATGATGCCCATGTATAGGAGTTGAGCTGCAAAGAGTAGTGGCCAACTTTTGATTTGGGGGCTGAGTTAGAACGGACGACATATGATTTACCAAGCAAATTCCTGAGTTCTGATGTTGCAGGGTGAAGATGTGGGTGGATGTTGTCTGTGGCAATCAAGTCAATTACTTTGTCAGATTTTCTCATCTGAGCAGCAGACTGAAGCTCCTGCCATAATGAAGTTAATATGCAGAAGCTTTCATTCCCTGACTGGTTACCATGGGATCCAATGTGGTATCTCAGATGGGTAGATAATGGTATGAGATCTTGATACTTCTCTTGAAGTGCTCTTACATTTTTCATTGTTAGCTTTTCCTGGCATCTCAGGGGTGTACACGTATCTGTTTCACTTAAACCAATCAAAAATTCAGATACGCAGCTATTGAACATTATCATGAGTTCTTCAATCATCTGATGTGATTTTCTTCTTCCTATGGGCCGGCAGTCATCAGGTTGGGCATAGCACCAGTCATCCAGAAGTCGCGCTTTTCTGTGGGCCTTGGAAAAGTGATAAGCTACGGCAACATAATCCTTCAACGGACCCCCAATTCCAGTGCCTTCAATGATGTCCTCAGCTTCTTCATAAGACAGCTGATGATCTGACCTTATTCGAGATAACACAAGTTTATGCTCAACAATCTGATTTGTTGCTTTTTCAACTTTGATAATTAAAGAAATTGCTCGACGATCCTGCCCTGGAAGGAAACTGCATTGGTGAATGCTGAAGGGTTTGGGGAGCATGCTTCGTCGCTCTTCATTGGACGCATAAAATGTAGCTCCCATTTTTTTTGCTTCCTGATCTAAGACACTGTCTCGGCTCACGAAGCTTGCTACATCTGTGATATGCACTCCAAGTTCATAGCAGTTATTAAAATCCTGCACACTAATTGCATCATCCAGTACCTTGGCATGTTTTGGGTCAACTGTAAAAGTGAGTATGTCCCGAAGGTCCATTCTAGTTATTTCTTCCTTTTCAGTGTCGGCACAGACCTGGGCTGCAGTCAGAACATGATGGGATTGAGAAACCAGACTAAATTCTTTGTCAAGAATTTTCAGTGCTGCATCCAAAGACTTTCCAATGGGGTAAATATCAGTGACATAGCCCAAGGGAAATATATTATTTTCCTTCCAGTCTATCACTTCCACAACAAAGACATGATCGTGCTTTGTCTTTTCATTGAAGCGTTCCCACTTCATTATGTTCCAATTGCCATTGTCTGACCTCCGTATAGGTATCAAGTTTGGGTTCTTCTTGTTGACCAGAACTCGAATTTTGGTTGCATTGTGGTTTATTGGCACGAATACCTTGGTGACCTTGTCACTCATAGGGTTCTTTTTGTTGTAGCTATCCTCTAAAGTGCACAGAAATACTCGAGAAGCTTCAGCTTTCTTGGTGATGCCCAGCACTTTCCCAAACTGGTGACCGTTTTCTCTGTATATTTCCACAACCACTTCATCTCCAGAAAAGGACTTTCCTATATTTGCTTTGCCTTTAATGACAATGTGGGTGGAAGGTTTGACAGATGGTATGACATACCCTCTGTCAAAATGTTCCAGCACCAATTCACCGTGCTTGTAGAGTGTAGGCTGTAGTGCCACCATTTCCAATAATGTGTTTTTCTCAGTTTCAGAATAAAATGCCTTATGTTGAACATTGAAATTCTCCTGTTCCACTCCATCAGGATGATCCCCTACTAGTGCTCCATCCTCTATAACGCTGTGATCTTCTGTTAGCTCTTGAAGTATCTCATCCACATTTGGCTCTTCTGCTGGATATTCAACACCGGCATCACACTCATTCACAACCCTTTGAAATCTTGAGATTTCCCAGACTTCTTGTTCAATGACGTCTACAGTTAGATGTGGTGGGTGCATGCTTCCCTTCCCAATACATTGCCCAATGTAGCTTTTCCAGATCTTCGTGCACCTCCCAAACATGCAGAGGGCCACAGCATCTCCGACCACAATGACCTGAGACTGAGCTCTGGTCATGGCAGTATTCAGCACTCGGGCATCATTGAAGAAATCCAGGTAAGTAGAGTCAGATGAGAGCAGGCTGTCTCGAGGGTGAACGGAGGTCATCACTATGACCCGGAACTGTTTGCCTGTTCATGGAATAAAATAAACAACAGCCATTAAAGATGCATGGCACTATTTTCATTCTTCTCCTGCATACTTTGCAGTAATCTTCTGCTGTGTTGTACCTTTTAACAATGCCTTATCACCAAGAACATGTTAACAAATTAAGGCTAGCTAGTGAATCCAACACCCCCCCACACCCAGACCTTGACTATTAGTAACTGCTGAAATTTTGATCTCTGGGGGGAAAAACAACTAAGTACTCCATAGGCCTTGATAGGACAAAACCCAGATACTGTATCTGCATGCAAAAGTGAACCAGAAAGGGGTATTTTTATACTGTATACTGTATAAAACTGTACTTTACTGTATGGAAACTCAGAAAGGTAATGGAATATCATGATTTTTTTTTACAGTTTTCTCATAATAATGGAATATTGATCTCGAGAACACGGTTTACTTGGAATCTGTTTATACACTGCATGCACTTTTCTTGTGTGGCACTTTGTTTTACTTTGGATGATGGTTTTGGAATGATGTGAACGTTTAATTCTACCAGACTTTGAGTCAACATGCAGTATGTTATGTGATTTTAATATTCTACCTTGAACATTTTCCAAATTTTCCACAGTTACTCTGGAGAGGTCTGTTTTTCGCAGTGCCTTCCTGATTAGAGAAACCTGCAAACGAAAGGAAATTAGTGAACATCAGGGGTGACAAGATATCTGAGTCCAGTATAGTTGGGAGCTTGTGTGTTTGTGTGGATTCCTCCAGGCACTCCAGCAGTCTGAAGACAGTGTTAGGTGAACTGGCATCTCCGAATTGCCTCCAGTTAGTGAATGTGCATGTGTGTGTGTCCTTGATGGTGTTGCCCTGTCTTGTAACCCTTGCTGAATGGAACAGGCCTGAGACTCTTTAAGGCACTGGAGAAGTGCTTGGAAGACTGGTGCATGATATCAGTATAAAGTAGCTGAATACCTGACATCCTTCAGAAAGGACGCATATTGTCCTTTGATCCCGATTTCCCCACTCAGGGGGCCATTCCTCCAGTACTGATTTGACAACTTGCACAACACTTGTGATCTCCTGTGGATTAAACCAGGACATAGTCGTCGAGTCCAAGTGGCACTGGCCACGAACGTGCTGGAACCTCAGAGGATGGTTCTGGGGGTGTGGAGGCACTGCCCCACTGGCCTTGATGGCATCGCTCTTACCAACGTAGAAGTAAGTGGACACAAAGTCCACTATTTCCTTAGTGGAGCGGTAGTTTTCGTTGAAGATGATTCTGCTTCTTGAAGCTGCTAAATTCTTGTCTTCTTGGTAGTAACGGAACAGGTGATTAAGGAGCGTCTGAGTACAGCATTGGCCATCTTGCACGGAGAAGAGCCTCGGACCCATCTGCATGTGGTCTCCAGCCAGAACCACTCGTGTTCCTTTTCCCGCCAGGCTCAGGGGCATCAAAGCTTCACACTCCAACATCTGAGAAGCTTCATCGATCATTATGTGACTGAAGTAACCCGATGGCAGCTTCAGATCATGGAACAATCTGGCCATTGCAGCTGTGGTTATGACTATTTTGAATTGGTCTACTGTAGCCTTGTCAGGAAACAGAAACTGACCATCAGTGGAACGGTGACAGTATTGTACCGTAATGTCATCTGTTGCACTGGTAACCACCCCTTTCTTGTTGGCTTTAACCCTGAGAGGTCGAGCATGAGGATTTCCAGCATTAACATGGGGGTGAAAATGATCTTTCACATACAAATCTGCAGAACTGGAAGAAAGGGAAAATGATGCACCCTCGGGTCAAACATAGAAAATTTATTTTATGAAAAATGTACCTTTGGTCTGAGCTAGCTTTCAAAAAGAAACTTGGGAAAAAAAAAAAAACAATTGAAATACTGTAAAGGAGAACAGGATATATACATATATGAGGAAAAATTACAAGACTATATATAACATATCTTAATATGAGCACATTCCATTGTTTGCATTTTTTTTAGTTAAGTAATAGTCAATTTACAGTGTTTCTGAAATCTTACCTGTTTGTGTGAGTGCAAATTAAGACTCTGGTTCCAGGCTGACGGACCAGCTCCTTTGCTGCTGT
>JAODLC010000133.1:365562-378109 GCA_026781145.1 Hippopotamyrus pictus | reverse complement strand
ACAGACCGATCTCCTTAGCACGTAGCCCTCTGGGGTGTCGGGTGTCAGTGAGAAATGAACAGGGACTTCAGCAAAAACCTCCCCAGCTGGAGCAAATTTCATCCCAAATCCATCTCCATAGATCTTGTCAGCCAGGGAGATGGTTGTTTGTAAGCTTAACCTGGAATACAAACATACGACAGAGGAAAAAACTTATATATAAGATATACAAGCAAAATATTATAATTTTGCAAAAAATAATAGCGAGGAAGCCTTTAGGCTGAAGAACACATAGCCAAGTATTAAAGAAATCCACAATCCATTATTTGTCTGAGTTTACAAAATCCCAGTTCCATATCTGTTTGAAGCCCTAACTAGATGCAAACTGCAGGTCAGAAGGTCCAAAATGTTATCTGAGATCTATTGGTACCTGGACACCACCTCTTCTAGTGCCAGTTCCTCTCTGTAGAGGAAGTTGTGCATTCTCTCTCTGTAGTTCTGGCGGGTTAAAGGACTGTGGTCTTCAGCTTTTGGGTTGAACTGCAAGTTCATGTGAGGAGGCTTGTACTCCTTCAGGAGCTCCTCTTCTTCCTCCTTTTTTTCTGTACAGGGAATGATGAATCTGTTTCCCCGGTGCCATCTCTCCAAATCCTGGTGGAGGGGCCTCACACCCGTGGGCATCTCCTCTGGTAAAGGGAGCATCTGCTCTCCCACCCTCACCTGAAGCTTCTGTAAGAGCACTGGCCTCATATTGAAGTCAAACACCAGCCACTGTTCATACAGACCTGGGTTAATGGAGGTAAAGTACACCGGAACCTCAAAGGACATGTCTGAAGTATAAAATTTCTCTCCTGTTGCATAAATGCAAGGACCCTCTGGACTGATTTCACCCAGAGAAAATGTAGATCCTGGTTCCTGTTTCAGAAGCGCAATATGTCCAAGTAATCGCTGTAAGTAAATAAATAAATAAAGTAAGTAAATAAATAAATAAACAAACAAACTTCTCAAGTTTTCATGTTCTAGCCACATATTCCAGGTAATGGGGTATTTTTACAGATTCAAATTCATATATATTAATTATTAAGTCTATGTCTGTCACCTCGGTTTTTATCTGAAAAATCCACTTTAACAGCGTTCCAGTCTTCTCACACTCCACACTCAAGTCCTTATCATGTGTAACAATGACATCATCAACATAATCCGAGATCTGCAAAAAAGGCAAACACAAAGCTGAAAGAGATTTCATCTCAATGCAAATATGCCTCACACAAAACTATGTGAATGACCTAATCGACATGATCTAAGATCTGCAAACACAAATCTGAACCACATTCAACTATTCATAGACACACACACACACACTTAGACTTATTAAAAAAAAAAAAAAGCAGGAAACTGTGATATATACCTATATTGCAATTGGTGTGAGGCAGGAACCAACCATTGCTGAGTGCACACTCAGTCACACAAATTTAGACATTCCAGTTTAGTTAAGCTGCATGTTTTTAGATAGTGGAAGGAAACCGCAGGATATGGCGAAAAGCCACGTATGCACAGGGTGAACATGCAAGCTCCACACACACAAAGTGGCAGCGTGCGGCGAGAGTGCTACCCACTGCACCACTGCGCCACCCACTGCACCACTGTGCTACTGGCACTGCTTTTGCATGAGCCCTGCAAACGCTCTCAGAGACTACATGGTTACATTTTTTTTTTTTTTTATTGCCCCCCCCCCCCCCCCCCACATGGTTACATTAGGGCCAAAAATATGTTGACATGCATATCAGTTCCCATTTGTGCCAAAAATATGTCAGCAGTGCACTGTTCACGTCGACTGAACGTGCGGCAAAACATGTCTGTGTCTATTCAACGTCGAACTGTACTACAAGTGAAAGCTTGTAGTACATAGGAAAGCTATGACAAATCTATTTTGACAGTGGGATTGTCTACGTCGATTGCTCCCCTGACAAAGTTCAAATTTAAACTGTACTCCTGTTGTCTTGACACACCCAGTCATCTGACTGAATTGCATGTTGAGCAAATATTTCAACACGTTGTCATGACGTGTCACCCTCCTCATCGCTCTGCGTGTCACCCTGCGTGTTGTCGTCTTGATGCGTTGCTCTTCTTGTCGTTTGTCTGTGTTATTGTCAGTGTTTTGCTTCTTGTCCTGCTTTATTATTCCTATCATTCGATCTCTGTCCCTGACATCCCAAAAAAACTAATTCAAGTCAAAGTTTAATCATATAGTTTGTTTTCATATAGAAGATCGTTCAAATAAATAAATAAATAAATAAATAAAATAAGACGTGCAGGTAAAGTACATAAAACACTTGATGTTGACAGACAGCGCCTTTGTGGATTGTTCAACGCCTATGAAATAAACAGAAGCATACTGGAGCGTTTTTTGTGTGTTTGAAAACGTTAAAACAAAAATATAACAACACACATAACAATGCAGTGAAATGACAAGATTTCACAATGATGATACATCTTGTGCTAAGACATTAGAAGTAGGCCTACAGTTTAAGCTTAACTGACAGACAAATGTTTTGTCAGGTGCGCAGTCAGTTATGTGTGTTTTGTGTAATGTGTATGTTGTTTTTAAGTTATTTTTAATACTCCCTTAGTTTTTATTTTTAATTTATCTATTTACATTGTTGGTCAAGGAGGAACAGTATTTCATTCTTAATTGTACCAAATTGCGTGATAAATTGACACAGACACAGACATAGACATGGCTGTCAAAATAGTATCGTCACGGCTGAAGTTCAGTTCAAAGCTGAATAGACACAGACAAATGTTTTGTAACACTGCATGAAATATTTTTGGCACAAATAGAGCCCAATAACCCCTGCATTATTAGGTGCGCCCGTCAAACCTGAAAGTCCTCTTTTACGATGTATTTGCATTGCAGTGGTGCTGTGGTGATATTTAAATTCTGCTTTGCAATACTGACAGACGACTGCATTCCCATTCACTTTTAATCTGAACTGCTTCCATCAAACTAATGCTTTTGCTCATCCGCTATGCGGCATTTCCTTCGGCCATGTTGCCAAGTAATCAAGAAGGAAAAATTTTGGATATGAATTCATGTTGCTGTTATGCTTATACGTTACCCTATTTATTTGTAGCATGCAAGCCTGTTATAACATAACAATATATATATATAATATGAATATTCTTTGCAGCAGCACGTAGATCCTTACTCACAATGTGCACTTCATTACTGCTGTTCCTGTACTCCTGCAAGAGCAGCTCTCTGTAAGACATCAGCCCCTGGGCTTCGGCACTGCTCCTGATCTCCTCTGCCTCCTTGTGCCGCATGATCCATTCATTCAGTTCCTCCGCTGAATGCGCCCGTGTACAGTTATGGCCATAGTCGCACATCTCAGGCCTAAATATTTACCAGAAAAACAAATCATTGTAAGGGGCTATACAGGGGTAGTGCGGGCCACTGGCTAGGTTATCTTTATCCACTATTTTTTTTTTTACCGTAAGAAAAACAAGAGATAGGGGAAAATGGTAACTATGGTAAAACTTGCCACTTGAGTGGGGGGGGGTGCTGTAAGTGAATTCTGCCAAGCAGTGGGGGCCGGTGGAGTGGCCCGTAGGCTAGTACGTTGAGACCCCTGGTTGTATTGTGTTTTAATAATTTTCTTAGCATGCAAGGTATTTTGGTAAGACACATGAGACTTTGAGCTGAGTTACCTGTCGCAAAGTTCTGGTTTGCAATTCTGAGGGGGAGGTCGGTGCTTCCATTCCGTGGTGAAGTCCTCAGTGATCATCATGGTGTGTTCAAGGGAGGCGCAATGCTTAATGAAGCTCTCCTGGGATGAGACAGTCAGAAGGCAGGCTTTGCAGTAGTATTGCAACCCAGGACTGGACTTAGCTGCTGAGCTTGTGTCTGCCAGCTGTTTCCTTTGGGACAGCGAGATGAGGTCCTGTCGGCGCAACTTGCCTGTGACCTCTTCCTTCCAAACAGCCATCTCCACTTCACTGTGCGCGAACGGGCAGCTGCTGAACCTGTGCCAGCAAGGAAATCCCCGAGCAACATGGGCACAGACCTGAAATCCGTGGAGAGCCCGGCGGCGGATCTCATTATAAACCTTCTTGCTCTGCTCTTCCAGGCAGTGGATTAAAATGGGATTCCAGGTGTGCGCTGCCTCCCCAGTGCACGTGTTGTTCCACCTTTTGCCCGCGATTCTCTGGGGGGAGCTGCGAAAACAAGCCTCGCAAAGCTCCCTAAACTCCCCGCCGAACTCGGCCAAGATTTCCCCGGCTGTGTCGGCCCGCTTTTGGGCGTCGCCTCGACGACTGGTCAAAAGTCTTATCAGAGTGCTGTGGTCCATTTTGTTGCGCTTTTGAAAGTTCCACACCATAACCTCTTCATTACATGTGGCGAAGGTACACCGATTATGGTGCTTGGTGCATCCTAGGCCTTCCACAAAAAAATAACACACGCAGTATTTGCTGGGGTTTGGAAACTGAGGCCGACGGGAGATGTACCTCCATCTTTTGCTGTTGCCCTTAGCCTTGGCTAAGAGTATATCGCCATGACACTGATGCTCAGTGGTTCTCAGGAAATATGTTATTTCATTCTCTTTACTGGCACATGTGGAGCAAGCGATTTTCAAGTCACATATTTCCAGAAGTGTCTTTAGAACGGATGTGTCTTGTTCTGCAGCTGTCATGTTTGTTGCGTTGGACGGCATCACTACATTACCGTGTAATCAATGGTTGAAAGAAATGAAAAATTCATTTGGAATAAAACTCCCACAGCATTCTTTGAGCTGCATCCATTTAGCATAACCAGGTATTCAGAGGAGGTTCTTGCTGAACTTGGAGACAATCCAAAGGTGGGAAGCGCAGAAGGGCAGATGATTCCATTCCAGTCTTATCTACAGAAAAAAGGCATGACGTACTTAAAGACAATAGCGAAATATGTGTTTTAGTAATGAAAATGAGCATTCGCTAACTAAGCACAAATGGACAGGAGTTACATTTGAAGGAAACAAATATTAAAAGAAACAAGGAAAAAATTAACAACTAATAGCTTTGTTTTAGTCGTGGATATTTTAGTAAACCGTATGACGATTTTGTGTTTACAGAACTCTTGTTCATACTACAAAAATGGATTTTGGTATTATGTTATATCCTCTGAGTCAGCTAGTTTTGACTTACAGCAAAAAATTCACAATTTTGTTATCGGCAACCATTTAAAATGTTTGCTTTTACACACATAGCCAGGGAAAAGGGCAGAATGCATGACTCTGGTGAATACAGTTTGAAAATGTATCTTCATTACACATCTTCAAAACACCTGACCTTTGTATAATAAAATGCTTCCAGAGTTCTCTTCTTAAATTAATCATTTATTACATACAAACACTTGCATATGATTTTAAATGAGAATCCATGTCATGACATGATTCATGATAATCACTGGATTCATGCCAGAAGACCTGCAAAAGTTAACATCTACTGATCTGATCATGGTATAGAAAAAAACGCTATTTCCTTTTCATTTTGACAGCCTTTGTTGTCACTGATTGTCATGTTTACCTCACTGTTTAGTGACGGTCTGTCCCTCTTTTCTTGTTTTGAAACCTGCATTTCTGGTTTCCTTTTCCAGGTTTTAAAACACAATGCTCATTGCTCGTTTGTTGCTTAAAACCAGCAATTTCTGCATGTCATGCCATGACTTGTTAGGTTCCAATTTCATATATTGCATTTATTTTTGTATATTTACTAAAAAATAAAATTCTCAAAACTTTAGTTTTCTAAAAGACATAATCTAGGGTAAATGTCATCAAAAAGAGAAAGAAAAAAATGCCTGAAGGTTTGCTTGGAAAACAAAGATTCCCATTAAATTTATATAGTTGTATTTTTGTATTTTTATTTATTTTTTATTTTATCTATTCATTATGCATAATCAGTTTTGCTGCTATTGCTGTGAATTTGCATTACAGTACATTGCATATCTATTGATTGAATGTAAATGGCATGTATATAATATTGTATGCCTATCTTTATTTAAAAAAATAAATAAAAAAAAAAAAAAAACTGTCAAGCAACCAGCTGTATCTGGTTTTTTCTTGCTGACAGGATGTAACCATGGCAGCAGATTTGAATTAGGGTGAATTCCAACATAAACAAAGCTACAATCCAAGACAACTTCATGGATTCCCTCTCTTTGGTATATGATATACTGTAGATACATTTTTGTTATACAAATACCATACATTTGACACTTACTGTAGGAACAATGGGAGAACACTATCATTACAGAATTTAAATATGAAGTTTTTTCTGCTGATAAAATTGTGACCAGAGTTCAGGAAATCAGTACAACCCAGTACAACAAGTTATTTCAGCTGTTTAATCATTGCTCTTGACAAAAAGTCTCACTTTTTTGAACAGGGCAACAGACGACGGGTCAGAAGAGTGACAGAGATCAGGACAGGACAGGACAGGAGAGTGGGACTAAGTTGAACATCGTAAATGAATATGTGCCAGATCAGACAGACTAGCGGAGCAATCGGCCCTCTGAGACAGACTAGTGGAACACTGTTACCATCACATTCCTCCTCACCCTCTTCCCCCATCTACTGACATAATTAATATGCATTTAAACTAACCAAGGCCAGTTGCATTAAACTAATTGGGTTACCTGAGGTCCCAGCCAGGTCAAATATAAAGTGGACCATAAACTGAGGTTCAAAGTCAAAGTCAAAGTCAGCTTTATTGTCAATTTCTTCACATGTGCTAGGCATACAAAGAAATCGAAATTACGTTCCTCTCTGTCCCATGCGCAGACAAGACACGACGAGACATGTAGTAGGACAGACAGTAAAGTGCAAAGGCACAACAAAAACACATTCTAACTACTGAGTAACAATAAATTCGGGAGAGCGAGAGGTCGCTGCGTCCACACGCGCCGCCATCTTGAGGTTTCGCATTCTTTCCATGTTAAGCACCAATTTGGAAGAAATTCTTTTCTTGTTAATATGTGACATCACAGAAGACTCCTAACATGTAAAGCGAAACACCAAAAATTGTGGGGCAAGGTGGTGTTATCTATCATATCTCGTATATGAATATGAAATGCCCCTATAATGGGTGTAGCTCATTAAGTAGCATTTTTCCATGCTATCATCATAGTTTTCATTTCAGTGTTTTTGCGTAACACGAACACAAATTTGTTAAACTTTATCTAGATCAATAGAGCACCTGCTCACCAACATTTTCCTGCTTACTGCTTATGATTGGTGGTCCAGAAGTCATTGCACATTGGTGAGATTCGAAGACTTGTAGAAATTATCGCCTTTCAAGCCAGTGACTAGGTTATACTGACAACATCCACTCAAATCAAAATGGTGAAACAACAGGCGTCCATTTATTTGTAATTTTGTGAAAAAAGAAAACTAAGTAATGTGATATCTATATTTTTAAGTTTAAGATCTTAACATTTTACTAGTATACCAAGATATTTCATTCGGACAGGAAAAGTACTGCATAGTTGACAATTTGGCATGGGCCAGTACTGATGAATAAGACTGTGACACGATTCAATCTACTTTCGAAATAAAAATAAAAAATTGTCTCGTGCCACTGTCATTCACAAACTCATTATTCTTCATACACAGCCAACCCTGTTTTCCCGATTCGTAATGTACACACATATTACCTATTTTATTGACAAAGGTGCACAAAGGTCACTGTTGTTAATCTGGGAGCCTACGAAAAGAAACAAAAAAGGAGAGGAAGAGGATGTCTCTTCAACTCTTAGGAACCATCAAACATTCACAAACACTGGCAGCATACATTACTGTGGGAACCAATGGATTTTTAATCATGCATTCCTAACAATATGTTTACATATTTGGAACCTTGCCGTTCTCCCTTACTCGTGTTCCGTGTTCTCCACACTCTGTGACCTTCAACAACTGGCTGTTTTTCATATGGGACCATCAGGTTTGTTAGGTCTAAGCAGAGACACAGTGTTCTGGAAAAACACTGCTGTGTGTCCTTGGCTTTAGAAGCTTGGAACAACGTTTCTGTGGTGGGCCCAACATGGGGGCAGACACTGAAATGCACTTTAAAACTTTTCACTGATTTAAGAGCACTCACCTATCTATTTCCTTTCGTTCCATATTTCTATTGATTTTAAAATTAAACACTACGGAATTCAACCATCTCTGAAGTTGGTCATTTCCAGCACGATCCAGCAACACTTAAAATATGATTTGTTCTATAGCAGATTAGAACCTTCAGACAAAACGTAAGCACCTACACGTAATGTTACTCAATTAAAGAAGTATATTCCTATCAAACGTATTTATATCAAAGTTAAATAAAATTAAATATAAGCGTATTTTCTAAGTTCTCATATCCAGTTTTCCATTTTGCAGTATTACCTTTATATGACGTCATCTTGTAACGTTATAAAGCTACAAATAAACTCACATGACCGATTTTAATTGATATATTAAGCTGTTCGCAACCCGTGATATGTTCAAAGTCTTCGGCAATTTAATTCAACCCGGCATTTTCCTGCTTATTGCTTATGATTGGTGGTCCACAAGTCATTACATGAGAATGAAAGACTTGTATAAATTATCGCCTTTCGAGCCAGTGACTAGGTTATATACTGACAACATCCACTCAAATCTAAATTTTGAAACAACATCAAACTGATCTGACGTCCATTTATTTGCAACTATTTGCATAGTTGACAATTTAGCATGAGCCAGTACTGATGAATAAAACTATGACACGATTCAATCTACTTTCGAAATAATAATTTAAAAAATTGGCTCGTGCCACTGACATTCACAAACTCATTATTCTTCATACACAACTAACCTTGTTTATCATAGATAAAGCCACTTTCATGAAAGCAATAAGCGCCCCCTATTCTCATTAATAACAACGTATTCGTACTATAATAATATTTATTATAACAAATGTTAAAATAACATTTTCTTACATCCAATACAAATTTTAAGGTCAGGTATAAATATATGATTGAAATGCACATATACAAACTAATGAACGCTGTTTTGCAACGGTACGACGACACATACGATTTCAACATGTACGTCCTATAATATCGCAAAACTGGAAACGCTATATCAGTCTTTTGCATAAGAACAAAATGCATAATTTATCACCTGTATAAAGAAATGTAAACTTACGTATAACGCTTTTGATGATTACCAAGTCGGCGAAAAGAAATACCTAAAAACTCGTTCCATGGAATACCGTTCTGTTCATTTAAAATAACAGTTTATATTCACACCGCCAATAGGTCCCTTATTTTCTAAGGCGTAGGAAGCCGTTGCTTTGCGTGTAGTTTGTTAGGTATCGCTTCTGCGTCTCATGATAGTTTCGGTTTCAGCGTTTTTACGTAGCCTACTACAGATTAAACACTCCTACCGCTGTACAATCATAACTCCGACGAACTTTGCCCTCCTGCAACATAATACAATGATGAATTTTAAATTATGCGAATACACAGACGTGTTCTCATCAGCTCATACTTATAATGTGTAGGTTATACGCATATATATATTACTGATAATTTTTGCTTTTCACATTGTAGATAGCCAGTCTTGACTTAGTACAGACACTTTGAATTTTGATCCAGAAACACGCGCGCGCGCCGCTCATTCAATTCTACGGGAGAAATGCTAATCCTAACTATGACAACCTTACCCAGCCCTAACCATAACCATAAGTAACCAACCAAAATGCAAGAGTTTTGGCTTTTTTAGTTTTTTCATTGTAGCCACACAGAGTAATTCCTCGCCTTGCACCGGTAGCTTCCAGGATAAGCTACTAATCTCCATGACCATGCATGGGACAAGCGGGTTCAAGCTTATTTCCGATATGAAACTAAGATATAGATGCTGCATAAGATGCTGGCGAATAATTAGTCATTAATTACGGTTTATTATAGTATACAGTTTTCTTGGGTTGTACCCAGAGGTACGGTGATTTTGTCTTAACAATTGGAGGTGCCATCCAGTTCAAATGCCCTGTAAGTGAATGCAAATTAATACTTATTTTGTTTAGTAATTTCAGCAGTGGCAAGAAAAGTCATTCTAATGTATGGATATTTTTTATTTGTTTTCTGTCAGAGCCACTACTGTATTTCTCAACTGTAATTAAGTAAGTAAGTATTTTAAGAAATTACAAGGAAACTATAAGCACCACACCTTTTAATTAGTTGAAAATAACCATTGTGTAGTAACTTATAGTGGCAAGAAAAAGTATGTGAACCTTTTGGAATTTCATGGTTTTCCGCATTAATTTGTCATAAAATGTGATCTGATCTTCATCTAAGTGAAAGGTATTGACAAAAATAATGTGGGTATAATTGTCGCGTCAGGTACACGGAAGCTGGCTAAGGGAGCCGTGGTTACCAACAAAAGGGATTTATTTGCAGGGTAGCACATTCCAAAACACACACGTAGCGTTAATGACCACTGCTGGCGTTGGAGCCACACTCCTCCAGGTCCGTTGATGAGAAGAGATTCACACCTGAGACGCGGAGTGGTTGCAAGTCACCAGTTTATTCATTTCAACAGATCGATCTGAGAGCCGCGCTCTGACATACATTCAGCATGCGCAGTAGGCAGCTCGACAATACTTGTCGGCTCTGTCCTTTTATAGCCCCTTCGGGACGACTCCCCCTCTCTTGGTATTTTTCCATACTCGTGGCAACAACGTATTTTGACATTTGCTTCGGTTAGTACACGTCCCCCCACCCAGCATTTTGTCACATAAGCGCTTTGCACCCGTCTCTTCGTTAAGCAAGAACAGCCACCCCTGTCTGCAACTCCAGCAGCAACGCACCTTATGTTTCCGTTTTACAGCTGTCTGGGTCAGGGCACCCTTGCCCTGCCGGCCCGCTGGTTAGTTCCTGTTTCAGTCAGCTGCATTTTTAGAATCAACCCCTCAATTTCCCCCTTTTGATCTCCGCAAGGAGATCACCTTAGCGGCGTGGGAGTATGATGTCTTCAGGAGGACTGTTCTCGCCCTCCCTCCTGACGGGCAGGAGAGGCATCATCTGCGCATAGGTATTGTCCTGCTTCTCTGTTACGGTGGTGATGAGACGAACCGACTGCGCGCAGGCAGGGAATACAGCAACACCTGTAAGTAACTAAGATTGCAGCAAAGGTAGCTATGGATAATAAAAGCAAGCTCATCAAACCTTTCCACTGTCCAAACACAGAGGTCATCCAATCATCCCATAAGTTGTTATGCCCGGAGTACTCATGCATCCAGGGCCTTGGTTACTGACCTGTCTGGGGCGGTGTTGTTGGGAATAAAAGTGCAGCATACATCCTCAAACATAGCGCACACTCCCCCCTTTTCGGCTAATAGCATATCTAGCGCAAGCCTGTTTTACACCGCCATCAGGGACGTAGGGCCTAATTGCTCTGCCAGGCCTGCCACTGCGTCTCTAGTCAAGTTGGACAGGCACAAGATGTTGTAGTGGACATAGTTAATGCGGTCCACATTTTTGTTAGGAGTGACGGGGAATATGGCCGCAACAATAGGAATATTCTCAAATCCTGCAGCTACCTGGTCAGCCAATTTGAACTCATCTGACACTCCTTCTCAGTATTCTTATAGCGTCTATGTAGGTGGGGGAATCTACCGTGGGGTCAAAATTGTGGGCCCCGCGTCTGCGTCTAATCAATACACGCCTTTGCCGTCGCCTAGTGAGTGTTGCCGGATTAGTGATGTTCAGTTTACCGGGACGCTCCCCTATCAGGACTAACGGCGCCACTAGCCTTACCATGGCGCATGCCCCTTGGCCACTGAGAGGCATTCTAACGAGTAACCTATTGCGGCCGCAGAACCGGTAGAAGCCGGAACGGGCCCAATGTCCTATATGGCGTCACAGGAGGCGTTGTCTATGGTAGCGGCACACCAATCGCGGGGAATGTCGCCTGTGTGCGGACCGGTGCCCGTGAAGCTAAAGCAGAGGTATTCCCCTTTGCCCCTACGGGGGGTAAACGGTCCTGATTTAGTCCTGTTGTCTATGGGTGGGAAAATGGATGCTAAGGTGGCGCAGTTGGTGGGGGTGGCTTCTCTGGTGAGGGCCAGCATACAGTTATACCCCCCCCAGGAGTCAGATACGTACAACGGGGCTGGCTCTGTAAAAAGTTGAGGTCGGGCAGCTGCTCAAGCCACACAGCCCTCCATACGCTGTTCCCTGGTGGTCTGCGCAATCCAGGCCAGCCGGCGGTTGCTGTCCTTATACCCTGTGGCTAGTTCTAAAATGTCTAGGGGCTTCAGTCTGGTGTAGTCAACCCGTAAAATTCTGGCATCATTTGTGGGCTGGATCGGGCCCTTTGCAGGAGATTCGGTGGGTGTGACATCTGCTTTGGGTGGGTCCACGAACTAGACCCCTGACTATGCCCGATGGATCTTGCCCAGTGATATCCGCTCCCAATTCCAAGTATAAGAAGGGCTTAAGAACATAAGAAATTTACAAACGAGAGGAGGCCATTCGGCCCATCAAGCTCATTTGGGGAGAACTTAACTAATA
>JAODLC010000133.1:346845-361544 GCA_026781145.1 Hippopotamyrus pictus | reverse complement strand
CTGTTTTGTTCCTTGTGCCCCTGCTTGTGTCTTTACGTGTTTAATTCCCTAGTGTTGGTTTCTGTTTCCCTGTTTCTGTTCTGTTCTTTAGTGGTTCATTGTCTGTGTGTGTGTGTGATAGTGATTTTGATCCTGATTATTGTTGCTAGTCTGATGTGCTTGTGTTTGATAATTTGATGTGTATCCGGTTTTCGTTATTTAGTCTTATTTATCCCATTTACTTTTGACCCCTCGTGGTCCTTTTGGTTTTGTGTTTTCCGTTTCCTTTAATAAACCCCGTTGTTCTGGAGCCGCAAGTGGGTTGTCCACCCTTTTTGTTCCTGGCCATGCCTCGTTCCCGCTCCCGAGCTGCCCGCCTCCATGACACTGTAGACTCATGAACACAGATGTTGGCCAGTTCCAATGACGCCTTCAAATCTTTGGCTGTCACTTGAGGTTGTGTCATTTAATTCACTGAGTCTTTGTTGTATTCTTGGGGTTATTTTTGACTGGCCGCCCACTTCTTGGTAGAGTAGCCACAGTCCCAAAATGTCTCTATTTGTAGATTGTTTGTCTTACTGTAGACTGGTGTATTTCTAGAGTATTTGAAATCATTTCATAACCATTTCCAATTTTATGTAAATCAACAATTCTTGATGGTAGATCCTATGAAAGCTATTTTTGGTGAGGCATGGCTCACGTAAGCATATTCGTATGACAAATTAATGCAGAAAACTATGAAATTACAAACGGTTCACATACTCTTTCTTGCCACTGTAGTTGTTACAACTAGGCTTAATCTGAATTGTTATTCTGTCCAGAGATAGTATTCAGAATAACTCAAGAATTACCATTTATCTGGTATTGGCTTTCAAATACTTCCCCACATACAGAATCAGTAGAAATGTTACTGTACTGTTTCACAACTGTACTGTTTCACAATCACAACTTCCCAGAATATTACAGTAACAGGAGGACAATGAACAACTCATTAATTCTATGCTATGGGGGCGACGTAATCGTCTGTTCGTCCTAATTCACATATGCAAAGGGTTAAACGTTGGGCTTTCGTAATGGTCTTGCATTGCAGTAGAAAATATTACACTGTCTAATTATGTTGTTTTGTGTGTAGCCCGTTTCATTTCCCCAAATACCTAGTAAATTGCCAACTTCCCCATCCTTTCTGTTATGTCAGGCAGGACGAGGGACACAGAAGCAGGCGGGTGGGGCAAAACCAACAGGGGTTTTATATAAATCCG
The DNA here is from genome assembly GCA_026781145.1 of Hippopotamyrus pictus. NCBI lineage: Eukaryota > Metazoa > Chordata > Actinopteri > Osteoglossiformes > Mormyridae > Hippopotamyrus > Hippopotamyrus pictus. Next base: position 360,306 of record JAODLC010000133.1, on the reverse strand, counting down.
AAGCCGAACAGAACGGAACTGGGCCAGAAACCAAACGGAACTGCGAGGGGTTCAAACAGGAGGACTAAACCGGGGAAGGATAGAGGCAAACAAATGGAGAGACGTTAAGAAGTTACAATGTTAATGACAGGACCAGGAAGCACTTTTATACAAAGACTAACAGAGGAACAAAACAAGAGGCAGCTGGAGTGTATAACTGAAGGGCATGAGGTCAGACTAATATGAAAGGGGCGTGGCTCGTTAGGGCCATGCTGGGGAAGGAAACAGGAGGTTCAGCTGGGCCGGGTGTGACACTTCCACCAACTATTATCTCAGCCACAGCTCTCTTTCCTTGTTGTTTTACTGCACTTCCGGTGCTGGTTGATAGCACTCAGCCCATGCATATAGGCAAAAAGCCACATGAATTCCGATCTGACCGGTCTCATTTATGTTGCAAGGCCATGAATCGGATACGTATCTGATTTAGGACCACATGTGAAAGTGGCTCAAACATGATTTGAAAAGATCCGATTTCTGTGTCCACACAGCCCTGAAATCATCAGATTTGTATCACATCAAGGAAAAAATTGGATTTGGGTCACTTCAGCCAGGTAACGTGAGCGCCAGCTTTAACTTCCTGAGAGATTTCCTCTCATTCTCCTCAAGCACTATCTGGTATGATGTTGAATTCATTGTAGGCTTCATGATGGTAAGTTGGCCTGAGGCAGCAAAGCAGCAGCGGATTGCTATTGCCGTTAAAACGCAGTGGCGGATTGCTATTACGATGGTGCATTTGCCAGGCGGGCCAGATCGCTCATGTGCGAGGTGTAAAGGTGTGAGCATGTCATCAGCACTTCCACTGAAGCCTTTTGAGGTGAAGTAGCTGCGGGATGAGGATGCAGAGAGTGTGTTCTTGTTTTCTGGCATCACCAGATGATCTGCATAGGGCCGAAAGCAGTATAACGATGTCAGAAGACGGGGAAAACGGCAACTCGCTGCTGAACGAGAGCAAAGGCTGGGAACGGGGACTTAATAATGCTTGTATGTTTTTTTTTTTATTTTAATTTTGGGTCTGCAGTTTGCAAAATATAAACTAAGGTGCAACCATTGTTGAAACAAAACATAACCTTTTAATGTTTTAAAATGTTCAAATACAAGGCAATAAGGCTGTTATTTTATATCTCACAGTTTAGATTCCTTACCAGGCTATTTTGCCGACATGTGCACGTGGCGTGAAAATGAGCAATGCGTGGCTATGAAACTAGCGAAACTCCTTTGCGTCTCGCTTCACGCCGGTGGAAAATAGGGCCCATTGAGTTAGTATTGCTTTTTAAAAATGGTTCAAGATGGAATTCCTGTTCCCTTTTCTGAGGTGGATTCTGGGAACGGGTACTACATTTCAGTACATAAACAACTAAAATCAACAAAAGAAACAATCTACAGTTGTATATGGTTTATATATCAGTGGTGACTTGATGCTTGTAAACATGAGGGAGAATTGAAATGTGGCTCAATGCAGGCTATGATACAAGGTTTGGGGTGGATGGAAATTATGCTACCTATAAACTGCACATACTGGACCTTAAAGCATGCAATTTTATTTAGTAATTACAATATGTGTCAATATATTACATTTTTAACAAAAACATTTACACTAAGTTCATGCAATAACTTGCACATAATGTAATATCTTACTACATTACGTGCAATGTTATTACATTATGCGCTCATAATTTTTATTACATTATTGGCAGATTGTTACATTATTTTATTACATTATGTGCAGTTTTTACAATGTACACAGTCATTACATAATGATGTATATCAGACCTCCAAATTCCCTGTATAAATTAGCGAGGATGGTTTTCATATCATCCCTGCTTAACCAAGCAAACCCCACCACACTGGTTTATACTTATATGTAGTAAATACTCCACAGTTACTTTATTTTTGTCTTTCAGTTCATTATTGAGGGCACCCTCGTCTCCACTCCTGTTTACAACTTATCCTAATGGGAGGACTATTAAACAAACACAGATGTTCCAAACCACTGACAGGTGTTCCATTGTTTACACCCAGTGTCCACCTATGCATCGACTACTTAGACCGTATTCCAAATGAGGTGTTTTTAAAACTCCTGAAAACTCCCATTGTACTTATATTGTCTCGGTACACATTATATTGCACCACCAGACCATCTGATGGAGTTGATGAACTGCTTGTTATTCTGTTAACTGATTAATGGTGGAAAAGAACACGTATGGGTGACTGGGGGAGTCTCCTAGGAGAGATCTGAGTACCATTCATTAAAAACCAAGAGCACTTTCTGAAGGTAATAAAGGTGTGTCATCTTGGTGATGACCTCCAGAGATTTTGAAGAATGTTTTACTTCATCTGACGGCTGAAATTGTAGGATTTATTCCTTGTTTTCACAGTTTTGCTCTGGACCCGAATGTCCTTTGCATTATCCTCCACACAGTCATGACTGCAGTAATGATCCAGCAATCTCCTCCAAAGGGCGCTGCACCTTAGCAAGTTCTTGTTGCCTACAAAGGATGTATGAAGCATTTGTCACAATGTATTAACATACAACAAAGTTTACTCTCTAAGACCACTGTTACAGTACATAGGGATCTCTTGTGATGGATTTTGAAAGAGTCTCTTGTATGAATCCATATAACCAAAAATGGATCATTTTAAGAGTCCTAAATGGAGAATATGTTTGACATCATTATTAAAACAAAGACACATTGCCGATGCTCAGTAATGTTATTTTACCTAAAATACAGAGTCCTTCTTGCGCTCTGGTGATGCCGACATTGACTTGGTTGGGTTCCATGACGAAGCCCAGCTTTTGCACTATCCACGTTCGGGTGGGTTCCGTTTCAATCTCTGATTGTGGACAGGAGCACACGGTAGACATGATGACATAGCGCCATTCGCTTCCTGTGACAAGGAAGAAAACCTGTAAGGACTGGCCAACAGCTATAGCTAATTCAGAGGTCAAATTATGTTGCATCTCCGGATGATACTGTGCTCTGAACAGATACGTCTTATGACATCATCAGTGTATTAGTTATGACATCATCAGTGTATTAGATCCACACGTCTTATGACATCATCAGTGTATTAGATCCACACGTCTATCTTCCATGACCACTGCACCTGTACGGGGTTGTGGTCAGCCTAGAGCCTCCCATGAAGGATAGGGCACAAAACAGAGGACACTGTTGACAGAATGTCAGCCCATCACGGGACACAAATTTAGAGGCAATAACTCAACATGTTTTTGGACTGTAGAAGGAATTTTACCTGACCAAGGGCAAAGCAAACCGCACAAGCAGAGCAAGGGGTAGGAATCAAAACTGTCAGCCCTGGAGGTATGAGGCTTATGGAAGAAAAGTTTGATTTGATTCCAAGAAAGAGATATAGCCATGTTATTAACGAGCGAACTGATTTTACCTATTTACCAGGTATTAAGAGGTAAAGCAGATAAAAACATATAATGATGATTATGCAAGGATTACAACGCAGGAATGAAAGCACTGAGATTGTTAATGAGCTCACTAAGCCTGCTAAACAGAGTGTAGAGAAGAAAGGAAAATAAGGTCAACAGAAGGACAAGTTCAGTCTTCTGAAAACATCCCGGGTGTAGAGACAGAAGTTCAACAAAAGATCCGGTTAATTTGAGAAATTGGGAAGCACTGCAATAAGTTAAAAGTCAAAAGGTGATCTGGGGTGCATGTTGACCTTGGGAAGTACCAAAATAGTTGGGGAGCCAATATCATCTTAGTTAAAGTAAGTGATTTAGTTGCTGAGAGGAACTATTCCCTGGCATGAAGGTGAAATCATTTTTGACCATCCATCCAATTTCTGTAACCATTTGTTCTATTCAGGGTTACAAGGGGTCTGGAGCTTATGGCCACAAGGCAGGGAACAACCCATGATGGAGTGCCAACCCATCATAGGGCACCAACCCATCATAGGGCACCAACCCATCACAGGGCACAAACACATCATAGGGCACCAACCCATCATAGGGCACCAACCCATCACAGGGCACCAACCCATCACAGGGCACCAACCCATCACAGGGCACCAACCCATCATAGGGCACCAACCCATCATAGGGCACCAACCCATCACAGGGCACCAACCCATCATAGGGCACCAACCCATCACAGGGCACCAACACATCATAGGGCACCAACCCATCACAGGGCACCAACCCATCATAGGGCACCAACCCATCACAGGGCACCAGCCCATCACAGGGCACCAACCCATCATAGGGCACCAACCCATCACAGGGCACAAACACATCACAGGGCACCAACCCATCGTAGGGCACCAACCTATCACAGGGCACACGCACACACCATTCACTTGCACACTCACACCTAAGAGCAATTAGGTAGCTCCAGTTCACCTCAGTGTATTTTTGAACTGTAAGGGGAAACCAGAGAAGCCAGAGGAAACCCCATGACAACACAGGGAGACTGCAGGTTCCACACACAAGGAGCCAGGACAGAGACTCGAAGCCCCCAGAACTGTGAGGTCACAGAGCTAACCACTGTACCACTGTGCCTCCCCCATCTTTGACCAATCAAAATGTATGGATGTCATGAAATGTATGGATGACACGTGTCACTAAAATGTACATTACCTGTAATCAATCAATCAATATTACTTTCAATATTACTTTCAATATTACTTTCAACTATTGCAGTGGAGTTGAGCCACTCTGAGAGAAATCTTAGGTGTGACTTCCTAGAGAATAAACTCTAGAACAAGAAGGGTCTGGCTGCAGAACTGAGATCTGATTTTTCCTCCACAGGCTACAGTGCTAACCAATGATACTGTATGCTGACTTGTGATAATAATAATAATAATAATAATAATAATAATAATAATAATAATAATAATAATAATAATAATACCTTGGCTTTTCACAATGGTGCTTACAGTGACATCTTTAATGTTTCTTTTGGACAGGATTTCCTTAATTTTTGCCACCTGGGCATTGTATGGTGTTAGAATGGCAATTTTGTCAGGTTGTATCCCAGAATGACTTATTAGAAGTGAAGCTATACGAACCTTAAAGAAACAGCAAAACATAAGTTAATAAGGAATAAAAACTGCAAGCATGATGCATATCCATATATGGGTATTCATGCATATGTACAGTACTGTGGAAAAGTCTCAGGTAGCCAAAGGTTAAGATGTCTAAATGACCTTAATGTTTTTTATAATGGATTTTTTATAATATATATTATTACATATTATTTGTCAAAGTGTGTCAGCTTAGCCATTTCAGAACCTCTCCTAAAGTCACCCCAGAATTTTCAGTAAACATCCAATACACCCCTGTAGTTTTGACTTGACCACTGCCCCTTGTTTGGCTAAAAAATATGTCACTTAGTTTTGTTACTATGAATTTGTGCATGTTCTAATGTTAATTTGTGCTTTCCTGTTTTTTTTCCAGAGCAAATATATACTTACTACCCATATAAGTAGCTGCAAACTGACTAAGACATCTGTACAGTGCTGTATGTACAGTGAATATTAGCTTACCGAATGTTCAGCCTCCTCTGAATTTGCCCTTGACTTTTCATTCCCTTGCTCCGTGGAGACGATTAGTCTCTCCTCCTTCCCTTCAACGTGTCCAAATAAGATGGCGGTGGGCCGAGATTTAATCATCAGCATGCTGGGTTTATGGTCAATTCCAGTCATCAGTTGACCTTTGTAGAACTCATTTGAAGGGAATTCACAGATGCTCTTTTGCTAACAAAAAAACAAAACAAGAAAGCTCCAAAGATGATATGAAGGTCATCTCAGACCCTAGCTAGACAGCTTTCAAACAGTTCATTTCAATTAATTTAATTCAATTAATGTAACATTGTCCATCGATACCACGGATAATTGAAAACATTTATTGATGTTTCACAGGTCATGGAGTGTCCAATTCCTTCTAAATTGTACGGCTGGATTTGAAATGAGACTCAACTTCAGATTGTGAAATCTACAGATACAGTCAACATGACATTGAGCATTATATCTTTCAGTGAGTACCAGCTTACCATTCTGTATTGTGTATCCAGCATGAGAGCATTGTCCACATAACGCTCAAACAAAGACTTCTCCATTCCTAACTTCCTCGTAAGATCATTTTGCAAAATGGGCCGTAATTGCTTGTGGTCCCCAAGCAAAACAATCTGAAATCATGAAAATGTTACATGCATTAACAGATACTAATATTTTCAGTTTGGTGCTTCAATTTAAAATCTGGAAAGGGCCATACTTGTGAGAAAAGAGAACATTTTGAGAGTTATGGTTGGTACTCCCAGAAAATTAAATATATAAATGAAATATAACATAATCACAAAAACAGCAGAAGGAAGTACCAGAGACAGGTAAATATGCTAAAGAAAGATCGGTATAAGCCCAACACCTTAAGAAGAGATGGCACCAGGTAGAAAAGATGGATGCAATAGGGAGTGTGTACTACTTTAATGTATCGTGAATAACTTCCCATTTCTATGGGAAGAACAGACCTGTTTGGGTTTATGGATGGTCAGTGGTATGAAGGCCTCTGGCTCAGTTGCCATAGCGCACTCATCAATTATAATCTGATGCAAGGCCAATTTCTTGGTGAAGTTTGGGTTTGAGGCAGCAGTACAGGTGCACAAAATGACATCATGATTTTCCAGCTCAAATTGGCGAGCTTTGTTCAGAAGAATTTTGTAGCTGAAAAAAATGTTAGTAAAAATAATGGATGGTACAACAGGAGAGGTTCCACTAATAATTACTGAAAGATAAATTAACACTGTGTGGCTTTTTAGGATGTTTCTTATCTCAATTTAAAAAACTGTGTATGTGTACATTTTGATTTTTATTGTATTTCTTGTCTTGTGGGGGTGCCAAGGTGGCACACATGATTTATGAAGAGACGTGCTTCCTTCAATTTACCTTTCGATTTCAACATCAGTGATTTCCTCCTTCCTTTTAATCCTATCATCAAACACCCGGATATCAGCTGAGAATGGGTTCCCAGGTCCCCGTATCTTATGATGCAGCGTGATTGATCTAGAAATCATTGGTATGCAATTTAGATCTCACTTACTGTTAACCTTAACGTCATCTACATGTATCCCAGAAAGCACAAGGAATGAGGCCATGGACACCTATGCAGGACAGCAGTCCATCTCATGCCACACATTCACACACACTGGGCAATTCACGATTTTTTTGGACTATGGGAGGAAATCGTACATTCCACAGGAGTCCCAGGCAAACATGTAAACTGCACAGCCACCGAAATGGGACTGCGAACTGAACCCACAACCCCGGTAGGGTGCCGGTCACTGAGCCACTTATGCAGATACATTTCAATAAATTACTTTATACACATACACAACCAGTCAAAAGTGTTTTTTATCCATGTTAAATATTGCAAAGTTGAGTGAACAGCTATAAATGAAAATGTAAGTAGAAAAAACAAGTTTCCTTCATATCATGGAAAGAGTATTTCACTTATCTGGTTGGGAGGTGATGGTATGCTCAAATTCTAGGCCGTCCTTTTTACTTTAAATGCACTAGTTAACTGTTTCCTCCCATTAAACAGAGCAGTATTAAATGTCCCTTGTAGAAAGAATGTCTCAAATTTTCTATGCTGTTGTAACTGCTAGAAGCAGTGACTTTGATGAATAAATGATATGACATTTCCTTGCTAATAAAGGTACTCAGTGGTGAACATGCTGTAAATTTATTTTGTTAGCAAAGAATATTGAATGTATTTTTATTAAATAAGTGATTAACATGCAAATGTAGAAAATCTCAGTGTGTTCAATAACTTTTAACTGATAATGTATTTTAGATAATTGTTGCACAACTAAGTGACTTTGAGCTACACTTCCATTAAAAATATGAATGAAGACAAAAGGTTGAACATACGTGAGGTCGTTGCTGGGCCTTCCTTCCCTCTGAGCCTTGCGTGACAGTTTGAGGTTGCTTCCTGGGTAAGGGAACTCCAGCATTTCCATCTGCTCACTGTATACTCTTAGTGGTCTCAGAACATGCTTGAACTTCACGAGCTGCTCTGCAATAGAGAAGAGCAATATTCCAATTAAAGGTTTGCCATATTTTTCAGTGATGATGTAATCCATTTTGTATATCGCTAGCAGCATTTGCAGTTATGGTCACACTTTACTTGAAGGGACATAAATAATATAGTACTTTATGCATTAATTAACCAGTAACTAAATGTTAGTTACATACTGATCCCAAGCTTGTATATCATTAACCAATCATGAAGTTCATGCATTCCATTCAGGCACTATATTAATTATAGATAACTAATTAGTTAATAATGGCAAGACTTCAGTTGAGGGGGCAAAATTACTTAAGAAGAAATCATGAACTAATGCAAGTTTCCCTGTGAAATACAAGAACTGTCATGATTGATCAATGATGAATGAACATGGGATCAGTAGAGGTAAGAAGCATCCATTGATGACGCATTGCAGCACCCACCACACGATGAACCACCTTAGGGATGAGAACCTGAGTGCAGCTATGTGGCAGGTGATACCTCAGCATTACACTGACTAGCCCAAATGGAACAGTGTGAGTTCTTTCTAGTGGCTGGAGTGCCGATGCCACCAAAAACACAGTTACTGGTTAATTAATGCATTAAGTAAGCATGTACTCATACATTCACTCATATCCACTCAGTGTTATCTCCAGTGATTATACTATATAATTTATTTCCGCTTTTCATGTTATACAAATCCTGACTGTAAATCTCTGGGATTGGACATACTGATCTTGTAAACCTCAGAAGAACCAGGCACAGACATTAGCTTACTAGCAACAACATCCACTGATTTATTGGATGGCCCACAGTACAAAATACAGGAATTCTTCATGTCTTTTTGTCTGTCTGCTGACTCCTCTGCTGTTTTCTTTTTGTTTAATATGAAGAACCAATAAACGAGATAGACTCCAACCACAGTTTTTCCGGTTCCTGAAAGAAATGCCACAACCCAAGGTAATGAGTGTGCGACAGGCCAACAAAAGCACAGGAGTGATATCATATCTATTTGAATTTTTGAGACATCTCAGCTGTAGATATGCAAATAAAACTCCTTAATTTATACTGTGTATTGGACAACACAACAGAAACAGCCATAGCATGTAGTACCTGGGGGGCCCTGTATGAGAGTGAATTGGTTTTCCAGAGCTTCTTGTATGGCCTTCTTCTGGCTGCCATTAGGTGCAGGCAAGTGCTCTAGCTTATTTGTCAGTTGTAACTTCCATCTTTTACCTAGAACACCTATACAAATAAGAACATGCTTAGAAATTGTATGGATAACAAAAATAATAGGGACAGTGAGTCAGTGAGTAGTACTATTGCCTCACACCTTAAGTGTTAGCGGTTTCATGTTTTTTCCACGTCATGTGGGTTTCCTGTGGTTTCCTCTCAGAGTACAAAGTGTCTATAAACTACCCCTAATATGCGACTGAGTGTGTGTACCCTGTGATGGACTGCTATCCCATCCAGGGTGTCCGACATCTTGTGTCCTATGATGCCAATAATATGCCTGCCCACCAGGACCTTCTATTGCAGTGGTCCCAAACCCGGTCCTTGAGGACCCCCAGACAGTTCATGTTTTTACTCCCACCCAGCTTCCGGTATGAGAATCAGCTTAGAAAACATTGTTCTATTGGATACCTGCTTGGAAGTTAGATGCATAATCAATCAATCAAACAATCAATTAATCAATTAATGAATCCCACAACACTGGAGGTGTGAGGCTACAGTGCTGCCCACTAGTCCAGCAGGTCACTTTACTGTATCACTCCCTTATAATTCACTCACTTTTGAGGCAGGTCTCCCTGCCAACTGCAATGTTCTGCACGAGCTGGTTGGCCTGGGCAAGTTGGTATATGGCTACTTCTTTGCGCCTGAATATGGTGAAAATTAAACAGTCACTTTCAATAACAATCATCAACATTCAAAGTTGAAGTTAAACTGCACATTTTAGGCATCCTCATTGTATATTACAAAAAGTGTTTATGAATATTTAACTGAATGTTTGGACATGAAGTTGCATTGAATAGTTTTAAGCTATTTGCAAGCTGTCCTCATTGCCCTTGGTCCCCGTCTGCCCAAGAACCAGTAAAATGGGCATGTTTTATTATTTAAGTCAGTTCTGTATTTTTAATGAATATATAGCATAGAACTTACACATCAGGCAGCAGCTTAGGAATTAACTCCAGAGTGAATCTCGTATCCTTCTTGAAGATACTTTCCGGGTTATTTTTGAAAGTGAGGTGATTGACACGGAAGTTTACTTGCACATAGGAGAGTCTCTTGGATTCATCCTCATCAGTGATTTTAGTGGTTATTCCATGAGCTGTCCATGTGTAGGACATGGGATCTACATGGTCTGATAGCTTCCCTGTTCTGGCATCTCGTTTTTGGTTTCTCAGTCGAATACACAAAAAGCAGTTCTTCAGATCATAATCAATGGACCACTGCTTGATGTTCTCTAGCGAAAGTTGAAAAAATCCAACTAGATTCTTACATTTACTATACTTTTCAAAAGTAATGGCTATATCTTCAAAGATAATGCTGTCATTTTCCGCCACAGCACTGGAGGCTGACTCCATTTCACAAAGGGGTTTCCAGATTTTCTGATATGCCATGTAGGTGTCATAGTGCTTCTTTGTAGATTGCAGTGCAAACTGGGAAAAGCATTGCACTGGATTCTTTACATGCTCCAGGCAAATTTCAAACCCAGGATGAACAACCAACAGTTGTACCACAGGGACCAGCAACCCTCTTTCTGTATCTGAACCAAGCTGTACTTCCATTGTCTGACCAGCCTTCAGTTTCAGGGACACATCAGTGTAGTGACCATCACTTGTTAGCCTTTCAGGCTGCTTGCTGTCATCTCTAACAATACTTGAGCGGATTTCCGTGGTCAGTTTAAGCACATTCTCCCATTCTTCTGCTTTTATTGATGAAAGAATATCTTTCCATGTGTCTGCTAGAATGGATGTCGTTTCAGTAGCTGTGTGGTGTCCTGATGAAAACGATGACTGATTCTTATTGAAGGAATAAATCCTTCGCACCCAATTCAGGATCATGCATTGACTTTCTTCATCGAATTCCGGCTGGGCTATCAGCTGCATGTCCTTGTACATCATGGTCATTTGATTTGGCAGTGAAGTATTGTTCAAAGGAAAGCGTAAATAAAACATGTTGCTGTTCTGGGGCACTTCAACAACAAAACATATCTTTCTTAGACTTTGTGTGCTCAGCTGTGATGCAGTATTTAGAAGCTGTGCTTTCTTTTCATAATCCTTCTGTTCCATATATTTCTGAGAAAAGTCTGTAGAAAGCCAATCAATCTGTGTAGGTGTGTATTTGATGTTTGTGTCATCAACAGCTGCATGCAGGAGCCTCTGCACAATCACATCTACATAACGGCGTATGGGTGATGAGGCCCAGGTGTAGGAGTCAAGCTGCAGGTCATGGTGTCCCACTCTGGACTGAGCTGATGAGTTGGAGCGAAGAACATGAGCCTTACTAAGAAGATGAATGAACTCAGTTACAACAGGCAGCAACTGTGGATGAATGTTGTCTGTTGTAATTATATCAATTACTTTATGAATATCCCCTTTGTGAGCAGCAGACTCAAGGTGTTCCAACCAGGAACTAAGTATGCAGAAATTGCTGGTGTCCAAAGTTTTCTGGCTATTGTCAAGACTTTCACTCTCATTTGTATGGTATGAAAGATGAAGGGACATAGGAATCAGTGACCTCTGCTTTTCTTTAAAATAAGAAACTTCCACTGGGGTGGGTTTATCCTGACATCTCAGAGGAGTTAAACTCTTTGTCTTTTCAATACTTAGCAACCAGTCAGCCACTGAACTGTTAAACAGGACCATGAGCTCTTCAATCATTTTGTGAGACCTGTTTCCCATGTGGATTTCTTCATCGGGTGATTTATAGCACCAGTCAACCAGTTTTCTCTCCTTTCTGAGTACTTCTGAAAAGTGGCAAGCTTTTGCAACACAGCCTTCCAAAGTGTCACATGACAGGTTCTTGTTAGAGGTGCTTTGGATAATTTTCTCAGCATCTTCATAAGACAGTTTTTTGTCTGAGCGTATCACAGAGAGACAGAACTGGCTGCTCACAATCTGGTCTGTGTTCTTGTCCACCTCTGTCATCAAAGAAATGGCACGACGTTCACAATTAGGCAGCAAACTGAAATTCTTTGTGCTGAGACATTTTGGGAACATATGTTCAGGTTCTTTCCCAGGACAATAAAAAGTAACTCCAAGTTTCTGAGCATATTTGTCAGTAGCACTGTCCATGGTAACAAAACTAGCAACATCGGCAATATGAACTCCTATCTCATATCTTTGGCCCAAATCTCTTACACTTATTGCATCATCCATGTCTTGTGAATCTTCTGGATCAATGGTAAAGGTTGTGTATTCACAAAAATCCTTCCTATTCTGGCCCCCTTCATTTATATCCATGCAATTCATTTCTTCTTGGACAGATGGAGGAAGAGTTCTACTGAGTTGGTATTCAATATCTAAGACTTCCAGACCAGCCTCTAATGAGGTCACCTTTGGAAGGACCTCCACTACAACGCCTAAGGGACATTTAAATGTTTTTTGCCACTTCAAGACCTTGACAACAAAAAGGCTTTCTCTCTTTAGAACTTCATTTATTTTCACAAACTTCACTGGCTTCCTGTAATTATTATCTGGTGTTCTCACAGCAACATAGTTGGGTTTGTCCTTGTACATTGGAGTGAAAATTTTTGAGACAGCTTTGTTAATAGGAACCATCAGCTGAAGATCGTATCTATCCATGGTGCAGACATGCAATCTTGATGTCTCTTCTGTCTGCAGAACACCATGCACTCTCCCCTCCGGAAAGCGGTGGTCATCATTTAGTATCTGTACTACAACGTGATCTCTATGAAAAGAGTTTCCAACATTCTTCCTGCCTTTTATTTTAATACAGAGAGTGGGATCATCCAAAGGTCTAGCATAGCTTAGGTTAAACCTCTCCATAATCAAAACACAGCGTTTGAACTGATGTGGATTCGTCAGCAAAAGGTACTCCAAATCTGGAGCTGCTGAACTCAGAATTGGTTGTTGGTCATATTCTGGGGATTCACTGGATTCTCTGAGCTTCTGAATGTCCAGGATGCCATCCGCTGTGACAGTAATCCTGACATCCTTGCTTTCCATGAGCTCCTTCAGTATAGGGTCTTCAGTGTCACTTATCTCAGATGTGATTGATTCTGTGTCCCTGGTATCTTCTCCTGTTTCTTTGAAAAATTTTGCATTTACCCTCACATCTTTTTCAATATCATCTACAGTTAGATGTGGTGGGTGCATGCTTCCCTTCCCAATACATTGCCCAATGTAGCTTTTCCAGATCTTCGTGCA
>JAODLC010000133.1:319061-340517 GCA_026781145.1 Hippopotamyrus pictus | reverse complement strand
CCTTGGGAGACCCTACCAGGGGCAATTGCCCCCGACAACATAGCCCCCAGGTTCACTGAGGCACGCAAACCCCTCCATCACGATAAGGTAGCAATCCATGGAGGGGCTAATTGTGATCATGCCAAAATGCAGTCAGTACATTACTTTCATTTCTGATGGCATTTAAATATGACTTGAGGAGAGGTTTAGAAATAGGAAACAGGAAGCTGAAACACTTTGACAGGCATAAAATCTGACAACCACACATACTACGAGCATTTTAGAAAGTGGATTACACTAATGGGATAACATTCTTGCTGACACCAAAAATGCACCACCCAACTAAGCAGAGAACAGCAGCATAATCACTGATGCAAAACTAGAATAAATAACAGCTTCCAGCTAGTCAGTATCACCGTAATGTTGGCAGACAGCCAACATGGGTCTGTTGCCAAGCAACAAATAAAATGCTGAATGAAGCAATGAAAAACCTTGTGACAAAGTTACAGAAACCAAGAATGTAGCCAGAACTGCCCACTCATCCATGACCAAATCACTGTAGCTGATTTGTTGTTACAGTTTTAAATTATGATGAACTATTTCGTTAATGAAATTTGTTAAAATAGGACAAACTTAATAGAGAAAAAAGAAAAACACTTACCTTCAGTTATCTTCAAAAATTGTGATTTGCTTAAAAATGTCATTACATGCATTTGTTAACAAAAACAACAGGCTTCATAATTCAAGCATAGCAAGATGAACAGATGGGCAGAGAGCTGTCAAACACCGTCTGTATTTATACCATGTACACACACCACACCCGCTGCAAACTCCACTTCCTGCATCAACACTCGTGACTCAACAAGTGGTTTCATTTTCAAGTAAATGAAACACAACAGGATGTCGAAAACGAGACAAATAAAACCTAGAACACCAAGATGAATTGAAAACAAAAGCATATGAACAACACTTTCAAATACAGTGTATCGATCTTTAATATGAAATGGCTTTTACCAAGGTGTGAATTCAAAAATTTCACAAAAACCATCAGTGAATACAAAACATTTGTCACTACGAAGAAAAAAAGGTATTCATATGTTGAATAAAAAATCTATAATAGCAAGGTAAAAAAGTAAATAATTTATTACTACATTTTCTATATACAGTATCTTAATTACTGTGAACCTAACAGACCAATTTTACATTGAATGTACTTTATTTACAGAGTCAATCATATCACATATTTACATACAAACAAAATTACTGCAGTATATTTACTGAAATGGTCTGAATTAAGACCAGCAGGCTTATGGGAAGACACATCACTATTCTGGATAATTTGTAACAGCGTGTATATAAAGCCAAATGAACAAAATAGTGTTGAATATACATGTATCATTCATTCATTCATTTTCTGTACAGTTGTCCATAAATGGATGTCAACAATAACCAGATGAAAGTACAAAATAAAAATGTCAAATATTTCAACTGCAGATTGAAATGTACCACTCTGTTATTCCATACTGGAAGGTACCCTGTATTCGTCAACTACACTCACGTGTGAATAAAAATGATGGAAAACTAACACTTCTCTTGGTTAATGACCCAAATGTAACAGAAATTAGTTTCGGTCACTCAAAGGCCATTAATGCACTGTACACATTGGTACTGTACACATTAGGTTATCATATAGGATTGAGGTTCACTTTGGCCAAATAAATTTCAAGGGCAAATGACCACATTCTTTAGAGTAAAGTGACCACCATTCTACACACACATTCTACAATGAACAGTCAATAAAACTTAGTGTTCATACTGAAAATGGTTGGTTTTTTGCAGCAACGCTGACAAGCAGTTTTCTTTTCCAAAAGCAACCGGTCCACCCCATTCGCTACTGCTTTTCCAGGGCCGGGTCCATGTCCTTAACTTCGATGATCGCCGTCTCCTCGGCTTGTGTGACGACCGTCTCGATGCTGCTGGTCGGCAACGCGACGATAGTGTTGCCAGCCCCCGTCACGTTTTGCAGCGTGGTCCCCAGACCGGGCAGCGTCAGTAGCTGGAAAGGGCTGACCACTTTGACGATGGTACCTCCATCCTGAATGGCGGCCGTACTGAGGACGGTCAGGTTTGACGCATCAGGTTGGATCTCCACCGTGCTGGGAAGGGCGGTAGCTGGTGTGGCCAGGACTGTGTAGCCCCCAAGGAGCGGTGAGCTTGTGGCCGTAAAGGTGGCTGTTTGCGGCGAGCTGCCAATGGTGGAGCCTTGAATGGCTGTCATTACCTTGTCCAGGGGAAAGTTGGCCAGCTGAGTCAGCGGGATCCCTGAGGCCAGAGTGATCTGCGCAGGCTGACTGGCGAGATGCGTGGAGACGGGTGTTGGTCCGGAGACAGCCCGCGTGAGCCGAGGTCGTTTGGGAGTCGGAGGAGAGGGTGCCGGCGAGAGGGTCATGAGGACGTTGTTCAGATGCTGGGATTTGCTCTTCAGTTCTTTTGCGCGTTTTCGGTGCTCGTCGCACTGCTGTTCTAGGGCTGTAGAAGAACAGCGACAGGGAGGAATAAGAACCTTAGACAGCTGGTAAGCACTGCGAGCGTGTCGAGCCCGGGCCTGGATTTCTGCTCACCGACTAAGCTGCGTGTGTACTGCTCTCGGTACCGATCCATTTGGCTTTTGTGACTCGTCAGCACCTTCTTCACGAGGTCCAGCATGCCAAAATTCTGCACTATGTTATTCAGCAGCACTGCATCTGAGGAAAACAGCAAGGGATTTCAGACAAGTTGAGAAAAAACACAGAGGCAAATTCGAACTTCTGCGCAAGTACTCAATGTATCCTTAAATCTTTTAACGTTATCTCCGTCAAGGCTGTGAGGCTTCTCCACAACAAAACACCTAACTTGACGTTCAACACATGCAATGATGACAGCTAGATGACACTGACCATTGACCTGTAATGGGGGCTGCTGAATTCGGTCTTGTAGGCCCTTCAAGGTTTCTTTCACCTCTTTCTGAAACTCCTCAACGACCTCTTCCAAAAGACCTGCATCCTTCAGTCCTTGCCAAAAAGCAACGGTATCCTCTACAAGCACAACCCAGAAAACCTGGTGAACATGGGCAACACAAACCTAAACCTAAGATACAGCGTCATGAACTTGGTATATGGGCAAATCTCAACACGAGACACACCTCCTATCGTTGTCACCCACTCTGTGCTGTCTTCGGAGGCTTCTATTGTGAACGTTGTTGGTGACCCATTCACTGGAAACGACAATAGCTTTTTTTAACAAATGAGCACAGAAAGCTAACGTGCTAACAAAACGACACAGGCTACAAACAATGTTTGTCTGTGTTCTGTTTGCACACTACATAAAGAACCGGTCTTTCAAGTACATTTCAGTAGAGAAAGTGAACTATATGCACAAGGACTGCGCACTGTCAAAAAGTCTGATTAACATTTATTTTCTATAAACACTGAGACAAAGACCTCCAACACAGCATTACATAATAAAAAAACGATGTTCTCTAAAAAGAAAAAAACGCTTTATTGACAAAACAAAACAGGATGAGCAAGTTTGCCACAAAAATAGCCATAGAGATGAAGCCATAAACTTTAGTTACTCTAAGTGTATCGTTTTGCTAAACAATGATGTCTACACATAGGCAAATAAAAAATGTTTTTGGTCAGAAGATACAGAAGGGGGTATCATTGTTTGTACATAAGAAGGCCTTTTTTTTTGTCCAGGTACATTTCAGTTTGTGATTCCTCATTCTCACCCAGTATCGGAACACTGTTTGCCGGAGGCGGCTTGCTATAAAGACTCTTCCACGTGTTTCACATGGATTCATCACACCTGAAGGTGAGGGTGGCTGACTGACAGGGTTACAATTAAAATTATAGTAAATAATTAATAACATTATTTACAACATCCACAGACCCCATCAACTTTGCAAAGGAAACATTAATTATAGATAGATTATAGATAAAGGGTTACCGTCAGCTGATGAGGGGGTGACCGGTACAAATTCTGTTGACTGCTGAGTGCTAAACGACACCCTGCTCCCCACCAGGTCGATCTTGGTGCTACGACACGTATTGGAGCACACCTTGGAGTGCTGATAGAAGTCGAGCTCTCCTGAATCCATTATTTTCCTACGAGAACAAAACAAATACAAATTTAAAATGTACACATACTGTAAGATTTCATCACTGACCCTTAAAAAGAATAACCCCAAAAGTGCTAGAAAACTGCTAAACACGCAACAGAGACATCTGTGAAAGCTGACCAAACAAACATTTATTTGTATTGATGTGTTTTCTGGGGAGGAATAGTGTTCTCAAGTAACAGCACATTTCCTGTTTCGTGAAAATACCAGATTATGCACCGCACTCCCAAGTGTGATGCAAAAGCCACTGATCAGGGAATGGAAAGTGTAGGTGTTTTAAATTTTAAATTAATTGTCTTAAAACAGCAATATGGCGTAGTAATAATAATAATAATAATAATAATAATAATAATAATAATAAAAAAACAGGAGAGCAAAGGTCTCCCAGCATCTGACTGTTGTATGACTGCAGTAAAAGTAAAAATATATTCAGATAAGGCTGACCTATCTCCATGCCTGTAATAAAAAAGAAACTCAGAGGAACAGAAAGGCAGAGCTCAGAAAGACACACCTTAACATGATTCCGTTCAAGCGGATCGCTCGTTTCCAGTCCTTCAACGTGGACTTCCCAGACAGATGGACAAACTCTTTTGGGCTAATGAGATGTTCATTGTACTGAAGAAATGATAAGAGTGAACGTGAAGAAATGAACACAAACACATACGCTCATACCAGAGTAATAAAAAGTGTCATTTTGTTCTACAGGTCATCTGTCACAACTCACTTGGACACATTTGATGTTGATACCGGGACAAACGAACTTCTTCCAGATGAGTACACCCTTACTGTCCCCACATGTAATGGGGTAGATTGTCTCAGGCTCCATATTCTCTGCTTCCTCGGAAAGCTTCATGGCTGAAAAATGCCAAAGACGTACGATGTTAACTTTGCTCTGCACATAAGGATAAAGGAAAAAAAAAAAAGAGCGAAAAACACAGGCATACTAATCAAATGCTGAGCCCTACAGGCAAGCAGGAAGGCCTTTACGTAAGAATCAGGCCCAAATAAGCTCACTGTGCACTGTTTTTACTAAAGAAAACTGAAGTCTAAAGTTACAGAATACTTAGAAAGAATACAAATCCCGGTTTATTAAATATACTGCTACGATAATCCCCGAAAACCATACCGAAATGGATTATGGAAATAAAATTTCCTATGATGTGTATGCCTTAATCACTTTTTCTTGTAACAATTCTCCATGAAAAATATCACTTAAAATTGTAATAAATAACTATTTGGTATCAAAGTACACTCAAAATCCTAATACAGAATCAAATCATGACTTTGGACCCCATCTACATAAAGAATAGTTTAGGAAGTAGGACAGAAAGGACACGGAATGAAGGCTTTCTCTGTCTTTGTTGTCATCAAGAAACCTCTGGCAGTGTTTATTTTCGATTCACTGCATTTAGAGTTTTGACTGGCAAATAGCTCAAACTCAAATTAAGGATGATAGACTGAACCATGTAACGAAGGGACGGCAGAGTGAATGGCTGTACTACTGAGGATGAATGGGTGTACTACTGAGGATGAATGGCTGTACTACTGAAGATGTGCGATTCCATTCTAGGGTTATGGCAATGGGATCAACAAACCACCAAGTGACAAAGAAGCGAAAAAGACGTTATAAAAAATTAACAATAAACACTTAATTGAATGGGGGGGACTCAGAATCAGGACATATGGCAATAATTGTGGTTTGTGCAGATTTACAGAGAGCAGAGCAGAAAAAGAAAATATTAAAACTACTTACATAAGAAGGACTAAATGTGAATGTGAGACTTCATCTCCAAAAGTCCTGTCCCCTCCTACATTCTTTTCATTGTATGAATGATTTAGGTATGCCTATTGATATGCATACACACCTATATACGCATGATAGGTCTCATGATATTAGTGGCTCTTAAAAAAATGATGGAATGCACATCTAGTTTCTGTGTACATAATGTATAGTTACACATATTTGCATGTTTCAGCAAGTAGGACAAATAAGCTGATGCCAAACAGCTTGCAAAGATTTTTTATTTATTGATTTCTTTCTTTTTTAACCACAGCTCTTAAAATTACCTCTAGATGGATAAGCTGTATAGATATAATATTTCCCCCTTTCAAAGGCATTTTCTTCGGAGTTTAGTTATTCAGGTGTTATTTAAGAAACACAGAAAACAAGGGTAACTTAGAACCAGCTGAAGCTTAAAGGTTTACTCAAATTAATCAGCAGGAACACGTCACATTTCAAAGACTTGAACACCAATATGTCAAAAATCTTCATCAGGAACCAAAAGAAATAATAATATTACTTATGTAATTATTCTAGATAATTTACCCAAGTCTCAGATAAGCTGGAAATGTACATTTCTATTAATGGCCATTATATTCATGTCACCTAATAGATGAATAACATGTAATCAGTATATATGGGATAATGCATGCCAGGCCGCATCTTTTTAAATGCATAGCTGCAGAGGGAAAGAACCACCCTACATACAGCGGAATGCATTTAAAAACATACAAGGCATGGTTTGGACTGCATTAACCTGCTTATCGCATGCTTTCTACACATTTGGCTTACATGCTTGTGCGCAAAGGTATTATTTTCACATTTGCGAGTACCGATGGGCCCATAACAGTGCACATCTCCAGTGATGTAGCTTCTACCTTTACAAGGCATATATTTACCTCACCTATACCACTTTGTTGGTTACCGACCCATGGGCCAATGAACAAACTTGTGGCCTCACAAGACAGGATCAGACGCACAAACTGTATTGTCCCTTTAATCCCTCTTCCTAGTGCCGATGGGCCCCAAACAACCAAATGTAATTAAAGAAAAATAACAAAACTCTCCCGCACTCAATTACTGGGATTAAGTCCTTCATCAGGACTGAACCAGCACCCTACCCTACCGGTCTCTGTCTTTAGTAACCTGGTGTAGCTTCCTTATTTCCTGCTGGATCAAACCATGTGATTACCAACAGGCACATCAATGATAAAGATACTACACAACTTTTCAAAACATCAAAACATCAACTATGCCCCTATAAATATATTCTAAAATTGACTAATAACATTGTATAAATGTCAATCATAATAAAATTCAAAATGAATAGTCCACTTAATAATAAAAACCTTAACACAAATCAAACTACCCCCCCCTATCAAAATGTAATATGGGAAATCCCATTACTACTGAGCAGACTCCCCAAACTACATTACCCAGTAGCCACCTGGGCTCGGGTCCTTCAACTAGTGACCCTGCCCTCCTGCTCCCCAGAGAATGGTAAGTTAAAACCTTAAAATATACCCACTTCCTCATTCTCAAAACCCATATTCCACTTGGCCACCTGAAATATGCCACCAACAATAAACTATATTGTGTCTATAGACATGCCAAGAGTTTGAGTGCCAAACAAGTAAAAGTGGTTGGAAGATGGGTGAATGGTTGGGTGGAATATTTTTTTCTGCATTACAGCTACATCTGCAGTCACTTCAGGATAATATATTCATAGAAGATTCAATAAGGAACTTCTTTACAGTTCCTGGTTACGCAATATATGTTACTGTTAATCTCGGTAATCTTCTTTTCATGTAATTCATGAATTTCAGGTTGAATTATACTCCCTATTATTAATCTATAGTGCATCCTACAGAGTTAATATGATACATCACAGTCATCTTGATATAGTCAAGACAAGTGGATCCAACAGAATCTGCAGCGGTGGGTTGTGCTACAATTTAATTAAACACTTCCTTGAACCAGTCTTCCCCCCCACTCTTCACTTTAAGTGACAATCCATCCATCTTCTAACCTTATCCACACACACATAAACATACACTGTGGGCAATTTAGTGATGCCAGTTACTCACACTGCAAGTCTTTGAACTGCAACCTGTAGCAGCCGGAGACAAGCAGGATGACTCGGGGCGGACATGCAAGCTTCACGTACACAGCTGGGATTCGAACCCCCCTCCAAGCATGGAGGTGCGAGTCAACTCACGGAGCCACTATGTCATCCCTTATCAGCGACAAAATCTCCATACTTACACCATGAAAAGCTCAGCATTGTCATGCGAGACATTCGATCATAATCAGTTCCTCATGATCAGTTTAGTGTAGGGCAGGGGTCACCAACACGGAGCCCGTGGGCACCAGGATGCCCCCTAGGACCACATGAGTTGCCCGCGGACGTGTTCTAAAAATAGCCCAACTCACCAGTGAGCAGTGTCTAAAATTTTATTTTATCCTGTTGCTGTTCTTTAATCACATTTGCATTTATATAGATTTGAAAATGACAATATTATATATATATTTAAAAAAAAAAAACATTTAAAACATGTTTATTATATATGAAGTTTAGATAAGTTTAGGAGAGCGTTTCAAACTGGTAGCCCTTCGTATGGCTCAGTACCAGAGAAGTAGCGCTCAGTTTCAAAAAGGTTGATGACCCCTAGAGTCTTTTTCTGATGTCATCGCCCCGCATGGGCACAATGAACCAAGCCCTGGCTAACATTACCTATTACCGCTTCCTTCTCCAGAATGGGCGTTGCGGTAAAGGCAGCGGTTTCAGTCTCAGCTTCCATGCTGTCCTCCATCACCTCGTCTCTGAGCAGTAAATTAAAAGCAATGTTAGCTTGACCACAACGCCGACAACCTACGGAGGAAAAAGCCTGGGAAATCTGCATTAGCATCTGTACACAGAAAGATCATAATTACATGACTATGTGCAACAATTTCCATATGCCGTCATTATTTGGTGGTTTAGCCGATGTCTGTATAGCGGAGAGGAGGAGTGATAGCAGGACAGAGAGAGACGGGAAAGGGGTGTGAGGAAAGGGTGCAGGAGCAGGAGGGGGAAAAGGCAGGTGGGGGAGCTGAAGCCTGAACCTGGGTGTGGCCTGGAAAGGCACACAGATGTCTAACCTGTTGAAGAACTCATCAGCATTATCTGAGTTCCCCTCCACTACCTGATCACTGGTCTGCAAGCCAGTAAGTTTCTTCATTCCATTCCACATTTTCTATGGGATGTTCTGCTGAAGCTTATGGTCCAGCTTATCCCTGGGCCGATTTCTCTCTTTGCTGACCTTCTTTTTAAGCTATCCTGAATCTCCTCACTTTGCTAAAACCTATATGTCCTTCTTTTCCATTTGAAAGGCCCTTCAGATTTTGGCATGTTTTATTGGAGAACCAGCACAACTGATATGACTGCAAATGTCCTTGCGGATACGTCTCACAAAACGTATCCAACTCAGCCCGTGTCCTCTAAGCCTTCTCTGGAGATTTCCTCACCTTCTTTTGCTCACTCACTCACAGTTTCTGTTGTGAAAAGAGGATGTTAGGTGATGGTGAATCACTGACCCAAGTTATGGTCATATCTGCCCAGGGATGGCAAGACAACAGATCTGCAAACATTCCTGATATCTGAGTCACCTAAGTCCACTCTCTTATACTCTATTGCTGAGCAGCTAACAGACTGGAAGAAGTTAGTCAGAGTGGACATTACAGAGATATGATTAAATTCCCAGAGATTTTTATGAAGACATCTGGGGTGCTTCAGCAGCTGATGAAGATAGAGTGTATTCTCCACTGGCAGAGGGGCGCACGTACACAACAAGAATGCCAGTGTATGAAAACTCCCATGTCGATGCCTTAACCACATACTTGAAACTTTTAAGTAGTGCATCTTGGATTACAACATGTGACATAGATAGCAAGTTCCCCTCCTTTCTTCTTACCAGTTTCAACTTGCACATATGAAAGCCACCTAGTACCATTACAGATTGGGGAGACTCAGCTCTCAGCCAATCTTCCATAAGAATGAGGCTACGGTGTTCGCATTTGTACAATATGTACTGTGTTGTTTATAAAAAGCCTATAAACAAGCATCAGAAAATGTACAGCAGCATCATCTCATAGAACAGATAGGCTGTTATGACTTTAGACTGAAGTAAAATGTTTCACGCACTTCAAACAATACAACCATGACAATGAGGATTTTCTGATTGTTAACAATGAACTTAGAAAAGAAATTTAATAATTATTTAGGAATGTTATTGAACTCTAAGATGCAAAACATCTGCCTCGACAAGTCTGCATATTATGAATGATGGGGAAATCCTCTGAAATCTTCTAACATCCATTTTCCAGGCTTATTTTGGCTATGAGAATGGTTTTGCATACTCACCCTGGGTGGGAAAGATCTGTTGTGACAAGCATTGTCTTCACCTCCTCCACAACTGCTCCATCCACAGTTGTGTCTGGTGTTGTCACGACGACGACTTCCTCTACATGCATGCTGACTTCTGAGGATGCCATAGGGGTGGTTGGCCTGACTGCCAACGCTTCAGCATTATATTACCGGGGGGCAGAAGGAGAAGATGCTCTCATATTTAAGATGTGAAAAATTTGACCAGGACAAGAATGTGCAAAATGGGTAGAACGATAAATTGAAATGTTATAGCTACATATACGCTGTGTTTTGACTTTTTAGGTGCAATGACTATTAGCCGTCTTCAGGAAGTGCATTTTCAGTAATGATGATAATCAGTGATAATAATGTTAACAAAGGCTTAAATTACTTCATAACTGTGCTTATAATTCATACTTTTCACTGACAATTTTCCTACAATACCCACTGTAAGAAAAAAATCAAAATAAATCCAATACCTGCTTTAAATATTTTATAATTTAAAAAAAAAAAAACAATGACACTTCAGAACATAACATAGTATCATATACAAATAAGGGTCTTACTATAGTAATGATGTTGACCTTGGTTTTTCTTTTTTGTAATTCATGCACTACTTATCTGTATATTGTATGCCTGCTGGTTTTATTATAAAGGAATCATAGATAATCGTTTCATTTAGCCCATTCTAAAGTAAATTTGACAAGATACCTAGCTAACCAACAAATATGGCTTTGTGGTACAAGCCACCTTAATGGTAAATGTTACGTCAGCATGACTAACTAGTATCTACAACAGGAGTGCAAAGTTTCTTCTTTGATTACTTAATGGAGTTTCTACATCCCATGGTAATTAAGTAATGTAACCACAAACATATTTTGTTGTCACCCAGAACCAGCAACCAAGAGCCCATACTGACAGTGTCATGGAAACTGTAAAGGATGCCTGTGGAAATCAGAGAAGTTTAACATTGATTTATCATTGATACATGAGCTGCAGAAATACAGAAGAAAATAAACGACTGAAAGTGAGCTTAGTTTCGAGCTCTCTCCGTTTCAGCCATCATTTATGGTAGCCAATGACTTTATGATTACACAGGCACGGCCACGCAGACGGACATTCGGACACAAGTGTATTTAGAATAAAGGGCGTTCCTTCCGTAGAAGCTGATGACAGTGAGTGATACCAGGATAGCTGTAGCTGTCTCTGCTTGTGTGTATGTTCGGAGAAGGTTTGCGTAATGGTTGGCTCGCCACACTGCGGACCGCCACAAGCACCAGCTGCTTTCCGCACCTACATGTGACGACGCACAGCAGCCGCGTGCAACAGGCACGAAACACTTCCTGGTACACGCACGCGGGCGTGAGAATGGGCAGGGTACTTTAGCTCAGTCGGTCTCGTGAGCGTTTGAACGTATGTGCACGTACGCGCCCCCCTCCCTCCCCAGCAGCCCATACTACGTTCACTGCGCACGTTTAGCACGCCGTTCATCCCGGCTGGGGCAGCAACAACGTTCCGCCCTGGCAACCGGAGTCGTTCTTTTTGTCGCCACCCACAATGCGCACGGTTTGACGCCAGCTAGCGCACGGGCTGCCACGTCGACGCGCGGCAATCGGCGGCGGCGCGACGACGGCACGGCGGGCCGCATCATCCGTACGGCGGCTTCGGGCCGTGCGTCCTCACGTTGAGCCGCCGCCGAAACCAGCCCCCACCCCTCCCTCTTTCTCCCTGTCAAGCTCCCAACGCGCGGAAGAACCGGCTTTTCCCCTCTTACCTTCTTTTGTCTGCGAATGGAATCGGGAGACTTTCTAACTTTAAACGGAAGACTGAGGGAGGGTGAATAACTTGGTGGTGCGCAGGCCATAAACCGAAGTGATGACGCATTATAAAAACAGGCGAGCGCGCGGGGCGGAGCTAACGTGTCTCGCGTTACCCCGACTGCGGCCGGTATGGAGTCCTGTGTGTCGAGCGAGTGGTGTTTTTGGAGATATTTCAGTTTTTTGAAGATAGATATACTGGTGACAGAAGTGCATTTTGGCATAGACATAGCTATGTGGTTCCCTAACAAAGAGGTTGCGTCTGAAATAAAAGGTAACATTTAGCTTTCAGTGTGATGGACGTTCCGGTAATTACAGCACTGTACAAGGAATGTTACTGAAAATTAGGTATACGCAAGACAGGTATTTTTTCAAAATAAAATAAACAACAGATGGCACGTTTTTACGTTGGTTTCTTACTGCTTTTAAGTTAAAAAAAAATGAGCTCCGTTTTATGTATTAACAGGCTTTAAACAAATTGGCTACTTACGTGTTGCCTGTTCCCTACTGTGCCGCATTTGCGGCTCCACATTCTCTCGAAATTTACTATGAACAGTAGAGTGTTTATTAGGTACACTTGCTTACCAATGTAGACCTTCTGTATCTCCAAAAAGCGTATTATGTGAATGCGATTTGTATGTTTTCCTCTAGTCGCTTTAGTACATTAATCAAATCAGGAATAAAATTCTCGTAACTATACTTCTACAGCCTCCACATGATTGTGTCAGTTGTGCACATCATAAAGGCAAAGTCTCATTTATTTGGTCATATTGCAAATGCTCTGGCAGTCATGCAAACGATTATTTCCTTTCTATATATGTTATATAATATATGTAATATATATGTAATATATGTATTATACTGATACTCTTGAATAGTCTCCCCCCCCCCCCCCAAAAAAAAAACATCTAGGCATTAGTTCATTGTATAAGTCATTACTTGCATAATGATTGAACCAGTTGTCATAATTCAAGCATATTCTCTATACATCTCTTATAATTTGTTTTATTAATGTGTCCTGAATTGATGAATTGCTCTTAGTTGAATCTTGACTTTAACCAATAAAGGGGGATGTTTAAAGCGTTAGATCAACCAGTTCTTTAAAATAGCTCACAGGTGCATCAAATGAACCTTCAATTGGCAAGCAAATATTGACAGCACAACACAGTGTTACAATTTGGCAATGGAAGAACGACAAGGAAATGAACAGGGTAAACAGCTTGTAAAAAGAGGAGTAAGGCTGCTTAGTGGAAGGGGAGGGAGGTAAACAGAGGAAGAGATAGGAACATATATATATGTGTGTGTGTGTGTTTGCTACCAGTGTGTGTATATATATACAAATCAGTGGATATATATACACACACTGTGTAAATGTTTACATGTGTGTGTGTTACAGTATATGTAATGTACTGTTGAAATTGATATACAACATAGAGAAAAAGTTCAACTTTGTGCATTTTCAGTCATTGCATTCAAAACCTTAGCCGTAGTTTACTTTAGAAAATACAGAGTGCACTATTATATTGACAACATGACTAAACATTTTGACCATTTTGTTCGTGAACAATGACACAAGGGCATGTCATTCTGGTGCCAATGACAACTTCATTGACAAATATTTACCTTTGAGGGATAAACAAAGGATTTAGAGACAGTCACAGGCTTTTGCAGGTAATCCATCATGTGGTGCTGTTTGTATGAATTGTTTCAAGAATTGCACTTACTGTTTTGCAAATGTTAAGGATGATTTGAGAAATGTACCAGAGCGACTGAGAAAAACTGTGACACGTACGGCAAGTGGACAGGGTCAAGAGATTCACTTACTGTTCTACTAAGCATTAGACAGATAGGTTTCAAGTGTATAGGTCTTGTCCAAATGACTAAATGATTGTCGCAGCCACCTCACTGGGATCGTTTCATGCACCACAGTGTCTAAAGTATAAAGAGAATGGTGTCATTAGCAAAAACATCCACTGCAGGAGGCCAGAGGAGAATAGCCAGACTAAGCTAACAGCAATAGTACAAAATAAAAATAAAAAAATTGCAGGTCAGTAGACTCAGTACAACATGATTTCTTTGAACAAACAGCTTATCTGCCTTTAAAGTGGTTTGAGAGGCAAATATTGAGTCCTACCTGTATTTCCTAAGTGTTCATAATAAGGTAGCTACAACGTTTACAAAAAGTATGAAAAGTCAACTAGTCAAGTTTGTTTTACTGAATGTTGAGGTTAATTCTCATGGAATTAACAGTTGATCTTTGTATAGCATTCGCCCCTAGATTCTTTCCTTGATTTAGAATTAGTTTTGGAATTTTGTGTAGCAGAATGAAAGAAACACAAATGTACGATCAGTGAGCTAAGCTTCTGTGCCTGTGATCGGAAGGTCGTTGGTTTGAGCCCCAGCCTCAGCAGAATAGTTAGGTGTCTGTTAGCTCTGAGCAAGGCCCTTACCCCCCAGCTCCAGGGGTGCTGCAGGCTGGTTCACACTGCATTGTGACCCCCAATCTTGCTCTCATCTGCGTAAGTGTCTGTGTGTCTCATGGACAGTAAGATGAGGCATGAGAAGAGAAGCATTCTGATGTAAATGAACTCATACTTGTGTGAATCATAAAATTAAGGATCATTTAATTGCACTGTATAAGATATTAAATATAATTTGTCAAACACAATGAACATTTTTTTACTTCAGGTTTATGTCATTTTAATGTTTATTCAGGATTCTGTAACATTTGAATTGCTACACATTTGTTAATTGCTTATTGACATAATGTGATAAAGGAAGTTGGGTTCTTTAGGCTTTAGGTTATTTAGTTTTAGCAACACTTAAAATCCCAGGGGTTTTGCCTCAACAGAATGATGCAATTTTCATGTGAGTAAAGCAACAATGCCACCTGCTGCAACAGATATCTTGATCTGGGAACATTGCATGCCAAAGCATCTGATGCAACATTTCCGGAAATATGATCAAGATATAAATAAATCAAAATAACTTCCTGGACTGGAAAACATTGCAGATAAAAGATAAAATACCCCTGAAACTTCTCTTTCCTGCTTTTCAGATTGCAAGATTGCATACGCACGGGGGGGGGGGTTGGAGCTTGGAGGTCACTGCGCTGAGTCAGCCAGCACCCCTAGAGCAACTGGGGTTAAGGGCTCAGGTCAAGGTTTCAATTATGACATCACTCCACCAGCTACGCAATTTGATCCAGTGACCTTCTGTGTTGTTTTACAGGTTTTTGTATTATAGCTACACCTGACTAGCCCAATCCATGCTTTTTAACTACATTGTTTAAGAAACTGTTATTTGTCAATATTTTGGATGCTGTGTTTTTAACAATCTCTGCAATATAAGTCTTTTTAAAGTACTGTTTAGCCAAATTCCTTTACATCTTACCAGGGTGTGGCAAAGAGCAATGCAAGTCATGTCATTTGCATAGAACTGGGCTTGCCAGTTTTCTCCTGGGAAGTATATGCACGTATTAAGCAAAGAACAGAACAGCCGTAACAATTAGCTGTCATCTACCTTCCTGATTGCCTGTTGCTGTCAAATCAATAAAGTCAACTCAGTGAACCCATATTCAGGTGTATAAGGTTTGAATCATATTTAGGTGCTTTCCCTGCAAGTTCATAATCACATTTTGCTAATTTAGCACGGATACATAAATGCCGGTTAGGTAAGGAAGTGAAACGGGGTAATTATGTGGTAATTAGGTGTTTTCCCTGCATCTTCATGATCATTCCAGTAATAAATTACAAATACCAGACGAATAGCAGTTAGATAAGGAAGTGAAACAAGGTTATTACGTGGTGCTTTCTTCCCTTTGTTGATCATCTACTAATCTTAAATACTGTTCCACAGGTGAAATATCTTAAAATTTAAGTGAGAGGTGCCCAGTCTCACTCAAGGGTCTTAATTTGCTTTGACTAGAGTCATTATTTGGATGGTGAGTTTTATGGGTTCATCTCTCATAAAACCTGGTCCACCAAGTTCTCTGTTGGCCACCTCTGATGTGAGTAATGGTAGGTGTGTCTTTGTTTATCTTTTTTTCCCCCACACACATGTACAGTATTTTGATATATGCAGCTGTGGTCTGAAAATAGTGTGTCAGCATAGTACATGCAGTACTTAGCGGAAGTTCACTACATAAACAGTCTGGTGGGGGCCATCAAAAAGCAAAAGTACAGATTAATTTTGCCACTACAGTCAAGCTGTGTTCTTCAGTTAGGGGTGACAATACAGACATAAAAAAATATAGAGGAGTGCTTGGAATTTTAAATGCCTGTTGATTTTCTTCAATACTGTTTATAGCCTCATTTATTCAAGTTCTTGAAATAACAAAATACTATCCAGTATATTGGTCAATACACTGAGTGCGGAGAGTTTTAGCATCTAGCAAAGAGAAATGTCAAGCTATGTTTGAATGGTAACACATCCAGGCCTTACAAACTTGCATGGTAGGAAATGTATAATGTCTTTGCATTTGAATACAAAATGGTAGCTGATAAACATCTGAGAAGGTCTGTCGCCACTTTAATTCAGGTCTCAGTTGGCATGGTTTCCATTCTTGGTATCACTGAACATAAATTATAGATTTGTGCTCTACAAGAATATTTGTATTTTAGTGAATGATCCATTCAGCTTCAGTTGCTAGCGAGAATGCTACCTTGTCATCATGGATACATGCAGACTTGAGTCTTCATGAATAGCATTTACCTATTAAACACCAAAACTTATGAATAACATCACACAGTAAAACATCCTAGCAGAATGATATTATTCATTAGTTAAACAAAGCATGTTATATCAATATCAAATTGCAATGATTGAAGAAGTTGATTGATCAAGTAATAATTTATATTTTATGTATATTAATTATCGTGAGTTGGTAACCCAAGAAAATGATTGGTGCCTCAGGAAAGCTGTACTGCATTAAGAGTATGATTTCATAACATTACGAGCATTCATTTCTATGGATACTTTGCAGATTTGTAACCTAGTGTGTATTAGTTTGGGATATTATTACCTTCAAAAAAGGTTACCAGGGACAGTATTTTATGCACACTTATAAACCTGTACCCACTAAAGCCAGCAAAAGAATCTTTTTTGTCAACAGATGAAGCTTAAAAAATACATTTTTTTTCCCCTGCAGTACGGTGTAATGTGTATTAAGTGGCATTTGTACAGATCGCACGTCTAAAGCATAAATGATATGCAACAATTACCTTTGTTAATTACCTGCTTTTAAACTGTAATTTTGGCACTGAACAAAGCAATTACAAGGAGATGAAGGAACAAGCTTTAAGTCAAGATTTCAAGCGACCATCTTCAATATGTGTCTTAGATATAATAGACAGCAATGAAGTTCAGATATATTCAGATAAAACTGACAGGTGACACGGAAGCCTTAGATTAGATTTAATTGTAGTTGCACTTGCGCTCCGATTACGTCACTAATAACTCTTTTTTTGTTTTGCAAAAATAAAATTAAACAATAGGTTTGGTGTGTGCTGCGAAACATTATATTGATTTATGAAGTACGGGATAATGTCTACAGTTCTTTTTTATCTTGGACTACTCACCCCTCAACAAACTCATTATTATCTTGTAAAGTCACGCTGTGCATTTCACAGTCAGAGACTGAATTTGATTCATGTTGAATATTGAGCTAAGTAATGTGGAGGAGCGTATATAGACACTTATTGGCTTAAAACACTATGAACAATTTGATAAAAAAAAAACTAATCAAATAAGTATATTAATATATTAATGTATATTAAGTATATTACTGTAGACCTCTTGAGAACTGTCTTTTGCCTGACTGTGAAATTAACATGTGGAGATTGGTGATGAACTTTGAATAAAAAAGAATCTGGACAGCAGAATTGTTTGGGACAGCCAGAACAATCTTTCTCGGTAACCATTTGGAGGGAATCCTCAGCCGGACAGTTCTGCTTGGAGCTCCTTGTTCCGGCGAACGACAGCTGCGTGCTTTTCCTTGACAGAGAGAGGAAATAATGCAAATGGGAGACTTAGGACTTGTAGCTGTCTGAACCATCCTTTGTTAACATTTTGCTGCACACATTTAAATCAATAACACATGATCGATATTACTCTGTAACCTCTTCAGGTAAAAGCGACAATACAGATAAAAATCAGTTAATGAGCATTATGACCACAATGTATCACTCAATTTATAAAATTTCTTGATATGGTAGTAAATTAATTCTATTGTGATCCCATTTCATTAAAGGGACAGCACGCATGCCTCTTGATATTCAGTGTTAAATTAATGTCTAAACGAAATGCAAGAAATCACACTAATTGATAAGCAAATGTTTTGGTTTTATGCTTGTGATCTCATTGCTGGCTAATTAGTCACTACAAATTACAGGGTCCTCTACTTCCTCCACTGTGCTGGTGTTTGCGCCCTGCTATTAAGAGAGTAATTAATGAACAGTATCATGTGGAATGGACTTCGGTACCAATGACTCCCATGACTGTGAATTTCACTATTATGTGAACAGTGTTACTATGAACCTCTTCTCTTGTGTTTACCACTAAGTAGGAAGCAGGCAGGTAGCAATATGTAGCAGAATTATCACCTGACAGAGTACCAGATTTTTAACATTACATGTTTACAAGCCCATCGATAGACTTGATATTCCATTTATATCTTAATCTAATAAGCAGACATTTTTAGGCCAAGCAACATTCAACATCCAAGGATCAGTTGGCGTTAAGGGCCCATTTGTGATATAATTATGCTGTTGGCAAAAGGATTCGAACCCACGACCTGCTGGATATGGGCACAGATTGCTAATTCACAGAGCCATCGTTAATGTAAAGACACTGCCATGACATTCATAACAGCCCCAAAATGTCAAAAATGTTAACAGCATTTCCCAACTGAAATATCTGAAGATAAGAGCCAATTCTTGCCTTTTCACGGAGTTTCTGCTTTAAGGCGTTGAAGCGGGCCTCTCTGTTCTCCTTATTAATCTCCATCTTGTAGCTCAGCTTCTCCTCGGCCATCTTGCTGAAGTTGTAGTTGTCCTCCAGGGCCTTGTGGAGCACCACCCTCTCGTGCTCGCGCCTCTCCGCCAGCTGCTTCAGCACGTGGACCTCGTGGGACTGCGTGACGCAGGACACGGAGCGCAGACAAGTCAGCACCCGCCGCTGACGTCCTAACGGCATGACTGAAAACGCAGCCTGTTACACGTGCGAGGACCAGCAGAGGTCATGCGGGAACAGATGGTTCCCTGTGTGTCATTTTCTCGTTTCCAAATCACTGGGCATGCAGCGTGTGCTTATAATGGAATTATGGCAACAGTAGTTAACACTTGTACCCATATGCCATATGTAATTCAGCCTTCAATATGGTACTATGTACATAAATTGCAAAAAAAAGTATTTACATTTATTTGTATTTCTTTGTGCATTCACATGCTTTGGTTTATGAGAATTTATACTATTGTCAAAAAAACTCAGTTATACTTGCATTCTTTGGTCTACATATAGAAAGCACAGACAAAACCCATCCGTTCAATTTCTATAACTAACACGTTACAAGGCAGAAGGATGGGCACCCACTGTGAACAGAAATGTATTAGGAATATGTGTATACCTGTCACCAAGGAAACAACAATATTCCTAGATATCATACAACTATAGACCTTACAATCGTTTCTGGCCTAACAGCTGGGTGATCATGCCATTTACAGGCAGCCATCATCTGAAAGAATGTCTCAGCTTCAGCAGAAAGGTGGAGTGTAAACCAGGTTAAATGGGTACATTTTGTCAATATTACACTGCTGTTGCTTGATGTACATCATCTAATATCTTACGAGCCATCATCTCTGGCCTCAATATTCCCTCATCTCTCCACAAAGCAGAACTTGAATGTCCCAAATTTGAAAGAGAAGACGAGTTTCCATCCATAGATCATTTTCACACACTGTTGCTTGGGACATGTTCATGAGAGTACTCCATCGTTACTTCACGATACACAACGCCACCACAGCCTTGATATGCAGAATGTGAATGGTGCCACCTTTCTCCTCTCCTCTGCGGCCTCCAGTCTCTTCTGCAGCTCATGGAGGGAGACGTCCTTCTTTGGAGGAGAGGCTAGTGGCTGAGGGCGGTCTGGGGACAGGTCGGTTGGGGCCTTCAGTATGACCTCAAAGGACTGGCCTGAAGCACACTTGTTAATGGGCTTCACCTCCATGTCTGTTGATGGAGACAATGAGTTACATGTTACATCTAAACAGGGCTGGCATTCATCTATCCATCGTCCCTAACGGTTCTTCCAGGACAAGCTCATTATGAGGCTGGAGCTTATTCTGGGAAAGGATGGAGCCAAGGCCTTTAATATTAAATATATAGAATGCATTTACACGATCAAATAATATGTATGTATTTGTATGATTTATGCCACCCAGATCATTTTCAGTATTGTTTTTGGCTTACGCGTTGTGTTCGAGTTTCTGTGATCTTTCTGCCAGCTCCAGCAATATCCCCATTTAACTGTTCACGGGTCAATCACGAATAACCGAAATCGTGAATCTCAAGTCTGCGAAAGTGAAGGAGTTACTGTATTTCCAGTTTCAAGCTCTACTGTATATTTGGTGTGTGTGAGCATGTCTAAATCAGACAGCCACAGATAATTCAGAATGGTGTAATTCACGTGCACATGTACAGACCTCCATATTGGTAAATGCTGTTACGATGTGGCTGGGAGTACAAACAGGAGCAGATCAGAGACAGCATGGACATCTCCTTAATTTTCTCCTTGTAGGCTGCAAGATAAATGTCACAATAAAATCAGTTGACGCAAAAAGTTTTGACTGTCATGTATAAAACCTGTGTTAAGGGTTCATTTTTATTTTGCAAAGGTTTATTATTGACAGAGGTTTACTCATATTTGTTGGTATCATAACTGCAATCTTTATTTAAAGAAAAACACCATGTTAAATTTGTTTGGTTGCAAGTAATCTTCATGGAGCCCCAGACACAGAGGTTATAAGGAGTGTTGAATAAGCCAGGGTTATTCAAATCATGGTCCTCAAGGTCCGAGTCCTACTGATTTTCCAGCTTTCCTTTACCTGGGAACCAGGTGTGAAGCCTCTGGCCAATCAGAATCAGGAATTATTAAACTAACTGCATGGGAGAACTGAAAACAAGGCCTGGATTTGGAATTAAGGTCCACATTTAAAGAGCCCTGCCATGAAAGCCATGAAATCACTCAGGCTTAGAGCAATTTGAAGACAGGGAAGTTAATGGATGGATGGATGGATGGATGGATGGATGGATGGATGGA
>JAODLC010000133.1:305801-318961 GCA_026781145.1 Hippopotamyrus pictus | reverse complement strand
ACTCAGGCTTAGAGCAATTTGAAGACAGGGAAGTTAATGGATGGATGGATGGATGGATGGATGGATGGATGGATGGATGGATGGAAGCATTCATTTTACTCTTAAATGGTTCTTCATTATGCTGTTCATAACCTTCACATATATACAGTGTCTATAGATTGACTCCAGACTCGACTTAATATCTTCTGACAGAGGGAATCATTGCTTAAGGATCACAAAAACAGCTCATTGGGATAAAGTCACACAGAAAAGAAAAGAAAAGAAAAGAAAAGAAAAGACCATGTTGATCTTTCAGTTAAAGCTATTAACTAAGAGTACACAGTTTGAACCATTTAAAACTTTAAATAATTTACTAATACTAATAATAATTATACTGTACTAAGTCATACATAACCTGGACATTAACCATAAAAGGTGGACATTATTATTATTTTCTTATACAGGCAATAATAAGTGTAATTTCAGTATAACTGAGATTATGGTGGAATTTTGCTCCTGCTGAATTATCCATTACTCTATGTTACCAATCCTTGGAGTGGATTTGATAATTGTATATAGAATTTATATAATGAATTTCGCAACATAAAATAATATATAACGTGACTGGTGAACTTGCATTGGACCTTCTATGGAAGGGTTAATCATAGAATGGTTTAAGGGTTAGGTCTGATGATCTTTAAATTCATTTTTACTAATAAAATAATTAAAATATTACATTTCAAGGCTGGTCCAGGAGTTTTTTTGTTCCAGTCAGGAACTGAATCGCCCAATTAAATTAAATGGGTTAATTAAATCCATTAAACTTCTCTTCCAAGTGTTTACTGGTGTAACAAGACCTTAAAATTTCCCAGATTTCATCCAGCATGACTGGAATATTGTATAGTATCTATGCAATGATTCCATGGATAAAGTTTCATCCAGCACCACTTACAATAACTGCTACCAACACCAGGATTCCTGTATAATATCTTTGTAGGTCATTTTAAGACAGACAAGACCTGTATATGAAAACTTACTAAAACTCTCTCTTTAGAAATTGTTGAATCAGAATTTAATCTTTTTAGTTCAGAGAATAACAGACAAACAAATCTGGCCTGCTTATTTCAGAGACGGACTGCCTGACATCAGAAGCTGACCTGATTTACTTCAGAGAGACACATCCTGACAACAAGGCTTTTACCACAAGTCCTGCAGGAGAATCCTACTTATCTTCTACTGCTAAGGCAACTATGAGGATGGCCTGTTACAGAACTCATGAGATGTCCTACACGTTACTGCACAGGAGCATATTATGCTCTCTGCCAGCTGGAAATTTAAAAATGGAACAAAGCCATCATTCTTAGTGTCTAAATCAATGACCAAGTTTTACTCTGGTCTAATGGGAACACAAAGTCACCCGAATGACACTGTCTATAGCGTATTCCTCTGCCATTGAAAACTGGCCTGGTTGGGCCCGTGTGATTGTCCCTGACAGACAGAAGCAATTTGTAATAAGAAGCAATCGCTATAGATACGGTACTCTACAGTAAGGTAAGGAGGCATGGGGGCTGTATTGTAAGTCAATGAATTGTTTGTTTGGCATATATCCATCCATCTATCCATCCATCCATCCATATATATATATAGAATAAATAAAATAGAATTATTAAAGGCTGGATTCAAATAATCGAGGATAGTCAAGAGTCAAGGTGTGATCTAAGCATGAATAAATATGCAGATATGTTTATTATCTACATGTTCATTATTTGCAGATCTTTATTTCTACTTTACTACCTCTGTATTTTATTCAGTTAATTATTTTTATTTCTTTTGTACTTTCTTCATAATTATATGTTTAATTGGAGGGTAAAATCAACAGCATTTTTTGTGTTTTGGGAGGCACTGGGCTTCAGGTGGTGCCCCCCTGTGGCCTCGACACGCCATGACGCTCCTGTGCTGTCTGGTAAACACCACGGTAAACGCCACGGTAAACGCCACACTGCTGTGTGCCTTCTCTGATTCATGCTTCCCTATGAATTGCATCAGCTTGTAATAGTACAGTTTTTCATTGCCAATCCAGTGCCCCTAACTAATTATTAATAACGATTAATAGTGAATATTATTCTAAGAAATACTAAAATATACCCTATATCATTCCTGTTGGGAGGAGAAAAGCTCTTACTCATGGGAATCAGTTCGGCTACCATGCTAATAACACAACAAGAAACAACGTTGCTGATGCGTATCTAAAGACCTGTAGGAGAACTATTGTAAATAATACATTCCTGGATTGTCTGGCCCATAAATCTTTAGATTATATCATGTTCTGTCAATGTATGAGAAAGTTTTACTCAGAAGTTACTTTAATTATCCCTGAATTACTAAAAAAAAAAACGTAGGAGAGATGGCTTCCTAAGCCCATGTAATTTATCATTGGTCACGTGGCATCGGATTGCGACAAAACAGTGGACATGGAAATATCCTAAAACATGATGAAAGGATGTCACTGAGAATATAACAGGAAGCCTCTGCCAAGACTGAACCCTTCCAGTCTTGTTTTCCCTTGAAGCTCATTACAACAGATGTTACATAATATGCCGAAACCCCAGCTCTGTGTCTATCAACAGATACGTGACTGAGTATTTATTTAAATTCGCTTTTATTTAGCCCATCCATCCATCCATCCATCCATCCATCCATCCGTCCAACTCTCAATCACTAATCCTGGTCAGAATCATGGGGGCCTGGAGCCTGTCCCAGGCAGCATAGGGCCCAAGGCTGGGATTAAACCCCGGACAGGGTTGCCAGTCCTTCACAGGGTATTTATTTAGTCTCTTCTCTGTTTTGCAGTGTAAGGCTGCTGGGGGTTTATTTAAGCACTCTGGGTAAACTGTATGTGCCATACGTATGAAAACAAACAAAACTTTTACATACAAGCTGATTGCATAAGTATTTAATTTGCAGACAGTAAATTGTAAAATGTGACTGAAATCCACTCCACGGAAAATGTCTCATATTAGAAAGATGCCTTTTCACTTCTGCGCCGTCCATATTGCCGGGTGACATAAAAGATTGTAGCCTGGTTGAAATGTGGATTCTTCTACACAGCTTGTGAGAAAGGTGACAGCCCCCCCCCCTTCCGTCTTTAGCTTCTCAGTGGCTTGCTAACGAAGGCCCTTTACGCCAGAATGGAGGACATAAATCTACAGTATGTGCCCTTTCTTTGGAGCAAAAGCACTTGGCAGTATGGAACACTTCACTTTTTCCCTTTGTCCCAGTGTCCACTCACACGTGTAAACAGAATTAAGGACCAGTTCGTCACCATCTCCCATCTCGCTGAATTCAAACCAGCCCACTGGGAAAGAGGCCTTTTTCACTTCCTATCCTGCCTATCTTTATTAAAAGGACATCCCTTCCCTGTAAAAAAAAACGCTGCATAAAACACAACAGCAATGGCGTGAGATGTGCTTTATCACGACAAGCCTTATCGCTCTGCATTGCTGCCAGAGTATCCGTTCACCAAAATAATACCTTCGCATCTAAAAGCGGCGCAGCGAATCCTCAAATCGCAAGCTCTGCAGCAAAATACCATGTTCCTTTTGTTAATGGCCCCATGAACTCCTGCACTGTTCTAACCTTTGATCACAGTCTGCTGGCTTTCTAGCACAGTGTAAACAGTCTCTGACATATACATATTTTTATTAAAAATATCTGTTTTTTGGATGAAGATTCCTAGATGGATGTGATTTGTGAACTACTCTCATCTTAACCACTGAAATAAGGTTCCCCCCCCCCTTCAATTTCCTTATAATTCAATTGACCCTTAGCTGCATGTCAATAGATCAGCATCACTATTACGATTAATATTACAGATATATGTTCCCTGTTCATTACCACCCACATAATCTCTGCAGAGTCACGAAAATAACCAAAACATTACATTAAATAAATTTAAAAAAAAAACAATAATTCAATTGACCACTGCATCCCTCCCACTTTGTATAAAACGCCTATGCAGATATTTGAAAGCATCCATAGGTGTATTTCAGGCGGTAAACAGAGCTTAATGCATCCTACCTGCTACAATGTTAGCCATGGTAGCTTCAGCCTCAGAGCCGAACAGGGTGTTTGACGGATGGACGAGAGGGAATGTGGAGAAGCCGGGCTAGGGCTGTTCGTCCGCTCCTCAGTGGTGCAGTGTAATGCTGCTGCTTCTGGTTGCCTAGCGAGCAGCGGGCTGCAGGCTCACATTGAGCAGAAGGGGGCTGTAATGTGCAAAGCACAGCGAAGGGTGAGGGGGAGGCAGCAAGGCGAGCACACAGACACACAGCCTCTCCCTCTCTCTCCCTTACCTCTCTAATGGAATATTAATCAGCACCTTGTGCCAGGTGCTACTGTTTGCTTAAATAACATGGGTCTGTCTGGAAGGCTTCGGGTGCGATGCAGATACAGATCCAGTGCTGTTGAAAATAAAGAAGCCACACCCTTCACTTGCGTCAAAAAAATCTTCCACAAATTAATGGATCTTTGACATGCACATTTTTGACCAATCAAATCAAATTCTCGTGATATTCAGTCTCCATTCATTTCCCAGCTAATAATACAATGGTTTTCAAACCTAACTATAGGATCTAAAATATAAATATATAAATGTACTTCAAATATATATTCATGTAGTACATCTATAAGCACCACATTGCTAAATTTTGAATTCTGTTTGAAAAATAACCAAATAATATCCAAGTAATAAAAAAAAAATAGATTTATAAAATACCTTCACTAGTTGTTTACTTGTAAAACCTATATAAAACATCAAATAGAAGCTGTATGTCTTGTCTGACGTATACAACAAATTCTGATTCCTTCGGTGTCTTACGTATAACATATTTTTCAGGAAATAAATATCGTTAAAATCAAACAGCTACCTGTGACACATTGTATTTCCTTATGTTTTCCACCCATGGCTTCCGAAAACCACATGATATTACATTTTCATTCTCCTGTATTTCTTTGGTCTGCGTCTCTGTAATTATAGAAGTGCTCAAGGGTTTATTGTTCCGGCTACACAACCTTAGACTTATCGATCATCTGCCTTTTTTCATGAGGAACACGAATGCGGCTGCTGGCTTTTGTCCGACTGTGGAGCACTAATTAATTGCCATCTAATCCCCAACAAATTTTTGAAAGGATTCGGCCGTGTTTTGGAGATACGTTTCCTGCCACGATCGATATTGTACTAGGATGCGTCTCTTGGGTCTCCGTGAAATAATTGCTGTTATGAATAATGCATGGTTCCCCATTTTTAGGAGCACTAATATCATCCCCAGGCTTCCCATTAAGCTCTGATTTCTCTCTAATAATGTAGAGAGTATAATATGCAAATCAGAATGCACAGAAATGTGTCCACTGTTAGGCTCCTAATGGTAGGCTGCCAGTGGCTCACTCATTACTCTGGGAATTCAGCTGAATATACGGTGTGACTAGATCTCAAAAGAGCCGTATCTTTTAAAGGTAACTTCTGTAATGCATCGAATAATTCATCTAATAACTGTTTAACAGTTACATTAGGAATTCCATTTATTTACATATGTCTCACTCAGAGGTGGAATCAGAGGTTCAGCGACAGGACAGGCGGGGCAGGCGATGGCCTGGGGCCCCCAGTTGGGAGGGGGCAGAGGCGCATCTTGTCAGCAGGCAGGACAGGCAGCTGCTTGGGGCCCCCAAGCCACTCGATTACAAACTTTAAAATGGTTTCATATTTTAAAGTCCATTAACTTGTTGAAAATGGTAACTTGTAAAATAAAAAAAGTTTACTGTTCACAATTGTTTGTTAATGTCAGATTATTTATTAAAATGATGACAAAAACTGGTTGGGGGGGAGTGGGAAAGTGAATTTTTGCTTGGGGCCCCAACAGACCCTAGGATCCCCTCTGGGAGGGGGCCACCGAGGGCGGCCGATTATATAGTACATCACAGCGACAAATTAGCTTCATTTATATATTTTGTTTACCGCTAAAGTGAAAATAAATGACGTGTTTGTTAAAGTCTCTTTGTTGATATTATTAATTTACACTTCACAGTAAAATAAAGCTAATAAAAAGCTAATAAAAAGGCTTGGCCCCTGTGTAGAATTTAAGGATTTGTGATACTAGCTGGGATAGTTCAGCACTAAATGTAGTCTGATACGTATTTTTTTTTACTAGCCAGCAGTTTAGTGCTAATTTCCATAATTAATTTCCAGCCCTGGTTTTATTTACAAGACGAGCACAGTACTGTCGCCATCACCAATACCTTTCCGATGCCCAGGTGGCACCATGGGCAAGCTTCACAAAAGTGGAGTGAAATCAGCCGGCTAAGTCACTGCCCCCTCAGAAGAGGGCGCCCTAGGCAGGTGGCTACTGTCACCAGCACTGGCCAGCTCTGTTGATTAACTGGGACTTGGAACAGGAGAGAGTAATTATATTATGTTGTTGTTGTCATGTTTGTGTGTGTGTGGGGGGGGGTTGAATCAATCATGTTAATTGCATTAACTTCATAGGTAATGGATGGTGGGAAAAGGCCAAATTACCCTAAATTTAATTTTGGCTCAATACTTAACCACTCAATACATTGAGCCCAGTAACTAATCACTTGAACAAAAGAGTTAGTTCATTATTTCATTAACACTT
This sequence comes from Hippopotamyrus pictus, assembly GCA_026781145.1. Taxonomy (NCBI): domain Eukaryota; kingdom Metazoa; phylum Chordata; class Actinopteri; order Osteoglossiformes; family Mormyridae; genus Hippopotamyrus; species Hippopotamyrus pictus. Next base: position 312,314 of record JAODLC010000133.1, on the reverse strand, counting down.
TAGCAAGTAATATATCCATAAAACGTTCCTGTACATTGGCAATATTAACCTAATAAGACAAAGCTGATGAAGGAATCAGAAAGAGTAGTAACTTATGTGCCTCTGTACGTCACCAAGTTCCATTAAAAAAAAAAAAAAAGTGTTAAAAGCTAAAATAGGCTAGCCCTCAGAGTGGGTCTTCTTGTTTTTTAAATGACCAAATTAAGACAGTCCGTAAGGATCGAAGGAGGTTTGGATTGTACCCTCATATGTCCAGGGCTGGTGATTTGAGTCCCACACCTGGCTAAGTTTCTTCCAGTGTCTGTATTGGTGTCTCGATCCTGTATTTGTGTATCCAAATACAACAAGGGATCAAGAAGTTGCCTCCATTCTGACCTAGAAAAACAGCAGTGGAGGGTACCACATGCTAAACGATGTTGGATACACAACTTTCAAGTTTTTTTTTTTTGGCCAATTTTTTAAGAAGCTACCCTGACATTTTTAATATCTATCTTGGCAGCGATATCTGCTGCCTCATTGGCTTTCATGTGCTGCAAGGGTGAGCAATACATAGTCTGAAACACCAGCTCCTGAGGTTTAATCTCCAGTTCAATTCGAACCACTTTTCAGACTTGGGCTAAACCAGTTGTTGCTTCTGCCTTGAGGCCTGTATCACATTGCAGCAGATGCAGGAATGGCTGTAAAGACAGAATCCTCCATCATAAACATCTTAGTCTGAATACTGGAGACAAGGTGCTATTATATCAATAACATATAACATCTGTGTCTGTGCTAAGGAGGAAATTAAGCTAAACTAAAGTAGCCAATAGCAAAAAAAAAAACCATTGCTTGGCAATGGGGTGGTAGGGACTTTCAGATATAGCAATTTTGTATTTATTAATATTTCAGTTAAATTATTATTTTGCTAAGACTGTCACTCATCCCTACCATTTGAAAGCTATATTTCCACTTTAAAAAACTTTTAAGTGGATATGCTGGGCAAATAAAATGCAGTGAATATGCAGCTGATTGGCTCTGTTGTGTAATTACACACCCACACACATACGTGTGTCTTTTAAACACACGTGAGCAGTGGCCACCTGTAAGGATTAAACTGTGAATTTTGCATTTGAAGTGCTGGTCACTTACACTAAATCAAGAGTGATTATTAAATTCAAACTCTGTGGTAATTGAGCTATGAGGGGTAACAAGAGCCAAAAAGGGTATGAATAGTTATATCCTTTCTTCAGTTATCGCTCATTTGCTTTAGGTAGCATCATCCATTTGAGATGAAAGTACGCTTATCCATCTTCCATAGACACTTATCTGTTGCAGGGTTACAATGAGCCTGGACTGTCTCTCTGGAGGTACAGGGCACGAGCCAGGGGTCATCCTGGATGGGATGCCAGTCCCTCCCAGGGCACATGGGTACATACACACAGGCGTATAATCACAGACTATTAGCCATTTATATACACCAGTTCATCTAACTGCACATTCATAGTCTATGGGAGGGAATCACATACGGAAAAGTGGGGGCTGGAAGTGACCCCCCCAATTCACGCTTGTGGCTTTATAAAGCCTATAAATAAAATATGGAGAAATTATTTGTATGGGAGGTATTTCAACATTCACATTTGTACGCACTTTTGCAACTAGGTAAATATTAAAGTGAGGGTATAAATTAGACTAAATGAGAAATATAGACTTCGACAACTGCAGTTCTGCACACATCCACCAGGGGATACTGTTCATTGAAATAAGAGCTAAATAACGCAGGTAATGGAAAAATCAGACGAATTTTCAATACTTTACCAGTTCAGTACGTCTTTCGATACACTGAAGTGGCATCATATTTTCACCCCTTTTCAGAAAAAATGAAGAATGTTATATTTTTGTGCATTTCACTTTGCTTGTATTTTAATTTCTGAATATATCAAGGCTTCTTTATAAACAAGGTTGGGAATCTCAGTGTGGTATCAAGTGAACAAGCCTGAATAAACCTGAATAAAATACCTGGCCATAAATGATTTCCGAAGTATCACAGTATTCAGCATTAAGGTTGGTCTAATCTTATTACCACGTAATTGGGCTCAAATAAATAGATGATATATGGTGACAGATGCTTTTAATTTTGTGCTTGAGGTCTGAGCCACGCACCATAATGACAAAATATTGATCCAAATTTCCCCATCACGTCAGAAGACTGAAACAGCGCTGGGCCAAAAACTGAATTCAAGCTTTTTGAAATGTGCTGAATGAGCCTACAGAAGAGCTTCTGGGTAAAAGGGTCACAGCAGGTGGGAGTATAAGACTGAAAGGACACATTTTCATTAAGAAACCAAAGTTGTCTATAAATTGCTCTCATAAGTGTTCTTGTGCTGCGCTAATGGATTGGTGTTCCTCGCGGAGTTCTTCTTGGGATACTTTCCAAAAAGCCAGGACCCTCTGCACTGAAGACTGAAAACAAGGAGATAAGGAGCAACTGTTATATATGCATGTAGGAAAACCAATTATTAAAAAAATAGTTATTATTAGACAGACCTATAGAAATGTTTGGTACTAATTTGAATTTGGTTGCTGAACATAGTCATTCTTGATTGCAGAAGAGCTGAGGGGTTAGTAAAGGTCACTTTTGATTTTGACATAGAAGCAGTGATTTTATTCATATCAATGCCTAAAATACTGATTTGGATGAGAACATACAAGTAAATGATGAAAACTGGACATTTTCTCATTGCTACACTGGGTAGCTTTCCTTGCTCAGTAATACTTGCAAGACTGTAAAACAACAAATTGGGGCTCATCACTAGAGATAAATTATTGCTCATAATGTTAGTCATCACTTGGTTACAACAAATGTCTAAAGATTTAACCAGGTACATTATAAGAGATAGTAAAAATATTCTGTTCATTTCTGGTTTAATCTCACAATGTATATTCAAATTTTTATTTATTGCAAACTCCAAAAAAAAGAAATAAAAAAAAAAAGTATACTATACTATTTTATGCATTTTATTTCAAAACATGCCTATCAAATAGTGGAGCACCTTTGAACACCATCAGTTGTAGATACTGTGCACATTACCTGACTAATAATGCTGATTTGGAAAGTAAACCAAATCGCTTGAGAGAATGAATTGCAGAAACATTGGATTTTAAACTTTTTCCCTCTCAATTCCACCAAAATTTACATGGATAATAAATGCACTTTATAATCAGATTGCACCGGTGGAAATGTTTGAGACTTTAAGGGGTGAAATCACAGAACACACAGAAAACAAGAGCGGTAATTAACTGCAAATTAAATCTCCGTGTCTGATTACCATGCTAATTTCCACACAAAAAGTTTAACATACTCCGATAGTCTTGGTTGTTACAGTAATCTGGAGTGCGGGATAAGAGGCTACAAACACATTTTACCACTGTACATTAATACATGGTTTGATGAACGTTATGCCAACAAAAAAAAAAAGCTAGAACTGATAAATCAATAAACAGAATTATTACAGCGATATTTATCTTCCAACTCTTAAATTTAATTAAAAGGATGCTGGACATCTACTCACGAGAGGAAAATTGAGACAGGCAGCACAGACAAACACGGCGTGACACTGTCACATGTAAAGAAGGTCAAGGAGTCAGAGAGCAGCTGAGAGACCTTCAGAGAAGCAGCTGAGAGACCTTCAGAGAAGCAGCTGAGAGACCTTCAGTGAAGCAGCTGAGAGACCTTCAGAGAAGCAGCTGAGAGACCTTCAGTGAAGCAGCTGGGTTTATGTGATGTCCTTCTGCCGTGGGGGTCGGTGGATGTTTCTGACGACACATTTTACCATCCACTCAATGCCTTCATTAACACCTTCCCTAAAAAGCACAATAACAGCAGCAGCTTAATAATAATAATTGATATTTATTATTATGAATTACCAGTCACTACCACCTTGGAATTAGCATTTTAACATTTTAACTAAAAAAACTAATATCTAAATAATAAAATCATCCAGTAATTATTCCACAATCTTCTCTAAATCCAAAAACATAAGGTACAATAATTCAAGTTAAATCTTTCCTCAAACACTGAGAACAAGAATCCCGCAATGACTAATCAGCTCATAACTGCAGGCAAATGAGTAAGCAAGGACATGGAATTATAACGTTGTGCAGAGGTGCAACGATTAATCAATTACCAAATTAGATGCCAAGTAGTTTACCAGTCGATCAGTTAGTAATGTCATCACGTGTTTCTCACACCAACTTGAAATGTTTTGATATTGCTCCCTTGAGAGAAGTTAACCAAAGTGCGATGATAGCTTCACAAACAAAAATCTCCTAAGTGTGGGAGCATTTCACACTAAACTGAGAAAAGGTTGGCAGTTACACAGTTTGCAAAGCTGACCTTAGCTGGCATGGGAGCAGGTCCTATATGTTCGTGCATAACGCGCTCCCATCATTTCGATCGTTTGGTGTAAGGTGGTCAAAATATCCGTTTTAAGTCAGTCTTTCTAGCGTCTTGACATTCCGATAAAATCAGAGAGAGATCTACTTTGTATTAGCCTATACTGTTATACTGTATACATGGCATCAGTGTAAGCCAATACAAAGCGCAAGTGGTCAGTGTGAGTGTGTGTGTGTGTGTGTGTGTGTGTGTGTGTGTGTGTGTGTTCAAAGGTGTGGACCGATTCAGCATGTGTATGTGCATGTTTCAGTAATTTTTCTCTAAACAGCTTCTCATGCTGACTTTCCTCCTTTTAAATACAGAACTGTGATTGTAGACAGACAGCAGAATGCACATTTATATCCTTAAAGTTAAAACTTAAATTTAGATGGAATGTTTGGTTAACTTGATTTAGGGTAAATTGTTGTAGTTTTGGTATATTTAATTGCTGCTACATTGCTTATCCTTGGTTTTAAATTTTAACAGGACAAATGGATATTGGATTTTCATTTATCTTTTATATTAACAGGAACGTTCATTAAAAGAGTGCATTTTAAAATCAAGTATTCAGCTTTGTCTGGTTGTTAGCAAATGCATGAAACCACCACAAGCTAAATTTAAAAGCTGATGGCTGAAACCAGACAACAGTTATTTGGTAACTGGGCGATTCGTCCGACTAATCAATTATTCGTTTCAGTAAACTATAGGTTATTCAACTATCAAAATATATCATGTGTTGCAGCCCTAACGTGGTGTCAGACAGAAATTATGAAATTATTTCAATTACAACATGAAGTGAACATACACAAAAAATTACTTACCCAGTGAGAGCCGTGCATGGCTGTACAAGACAATCACGCTTCCCAATCTTTGGCGCACAATCACTGAAGGCTGTTTTGATGTCCGGGACAGATAAACAATTCTGCAGACAATCAGGGCTGTATTAACATTACACCATATCCACACTGTGCCAACAAGAGAAGCCCAAGCAGTTTCCCAGTTTTCTATGATTAATACATCTTTCTTCCTACACAGTATTCAAATTGTTTGGTTCCATGTGGGACAAATGCAGAGGTATAATTAGACCTTAAATATGTAAATATGTAGCAAAAAACAATGCAATGTCTTTGTGGAAACAAAGGCTACCATCATCCCAAGTTAGAATGCTAGAAGATACCTCTACATCTTGCTTGTTGGCAAGCACAAGCACTGGAACACCTTCCAAAGCCTCACTGCTAATCATTTTCTCTGGGGAGTGGAGAAGTCAGAAACATTCAAATTAACAAAACGTACATGCAGATCCTTTATGAACAATTCTGGAAGATGTCTCACCGAAGGCGTTCTTTGACTCAGACAACCGCTCTTCGTCAGTTGAATCAATCACGTAAATCACTCCATGGGACTCGGCGTAATACTGAGTGACAGAACATTCAAGAACACACAATTTAGGTTGCAGACATGGAACAAACTTTCGTACATGCAGCCATCAATAAACTGAAAATCAGTGGAATACAATCATTTGCTGTTTTGTAAGTGAAATGAAAAAGACAAAGATCAAAATGTCAAGCACATACTTTATCCCACAGTGACTGCAGTTCCTCCTGTCCTCCAAGATCCCAGAACATCAGACGTGCCTTCCCAACATCTATGGTACCAACTAGAGAGACCAATAGAAGCTAATATAGCAAATATTCTTTCAGTGGTAACTGTATCTGGGAAAACCTGTTTGTCAACGCAGACAGCCTGCTCCTTCAAACCATGAATCATGTGGCTGCAGCTGGATACATAGAGCATGGAGACGAGGCTAAGAGGTTCACTCACTAAACATGAAGTGTGTTCCAAGTGATTTTGAATGTGTCATGGTTGTTGGTGCCTGACGTGGTGGTTCCAGCATCTAAGAAACAGCCACGCTCCTGAGATTTTCACACACCACAGCACCAAGAGTTTATAGATGTGCAAAAAAATAAAATAAAAACCCAGTCAGTGGCATCTACTCTTGAAGCGATTCTGGAAGCAAAAGTGGGTCTATAAAATACTGCTATTAACCTATAAAGCACTGAATGGCCTTGCACCAGAATACCTTAGTGATCTGCTGACCTCAT
>JAODLC010000133.1:290455-301042 GCA_026781145.1 Hippopotamyrus pictus | reverse complement strand
GAAATAATTTTAAAACATAAAAAATACATAAACAAAAAACGATTCCCTGCATTTTCATCATGCCAGAGTGTTATAACTGTTTAATGCTTGTTCAGCAATAAATAATGTGAAGGCCCAGAGACAGTCTGCGTACATTGATATAAGAAAATGTCTAAAATGAGGCTGTATAAAGTTTATTATACATTTCCCATTGACCATGGAGGTCAGTGGTGTATTACACAATGGTGCTACATGGTAGGTAAAAGCTATATTCATAACATTCAGACATATTAAACATGCTGGCAGGCATCTGTTTGAAAAGAAACCAAGGAACGATAATATGAAACGTATTATCAGCCATTTTGTACATAAGAAGGGAGCTTAAAAATTCCAAACACATCAACTATTGTAGAGTTCCTGCAAAGATCAAGTCCCACGCATGAGTTGCAAAAAAAAAAAAAAAAGATAATATTAATAATGGAATAAATAAACAGAAATAACGTCTGCAGGAAGAGCGTCGTGCATAGAGCCAGCAGATTTGAAGTGGGCACCAGAGATCTTTGATTTCCCTGTGGAATACCTTCACACTCCCTTGCTGTGCTGACTTCTGGGTCCAAACACAGGAGTGAAATGCGGGGAGCCTGATATGAAGGTCAAGGGCTGACACCCCAGCTTTTACATTCGTGATGACGATCGGCCAAACGACTCAGCGCTTGGAAACGCAGTGGATTACAAGACTAGGCTACTAATATTTCCATCCATATGCATGTTTAGGAGAAAATTAAAATCCTAAACTTAGCCAAGGAAGCAGTGAAGAGAAGAGAGAACAAAAGACCTTGTTATTTACCTGCTATATTGACATTTCTGGTATTGTCCAAAACCTAAGACATTGTTTCCCTGATTTCATATTTAGTACAGCTGGTTTTGGCAATCAAGAAATTAAAATAATTACCAGGGTATATAAATAAATACCAGGGTATATAAGCAGATAGGATTCATATTTACTAATATTTTTCTTAAATATATTTACAAACATGGCTGTCTTATTTTAAAGCAAACTGAACTACTGCATTAGAAACACCAGTTAGACACATTCTCAGTGTCTCTTGCTTCTTCATTTTATGTCTGGTCACGTTTCGTGACAACAAATCAAGTCAGAATTACAGCGACCCGCAGCTCATCTGAAGAAGAACACGACACAAGGCAGGACACACCTAGGCTGAGGTGCTGTTTCACTCCCAGGCACTCACACATGATTACAATTTACCGACTAAATTGAACAACGTGACTTTGGATGGAGGAAACCAGAGAGGAGAAACACAGAGAAAAACAAAAAAGTGCACCCAGTTCTAGAGTCGAACTTCCAACCACTAGAGGTGCAAGACATCAACTCCACCCTTCTAGCACCTACATATGAGGCGCTGTGAGTGACATAAATGCAGGAGATCAATGTGGCTCAACCAGCGACGTGACCTCCACTTACAGTATATGTCAGCCTTCAGATCCACACTGATCCCCATAGCCAAGAATGTCCATAAGTTTGAGAAAAAAACTCCAGGATTCGTTTGGATTCCTTGGCCCTGGTTGGTGAAGCAAGGCATGCTGCCTTCATCATATAAATTAACATCGATGCATTTTAAGACTTCCTTCATTTACATTTTGAAGGTCTTTAAAAAGCAGAAATTACAAAGAAACTTTCGCCTCAAAAAACACACAGCGATAATGTACAGTATAGAAATTGTAAGGTTACCTTGAAAGAAAGCTGATGGATGAGCATTTGTGAATAATGCATTTCTATACAGATAATTAGGCCTTCGAACCATGGCATGCTCGCTTATCTGTACGACTGCTATGTTCTATATAATCTATGTTTAACTACTTATACAGTATATGTGCATATATGTATAATATATATTTGTGTGTGAGAATGTGAGTGTGCATATACATATATGTGTATAAAACACGGGTACTGTTTGTATTTGTAAAATCTGTGGCAGTAAAAAATGTTTAATCTACGGCCCTATTTACTTTTGGCAAATGAGACAAGTATTTGTTTGGCTGCACACTTAACGCACATGAAAGCATGCTTTTACAGCCAATGCAAACTATTGCAATATGTTAATTACAGATGTACATATAGAATCCTCGCAATCGATGGTGTCCTGCACAGTTTTTTTCGAGTTATCCTAGTCGTACCACTGTGTAAATCTTAAAGCAGAAATGTTTTAAAAAACGCAAAGCACTTTAAATGTTTCACAGAGCTAAAATAAAGCAGTTAACCTCAATTTCAGTATCTTATCTAAATACAAATCTGTAAAAATACTGAGGTAAAATATATTTTTGTACCTTCTTCTCTTCTCGCTGCAGAAATACTTCATGTAAATAGTTGCTGTGTTCCATGCAAGGCATCTGTTCTCTAAAATCATCCTTAAAAAAACTTCCCAGTGTATAAGAACAGAATCAGGTATAGAGTCTGCAATTATATACATTTTCTTAAGTGAGTTTCTCTGGACAAGCAATTCAGTGTCTATGAAATGGCAAACGTACATTCCCATCGTTTTGTGTTCCTTGATCAGGAAGCAGGGCAAGCCAACCACACACCTTTGCAAGGCAGAAGTCGAATGTTCACATATCTGCTGGTCAAAACAAGATTAGAGATTTAACAAGCACTAACAAATTTCTGGTTATAAATAACCGTGATGAGTGGTGAGGGTAAGTTTAAGATGTGTATTGGAATACAGGTAAGTGTAAGTCAAATGTACATAGTATTTCTTAACTTTCCAAGTGCACCATTGATTGTACAGCAATAAGTGCCGCTTTTGAAAATGTCCTTCAACAAAAAGAAAACAATCAAAAAAATCCTGTTTAAGTTTTCCATTTTTATGTTTAAATTTGAAAGACAGGGGCTCTACACCAGATTCTCATGATATCTTCAAGAACTGTCTGTCCCTTTATGCAGAATTTTTGTCGGTATGGCACACAGCCTATGAGAGCGTTATAAGAGTGCTATAAGAGTGCCGTGTAGCCAACGACAAGTCTTTGTGTTGAGCACTGGGGGGTTGAGGTCTCTACCCATTGAAGAGAGTCCAGGGGGCTGTACTGGAGGCTTTATAACACCCATACATGTAGCGCCCGTCACAGAGCCCATCACCTAGCTAATGAGAGCTAGTGACACACAGATTCTTGAATATGTATGTATTGCTTATTAAGAAGTCGTATGTACTGTAGCTTATGAAGGTGTTATCTAAGATAAAGCCAGAGGTCATTAACAGGGTCAAAGGCCCCCGGGCTATTGGAGTTTCAGAGTGCCCCCTTTTATTTTCTGTGATATGGTGTGATAACAGTGAGCTCCTGTAGTTCAACAAGTAGAGTGTTATGCTAGAATTGACAAGGCTGTGGAGTCAAATGCCCGCAAGCATAAATTGTGATCCTTCCCTCTAATTTAAGTTGCTCAGGTTAAAAGTGTCAGTTGAACTCAGTTGTTGACCTCAGGCGGCAATCATGAAAAGCTGTTCGACGATCTCATAAAACTTCTTTAAACGACGTTAGCTGAGGAGCCCTTATAGCGACACTCCTGGGCTTCAGTCCCTGCGTTGAGCCACTTCTGCACTAACCCTATACTGGCACACTGATGCTGTCATGCAGGACCGCCACTAGAGATTCTGGGCCCCATGAAAACATATCATATTCGGTCCCCAACCCAGACCAATTCAATAATTTTCCAAAGCCCCTGTCACTCAAAGGCCCCTGGGATCATCCTAACTTCCCTCCCCTTTACAGTTCCCCTGCTGTCATGTAAGGCATTCCATATGACAGGATGTGTTCAGCGGTGTAGATCGGAGGTGTGATGGCAATCAATGCCAAAATTTCACAGTTACAATCATAATCACCTGGAGCTAAGTGAGCTGAACTCCCTCCTTTGACTACGTTAAACATTGCCAGCTACATTCAACTGTCTCTAGCAATGAAGTGTAGACACAATGAGGATCTAGAACAGACAATATTTAGTGTGAAATACACTCTGAAAAATGAATGCATGGATACGTGAGGGAAAACACGTATGCCGTCCATCAAAGCTAGATAAATGTAACCCATTAGAAAACCTACAGACCTCCGACATTAAAACCGGCTGAGTGTACAGCCTAATTTGCAGTTCCCTCACTACAGACAGTTGTTCTGAAGCACTGATTGTGTAGTGTAGACTTCCCTAGTCTGGCTTATTTGGGACCCGACCAGCCCCTGTCTCCAAAGGCCCCCTCACCGGGGGCAGAGTGTGGGGAGGGGCCACAGGGGGTACAGAGGTCAGAATCGGTGTCAGACTCTCCCTCAGCAATGTAGGGCCTGACCTTGGCGCAACGGGCCACACCACTGAAGTAGGTGTTGTTGAGGAACTCCAGGTTCTCTTTGGATTGGGAGATGCTGAAGCCACTGAAAGACCTCTCCAGCTCCTCGTGGTCCACCGAAGGGATGGAGACGGATGTGTCACTCTCAGGCTGTGCCTTGCCGTTCTCGCCGCGGGCGTGATGAGACGCCCCCCGGTGGCTTCCCCCAGAAGAGCGATCGTTAACCGGGGGAGGGGGGATGCGCACCAAGGAGGGGTCACCATTGGGTGAGTTGCCCTGACTGCGTGGATGGGACTCGCCAAGGGGATGCTGCTGCCAGGACGTGGACGGAGGACACTGCCCGTGAGGGCCGGCGCATGAGGGTGGAGCGTCGAAATTCTTCTGGCCGGTTGAGCTAATGGAGCGGATGATTTTAGTGATGGAGCCAGTTTTCTCCACTGGGCTGTCATAGGGAGGAGCCGGGTCAGGCTCCTTGGATCCGAAGTAGGCGGCCGTCTCTGCCCGCGGAATGCCCATGCGCTGCACGTAGATGTTGACCAAGAAGTCGAGCTTCCTTTCCATGGAAATCACCTACAGAGAAGACAAAACATGTCACATATGGCTCCAATCCTGGAAGACAGCAGTACTCCTACAGTAATTGGCAATGAGATGCTTCTTTATTGATGCCCAGTGGGGTAATAAATACTGACCTGCTTCTCCACTTTCCCCAGACGTCCCATCATACTGAGGTCTTCTTGCATCTCGCCCTCGCTGGTGCCCTTGGGCCGATCCTTATCTGTTGTTGGGGTGCCTCTACCAACTATCTGATCAACTCTAACAGTTGGGAAAGGAAGTGACACCTAGCATAAAGCTTTGGCATATTTTTATGGAACAGAGGTAAATAGCCTGTCAGTCAATCAACCAATCAATCAATCAATCAATCAGCGAAACAATGTTTAGATTAGCTCCTGTTCAGATCCTTGATGAATGTGTTCTAATATCGAGACAATATATCCAGATCCTGTATGTCACAGGTTAATGCTAAATCCATCATCATAACTTCGTAAGTGATTTATAATGTAAGGTGATGCTATTAATGAAATGCATTTTTCTATTTTTCCACAAGTGTTTTACTAATTGGTTGATTGTCAGCCTTGAATCTTAAAAGCAGAGAAGTATTTTCACATTTCATGCTTGAAATTTTATTTAAATGTACAAAGGACTATACTGAAAAATCAAGTGTTAAAAGGTATATTTTTATATATAGACAGACAGACAGACAGACAGAGACACACACACACACACACACACACACACATACATACATACGCATCAAGGTAAAAATGTCTAGATCTGTATCCTTTATATATTTGCTATTGTTAATGTTTAGAGAAAGAAAACAATTCATCAGTCAACAATAAATGCAGCTGATCCAGCTGGGTTGGTGTCATGGGACAGATAGATCAACAGACAGACAAATACATCTAGAAAGCAGGTGTAGAAGGCAAAGGCCACACACAGGCGGGTACGAGCTGGGGGCGGGTGGGGAGATCACAGGCTCGTGCACTGCCTGGAATGGCATGAGGACGGTCACAGGGAGGGGGGGACACAAGGACAGATCCTTCTGGCCCATTGGTCACCTCTAAGTCGTTCTCTTCCATTACTTGCTTGAAATGCCCATGGTGGTGGCAGAAATCTTTGATGTGCTGCTGTGCTGTGCAAGCTGGGAAAGACATAGCCCAGCTGAAGACATAGCCCAGCTGAAGACATAGCCCAGCTGAAGATGCTCCGATTATATGTGTGCGGATACAGGGCTTTCCGGAAAAAAAAAATTCAATGAGCAGGAACAGACCACTCTTCTCATTTCAGACCTAAACTTTTCTCTCATGTTATTGCCTATCCATAAACTTGTCCATAGCAAAATCTATGCTGTTACAAGCATCCAAAATTACTTATTTTAAAAGAGGGGTAAGAGTAGAAAATGGTTCCTAAGAAAGGTTCTCGTACACTGACATGTACTGCGACAAAAAGCAGTATTCACTGGCCAGTTTATTAGGCATACTGGCCAGCTAATGCAGATAGCTTGTGCCTCCACACAGTGGATCTAAACAGCAACTGAATATGTACAGCAAGCAGACAGGGGTAAGAGTTCCAGTTACTGTGTGGGTTAGCATTAGCATGGCTGAGACACCTGGTGTAAGCGATTCTGCGCATGGTCTGACAGTTGGTGACAAACATGGTGGTTCCAGAACCTCAGGAACAACCCACCTGGGACTTTCACTTACTACAGTGTCTAGAGCAGGGGTGTCAAACTCCAGTCCTGGGGGGCCAGAGCCCTGTGTAGCTTAGTTCTTTCCCTGTTCCACCACAATGGATTCAGCTCAAGAGCCGTGTGGCAATTAGCACAAGGAGATGCGAGGAGTTGAATCAGGTGTATTAAATGAGGGGAAACCCAAAAATGTGCAGGACTCCGGCCCCCCAGGACTGGAGTTTGACACCCCTGGTCCAGAGTTTACAGAGAATAGTGAGGGGGAAAAAAAAACAATCCAGTCAGTTTGGTGGGGAAAGACACCTTGGAGAGGTCAAAGACGAATAGGCAGATTCGCTAAAGCTAACAGGAAAGCCATGGATGCAAAAATTTCAGGCTTCTCTCAATTCCTCCCCCCTTGAAAGGGATTTGGAGGATCTAGATCCTCCTGGGACTTTCACACATTATGGCGTCAAAAGTTCACTCAGATTAGCACGATGAACAAATTACATCGAGTTAATGGCATTTCTGTGACTGAAAACACCTTGCTAATGAGAGAGGTCAGAGGGGAATGGCCAGATTCATTAAATCTAACAGGGAAGCCACTGATGGAAAAATAAGAGCTCAGCACAGCAGTGGTGTACAGAATGGCTTCTAATAAGTCACCAATCCTTAAAGTGGTTCTGGAGGTAAGAGTGGGTCCTACCCAATACTAGGTAGGTATACAGAATGAAGAAACCTGTGTGTGATACGTATGTGTGTGGGGGGGACCACCTTTTCAGTCCCCACAGAGGGAAACTCAATTCTAAACAATTGCGTGACTGCATTAAAAAAAACTACAAAATTTAAGATAAGTCATTTTTGGTGTTTTTCCCATAGTAATGAATGGAGAGTCCCTACAAAGATATGAATACAAACATGTCTGCATGTTGCATGTGTGTGTGTGAAAAAAAAAAAAAAAATAACCCAAAAGTGTATTTATTTCTGGTTCATTAAAGTCCTTGTGTAATAGGTGTGACACAAACATAGGCAGCTACTGTACTCCTCCCTTTACTCAGTGAAGGACTATGCCTTCCCAGCTCTCCAAGTCTTGCACAGGCACCACGTGGAACCAGTAAGAACCAAAAAAGGTTGTCCTGCCAGGGCCAAAGTGGCAAATCGGAACACACTTCATTATGCTTCATGCCAGCATGCAGGTGCGCAGGGCTGTCAGCGTGTTCATTTGGCATGACCACTCGCTGCCGCTCGCCATTCGGGTCCCTTACTTCCTTACTACTGCATTGCAGGCACATTAGCGCAGTTTTTTCTTAAGCTATGTGACTGCATACTTACCCGTATCTATAGGAGCGCTAGGCTAGCAGAGACCGATCGCTTCTGTTATTGCAACGCAAAAAAAAAATCAGTATGTAATCGAAAAATGTGGCAACGTAAGCAAGGCTTTGGAAATAATGTGTCCAAAATATAAGCATATTAGTATGCACAGACATGCAACTGCGTGTTTGGTGAATCGCATGATGTAAAATAATGTCATGAGTCGCAGAAATATGCTAGTCCAGTATGATGCTAGCTTTCCAGATTGACGGGAGAAAGGATGCTCTTTCTCTGCATCACTTTTCTTAGGCTGCATTATCGGATGCTGCCAGTCACTGCTTGGTTAACTCCCAGTAGTGAGTAACAAAGCAACCAATGAGAATAGGTTTAAATGAATGGGTGGCAGGTTGAAAACATCAGTGACTGACAGTGCGTGAAGGTCGCACCTAACCGTGGGATTTAAAGGCTCCTTTCTTCTGCAATCATACCTAATATCACCCTGCAAGAACCATGCTGATGGTTTCCCTTCAGAGTGGTTCTAAAGGGAGATAAATATTGTTATAATTCAGTAATTAGCTCTTGCTTTTCTCTTCTGCTCGGGTCATTGTAAAGCCACATAGCCGGAAGCAAAAACAAGTTTTTTTTTTTTTTGTTTTTTTTTTTTTAAGCTGATGGTCAGAGACAAATGCTCTATTAGGACAGATGCAGTCTGGTGAATTCTAACCTAGGCGAGAACTGGGGTGATTCTTTGAGTCCTTTGGTTGTGTACTTCTTATGGCGGGGAGTTGAGGGGGGAGGGGGACCCACAATCAAATCTATCCTGGCAAATAGAGAAGACACCAGCACAATGCATAATGAACGTGTGTGTTGAAAGACAGACGTCGGATGAAAGAAAAAGGAAAAACAGGGACTAGCTGGAAGACAAGGACATACAAGTAAAAATATATTCCACACGTAAGTCACGTGAAATCTATTTTCTTTAAATGGCATAGCTTAACTTATTAACATTACCATCTGATTGTACTATAATAGATTATGAATGCTTTATGAAGCTTTCATCTATAATGCACTATAGATACCATTACAATGCAGTACAAAGCATCCTTAATGCTTATACTGACCATTATAATGCATTATAAAGGTATCTATAGTGCATTATAGGTGAGAGCTTCATAAGGTAGTCATAATGCATAATAAACATGGTTATAATGTATTCTGCCTCTTTATAGATATTTATAGCCATATATGCACTATAATACATTATGAATGTGTTCATAATCTACTAAAAACATGGCCTTAAGTAAAGTGTTACTGCATTTTTTCCCCACTTTTGCTTCTTGAAGCTTGGAATATATTTACATACATATGGGGACGTGTTCTGGTGTCTGACATACAGAAATCTGTACTGCTAAGTGAGAGGATGCCTTGTGTTCACTTAGTGTTAAGCTTTTCCATTTCAATGACTGAGAAAACTCTTGGAGTGTGGATTTATAAGACAGTTTGATCAGGTGGGTGTGTTGACTGTTTTGGACTGGAGGAAATGAATCTCACTCCATGCTTGCAATGCAAAAGGCTTTTTCGGATCCGAAAATCCCTTTGTACATTCCCACAGTCATGGACTTTATCCAAGAGTTTTTTTTTTACCCTTTGGAATCGTGAAGCTTTGACATAAGTTCAGAGGGTAAAATGTTCAGCAATTATGGACTTGGACTGTTTTATGACATTAAAACAGTATGTGTGCAATGGTGAAGATCCTTACCCACCAACCAACAAACATTATGGCACCTGGAAATTACAAATTAGCCTATGCTACATCCTATGTCAGCTTCTTCTAAGGTGGAAGACACAATGTGACACGTCACTGTAGAAACATACATCATGAACATTGAACAAGAGGGTCATGGGACATGCAATGCAGAGTAAACAGAGTTGTTGTACCCAGTGGCACGTCTACAGGTAAAGTTTCAGACACTAAACAGAAATAATAAAATATGGGAATTTGCGCTGCTTATCATCTTGCCTGGACTGAAGGTTTTTAATTCGCGACAGCATGTCCAGGTGGCCTGCTGAGTACTGCTCTATGACATCCATCACGTCATAAGGCCTCAAGCTCTCTTTGAACTTCCTCTTTGAAACCATAAACTTCATTATGCTGGGAGAGGGAAAAAAGTGTTTAGTTTCAAAGATTACAAACTTTCAGCAATGCTTCTGAGAAAAGGACAGCTGCATATTTTGCAGGGTCTTTTAGTTCAGTGACCTCACCTGTATTGTTAGTGTATGAAATGCTGTCTGATGCAAATAACTGAAAGGATTGCTGGGTTTTAAGATATTTTTTAAATATCGTGAGTGATATTTTCATTGCAAAAATTAATTATTGCCAATGTTTAGGGCTGCAACAACTAATCGATTTAATCGATTAATAAAATAGTTGCCAACTAATTTAATAATCGATTAGTTGGGTCTACGTTATTGTAGACATAAGTACAGTGGCTACCTTCTAATTTAGGAGCATTAAGCTAACCAAAGCCGCAGTGGCAGTAAAGTACCATTAAGCTGGATGCCAACCGCCATAAAAGAAAAAGGTGACGAGAACCAATGGCGTGCCTTTTGAGTAGCTTACGTGATGAATTCTGGGAGAATTGAAAAAACGTTTAAAAATGGCGGAGGCGGATACAGCAGAGTCTTGTTTTAATTCTGCCAGAATTTGACGATAATTAGCTGAAATTA
>JAODLC010000133.1:279094-290355 GCA_026781145.1 Hippopotamyrus pictus | reverse complement strand
CCCCCATTAATCGATTAATCGAAAAAGTAATCGACAGATTAATCGATTATCAAAATAATCGTTAGTTGCAGCCCTACCAATGTTATGACAAGATGGATACATGGATGGGAGGATGAATGGATAAACAACGATGAAAAATAAAACCAGAGGACAATTTTGCTCTTATAGCCCTATATGTCAACAGTGGACAATTTTTCTACAACTTATGTGTATCATGTTTCATGCATGCTGGATATTCAGTTTCAAATTCAAGTAACAATTGTGACGAAAAAACAAAAACATGGGGCACATAAATAAATAAAATGTATATTTATTATATGTAACAATCATAAGGAATGTGATTTGAAAGGCTCATGCTCCAAAATGGGTACATCCATGTCAAACATTTACTGAAAGGAGGAATATTTTGTTTCATAAAGGCTGCAATTCTCTAATCGAATATATGCCGATGTAAACAAAACTGAATGAGAATTAAGTAACCCTGTTCAAAATATAGTGTGTTTAACATGGAAGACAATGCCATTGGAGTGTCTTACCACACAGCCCTGATTGCAACTTTTAATCCTGGAGTCAAGTCTTGTGGAACAAACTCACAGTGGCAGCTCTTATTGTCATCGACAATGTCTTCCCCAGGAAGGCTGGCTTCTACAAAACACAATCCAGACATCATAACTGAGCTGTCAGTATGGGCTGAACTTACTGCTGAGCTTCCAATAAGCCCCACACGCCCCCCAACCCAGCCCAAAACCTCTAGCCATTCAGGTCTGATGTCAGCATGGAACCAAGCAACAGCAAGGGAAGGCCATTAACTTGCAGAGCCCAGGGATTTTGAGCGTAATTCGACACCTGGCAGAGAGCATGTTAATGAGCTGATGTCATGTCAGAACTTCCTGATGCGGGAAAGGGGAAGGAACGCAGCGCAATTAGAGAGGCGATTTTTATTAGCCAAGGCTTTACCTGACCCCTGTGGCACAAAAATATCATTCCCTGACTCAGCTGTTATACACTCCAATCAAGCAGCATCCATGACTATGTCCGTATAACTGAATGGTTATTGCTGTCATCTAGGGTATATCTCTGACTCAGCCGTAGCATAAATAATCAGCAATTCTTAAGACTATCAAAGGAATTGAAAGCATGTGAAATACACATCATCTGTAAACCAAATTTTTACAGAGCACATATATAGTGTAAGTCGTTTGAGTTACCTGACATTTCACATAATACATATAAAATAATTCAGACACATTTTTAAAGAATATTTAGGTTTCTATCTTGTGCCAGATCTTGTTTGCATTAAAAGTAATGTGCAGAATTCTCCACTAGTTTCTCATGAACATGAATTACGGTTCCTGCTTTAAATGGGAATTTAAATGCTGACTTGAATACCACCAGACACTGGCCAAATTAATAAATCTCCCACCGGCTGCAACCTTTCAGTTTTTTTATAGCTGCGAATCAGAAATTGAATTTCTTCACAAGGCAGCGGAGACCTGCCAGAGTGTGAATAGTTTTGAGCCACAGAGCTGACCTGTTTCAGAGACCTTCTCCGACAGCCTACACGGCATGGGGAAAAAGGTTGAAACGTTCCTTCAGGTGCAATCGAAATAAACGAATCCATTAAGATCAACTTGGGAGAAAATTTTTTCAAAAACACTACAGAGCCTTGAAAGTCCAACATATCTGCCCAAGGAGGCTGAAGCTATCATGGGCTTGTGCGGTTTCACTGTTCTGCTGTTCTCCGCAGTGGGCCCACAGTGATCACCAGAACGGGAAGGTGATTTGACTGGATTAGCATCCCTCATGCAGGCTCAGAAGCAGGAGAAGCAGCCTTCAGAGCGTACAGCATCAGAGCTGCCTACTCAGGATTTCACCGTGTATTATGGGATGGCGGAGCCCTGTCATGTGCTTATGGGATGTTCCGCGAATGCCGGCATGCATAGCTGAGTTTTGCCTGCTGCTTTCGAATAGGGCTAGGTTTGTTTTGCTTGCTTTGGTGGCCAAACCCCTAGCAGATGTGTGATGTTTCCTTACTGATTAACCCTTCAATTGCTGCAACAAGTGGAAAGGAGAGACATAAATAAATTCTGTTAAGTGACTGAAGAAAATGTATATGTGCATTATAGTATTAAAAAAAAAAAAACATATGCATTTATAATTAATTGCTTCAAGTTTAAAATGTTCCTTTCACTCAGACCACAAAAGACAGAGATTTACCTGCATCTCCTGTGGAAATAATCTGAATCTAAATGAAAATAAAATGATAGACTCCTAAAGGTACAGTTCAACTGCTACCATTGTTGACTCCATTGGCACACCGCAAAAGTGAAGTCAATGGCTCCCAACATCTTACGAATAGGGTGGACTAGTCACATCTGTCTGTTTGCATCACAAAATGGATTCTGTACTCTACTGTACCTTTAAGATCAGTGGCCTGGCCACTACCTTGATCTTATTAATAGTAAATTAAACAAAAGCACACCATATACGTTGTAAAAAGCATGCACTAATTGTGCTCATTGTGAATTTACTGGCATCTACAACACTAATCTCGAGATAAAAAATAATTATTTCAGAATATAGAATTTTTACCTCTGTTCACACTGATATCAAGTACTCAAGTCGAGTACTCTTTCCATGATTAAATTTGTAATTTATAATATCACCTTCTAATCACCTTTTACTTCAGTAATAGGGGTTTACATTATTCTGAAATAATTTATCTTTGATTTGAGTCGATACATTATGAGAACAGGTTAGCGTGCAATATAAACATTAAAATCTGATATTGAAACATTGGTGGTCTCCAGTATTCTATATAAGAATGATTCTGGTAAAATGAAAATCAAAACAATATCATGTTCATGATATCTCAGTGTAAATATGTAAAAATCCACATACGTAATGGCAATAATTAAGACATGGAGAATTATATAGCATTATATGTCATATGTATGTGTATATATTTTAATGGTGACACCTCTATATAACTTTGTGTACTAACTACTAACTGCTGTTTCTCTGGCTGCTGCAGTACATGGCTCTGCGTGAATGTTTGGGTGGGAAAACCACAGAGATATAACAGGTGGATGCAAGGATTGGTGCATACTTTAATATCATGTTTAATATATGTATAAATATGTGTAAAATAAAATATATAAAATAAATCCTCAAATATGGTTATAACACAAACAAAAACATTGCAATGCAATTCACAAGAGTAATAAACCTGTCACCCGCTATGTAATAACTTTGGAAAACTGCTGTTCATGAAATATATCTGTATGGCAACATTATTACTACAAAACAAAGCCATTTAATATAGTTGGCTTTACAGCGTCGTCACAGTGTCTCGCAAGCGAATGTTAACACGACATACCTGTAACGTGCATTGGAGGGTAATTGTGTAAAGAAAGCACATTTATTATGTTACGGATAAGCCTGCAGTGTGTGCTAAATGCTTTGGTGCATCACTGACGAAGTCGCATTGGGTGCAGACCTCCCGCTCATTGCCTGACCTGGAGAGCTCTTCTGCCTGAATTCTTCATCCTGCATCTCAATCAGCACTTTAGCATGGCGCCAAACAGAGAGACGGAAAGGAATCTGTGAGGGTCAGGATCTCAGCGACAGCAGAACCGACACGAAATGGGGGAGGCGGGGCATGCAGGCGGGGGCGGCGTCATAAACACGAGACGTGGTCACAGGACAAAACACGACCCATTTTCTCTATTCAACCCGCTGCTCACATTTATGCTGAGGCAATCCCGTGTTGTTTATAAGGCTGTGGGCATACGGGGGAGGGGCAGCATCATCATTAGCCAATGACATGTCTTGAATCATTGAGTGACAGGGTAGGGGGCCTACTAGATTTCACCTAGTGGCCATGCATCTGTGATCCCGCCCCTGTATGTGCCCCTGCCTTAACTAAATGGAAAATTACCTGTTCTTTTACCATCTCCCAAGCATTCTGAGAAACACACCCACCCTGAGGCAGAACCACATACCCCAAAGCATGACATCAAACGCACACCAAGCACTCACGAACACTTCAGTAATAATTTATTTCTTTCTGTCGAAGGTCAGGAAGAGTAATGATGAGGCGGGCTGACACAGCAGAGCTGCCCTTACCTTCCGAGTTCTGTCGCGACGCCGCCCCTTTAATGCGGAAGGCCTGCCGCGTGCGGCTGCGATCTCCAAAGCTCCAGCTTTTTGGCACCTTGCTGGGGCTGTCCTCCATGCTGTTATCGGCACTGGGGGACCTGCATCTGCTCTGGCCCTGGGGCGAGCCCTTGCCCTTGGACCCAGAGTTCCTGGGACTTGAGAAGACCCTCTCCTTGAGGCTGACCTTCTGGCTGCAGGGCACAGGGTGGGAGGGGGGGGTGTCACGCAGGAAAACTCTTTTTTTATGCTGCCAAACTTGCCAAGTCCAGCAGATTAATGGTAGTGTGAAGGCTAAAGCACATGGATTTGTAACTTGAAGGTCAGTGTTTTGAGTCCCGCAAGGCCTCCTGCTGCAGGGGCCTTCAACAGGACAGAGTTGCTGCCCCAAAACAATGTAAATGTTTAATCCAAGCAACTTGATATCAATGATAACCAGAGGGGTCTTTCTTTTTAGTGGAATTGGTGTGAATCTTGGCATGGAGGAAATGTGCAACTAGTAATAATTTTGTGTATCATCTCATCACATATACCAGTTCCTAAAATAAAATATATCTCGTGAAATTTGTCAGTTGAAATACATCTAAAATTAAATATATTTATGATATGTATCAGTTGGAATTCATGAAAGCTTTTATGCAGCAGGAGCTGTATTTCATATTCATAAGAATATCACACTGTGTTTGTCGCATTTGTCAAGGGCTGAGACGTCGATTCAGCCTGTCAGGGTGACAGTGGGACAGTTTGATTTAGCCTGTCAGTACCCTTCAAACAGCCTGGTTTATAGACCAGTTTAACAGAAGATAAGGTTCAGCTAGCTGGCTAACCCTTACAGAATGGCATTTTAAACTAAATATAAAGGATATAAGGGGGAAGACATGTGAGGAATTACAGAGTGCAATCAGAAATGACATGCAGACTGTCCCCAACTGATGACTGGGTTCCGTTCCGACAGACAGGTGGTAAACCGAAATGAGCATGTTTTGGATTAGGATAATCGCACTGACGTTTCGGTGTGAAGATGTGACTGGGCCGTGTGCGGGAGGCTGGGATGGTGATACTGTCACACAGCGCCGTCCCTGCAGCACCTATCATGTGGCACATAGCGTGCACTTCCTGGCGCAGGGTTATCCAAAATGTATTTCTAAAGACATTTACTTATTATTATTATTATTATTATTATTATTTTTTTAAAATAAATAAATAAATAAATACTTTGATCATAAGTTACACAGGTTGTAGGTCTGGGACGGTCTGCATTAGAAATGAAATGACCGTCTGCACTGGTCCTGCCTGCAGGGACTCATTGTCCCTGAGCAAAATGGCATCCTTTCCTTTTAAGCACAGCCTGGAAAACAGCACAGTTCAAAGAGCTGGGGGGGGGGGGGGGGGGGGGGTGGGGGCTGTTCGTGCCTTTTAGCACTGACCGGGGGGAGGGCTCCGCCTGGGCATCCTTCCTACGGACAGAGCAGACACATTCTGAGGCGGCCATCATTGCATTTGCACCCAGTTTCCACAAACACGGCTTTAACAGCAGGGAAGTACTCTACCATAGTGCTTTCTCTGTGTATAACAAAGCTTAACAATGCCGTAAAACACACATGTAAGTGTACTTTAGCACATGCTGGTACAATGGTAGCACTACATATAATGTAAAACACATCCTTACATCCTTAACATATTTATTGTCTTTGTATTTATTTCTCATTACATTATCCTTTCTGTTTTCTGGTACTGTACAAAGGAATTTCCCTCAGTGGGGATCAATTAAGTTCCATCTTATTTTTTTCTTATTTGTTAATGTATTCGGATATTGATGGTGTTCATCGTCTAATATGTATGAGTCACATGTGGGTAATTTATCCTGCACTGACCTGAATGACAGTCCTGACTTGCTTTTTAGATTTCGCAGAAGGTCCAGTTGATTCAGAGGAGGAATCAGCCTACAGAGTGGGGGAGGGGGGGTTATTCTCAACAAATACATGATTTTAACAAAATAACTAAACCCCAGCTTTTTCTTCTCTCAAATAAATGGGAGACAGTAACCTGGATTGATATAACAATGTATAGTGCAATTAGACTCTTTTCTTGACCCATAATTGAATAAGCAGGATGGAGAAGTAATTCATGGGCAGATCAATAAGGAAAATCGGAAAAGCAAACCAGCATCAACCTGATTTTAATCAACAACCGGAACACTTGGAAGAGAAAAACAGAATAAGACATAAATAGGAGAACAGGATTACAGATATATTTGTCTGGGGCAATTAGATCCATGCCCTAGTTTTCCTTTTTTAAAAAGAATTAAAGTCCACTGTTGAATTACAGCAGCCTGTTTCATGATTTGTACTGAAAATGACATCAATAACATAATGCCATTGAGTCAGGACAACATGGAGAACTGACACGAGGCCTAATGCTTTGCTTTTTTCAGCGACGCTGTGCTATAAAAATGTCAGTGTTTCCAGGAAAAATACCATCAGAACACTAAACTATCAACGGCCCCCCAAAAGCCAAGGTGATTACGAACATTCTGGGAAGACACGATCTACAGACATGCAAGTAAAAGCAAGCTCTGATCTGAGGTACAAGCACCTCAGATTACCTGTACATTGGGACGGATACAGCTCTCTCATAGTAATCCCAGGTAGACTGCAGGTCTGTCCTTGTCAGATTGGTAGCATAGAACCTCCATGCCGCCTGGTTTGGAAAACAGACACACAGAAGCGACGGTTAACCCCATGAGCCAATCGAAAACCAGCATCCACGTGCCCCACAGACAACCCAGCTCACTAGCTGTAAATACCCACTGACAGCAGGCAAAAAATTCATTCCTCGTTCCCCACTCAACGTGCGCAGATGCCAAAAATGGGCGTGAAGCACGTCTTACTCACTGTTCACTCAATCCACCTTTTAATTTGTGCTTTCTGTGTCTAATGCCGGCAGAGAGGAATCTTTCATCAAACTGAACGAAATTCCTTGACACGGTATCGATGGTATGTCAGTATGTTTCAGAGAAAAAAAAAAAAAATCGTCTTTCAATGGGGTCTGATACATTGTCAATAGCCAAGGAAATACTGCATGCTACATACAATCTTTTGCCAGGATAAAGAAGCTAATTAAACTCAACAAAGATCACCTTTTCACTATGGCTACCTGTTCCTTTGTTTGTAGGAAGGAAAATGTCCAGGTTCTTACTGGGCACATAAGTGAGGTCTTACGGATTGCCCTGCTTTGCATATTCCATGCAAAGTCTGCAGTTTCTACACAACGTATCTTGGCGCAAACGTGCATTATTCACCTGAATGAGGCCAGCTGCTGGATTCCGCCGCTTCTCAAAGTGCTTTTGCCTGTGCTGCTCCTGGACCTTCAGGGCAAACCCAGAGCCCAGAATACCCTATGGGACAGACAATAAGCTGGCTCTCAGAAAAAACTGCATGGATGCCGTTTTACATGTGCCAAGGTATAGAAATCAATAACACCGAGCATATGAAGTGAGTCTGAGTGAATCCTCTACGTATTACAAAACGTTTTTGTGTGTAAGGGTGTGAGTGAAGGTGAGAGTACATGGCTTTTATTCATCCATCCATCCATCCATCTATCCATCCATCCATCCATCCATTTTCCGCCATTTATCTGGGGTCAGATCATGGGGGCAGCAGTCTAAGCAGGGATGCCCAGACCTCCCTCTCACCAGTCACCTCTTTCAGCTCCACCAGGCAAATACCAAGGTGTTCCCAGTCCAGCCAAGAGATACAATCTCTCCAGCGAGGCCTTGGTCTGGCCAGAGCCTCCTCCTGGTGGGACATGCCCGAAACACCTCCCCAGGGAGCCACCCAGGAGGCATCCTAGATAGATGCCTGAACCACCTCAAGTGGCTCCTTTCAATATAGAGGAGCAGCAGCTCTACTTTGTGCCCCTCCTAAACATCTGAACTCCTCACCCTATCCATAAGGCTGAGCCCTGCCACCCAGCAGAGGAAACTCATTTTTGTATCTCCTTCACTACCCAGAGTTCATGACCATAGGTGAGGATAGGAACATAGATCGACCGGTAAATTGAGAGCTTTGCCTTCTGGCTCAGCTCCCTCATTACCACAACAGAACAGTACAACGTCTGCACTACTGCCAACACTGCACGATCCATCTGTCGATCTCCTGCTCCCTTCTTTCCTCACTCGTGAACAAGACCCCGAAATACTTAAACTCCTCCCCTTGAGGCAGCAATTCATCCCCTCTAGGAAAGGGCAATCCACCCTTTTCCGCTCAAGATCCATGGCCTTAGATTTGGAGGTGCTGATCCTCATCCCGGCTGCCTCACACTCAGCTGCAAACCGTCCTAGTGCATGCTACAGGTCACAGTCCAACGTCTGCAAAAGCAAAGACATTATCCTGAGACCACAAGAGTTGTGAACAGAATCGGTGACAAAGGGTGGGCCTGGCAGAGTCCAACAGCCACCGGGAGTGAGTCTAACTTACCGCTGGCAATGAAAACCAAACTCTCACTCCATCTGTACAGGGACCTGATGGTCCGCATCATCAGACCCCATTCCCCATTCTCCTGGAGCACCCCCCACAGGACCCCCCCAAGGGACACTGTCGTATACCTTTTCCAAGCCCACAAAACACAGGTAGACTGGTTGACTCCCATGAACCCTCCAGTATCCTTGTGAGGGTGAAGATATGGCCCAGTGTTCCACGACTAGGACAGAATCTGCATTGTTCCTCCTTGATCTGAGGTTCGACTAACGGACGGATCCTCCTCTCCAGGACCCCGGCATGGACCTTCCCAGGAAGGCTGAGGAGTGTGTTCCCCCTAAAATTGGAACATATCCTATGGTCCCCTATCTTAAAGATTGCTTATTATTAATTATTAAATCTGCCAATCCAAAGGCACTGTCCCTGATATGTACGCAATGTTGAAGAAGCGTATCAGCTAAAATAACATAAAGAGCATTCAAGAGCTCAGGGTGAATCTCATCCACCCCCGGAACCTTCCCGCTGAAGAGTTGTTACTACTTCAGTGACCTCAGCCTCAGAGCCTTCCAGCTCTACTTCCTCTGAGGAAGGTATATCAGTGGGATTTAGGAGATCCTCTAAATATTTTCTCCACCGCCTGACTATATACCCAGTTGAGGTCAACAGTTCTCCATCCCTGCTGTAATATAAAATTGGTGAAGCCCTGCATCCCCCTCCTGAGTCACCTGATGGTTTGCCAGAATCTTTTCAAGGCCGACCAAAAGTCCTTCTCCATAGCCTCACCAAACTCCTCCCACACCCATGTTTTTGCTTCAGCAACCACCAGAGCCGCTGTCTGCTTGGCCTGCCGGTACCTGTTAGCTGCTTCAGGAATCCCACGAGCTAACCAAGCCCTGAAGGCCTCCTTCTTCACCCTGACAGCTCCCTTTGCTGCTGGTGTCCACCACTGGGTTCAGGGATTGTTGCTGCGACAGTCACCAATGACCTAACAGCCACGGCTCTGCAACGCTGCCTCAGCAACGGAGTCCTGGAACATGGCCCATTCAGGCTCCATGTCCACTGACTCCCTCGGGAGAGAGGAGAAGTTCTGCTGGAGGTGTGAGTTGTACATCTCCCAGACAGGGGCCTCCACCAGAAGCTCTCAGCACACCCTCACTATGCATTTGGGTCTACCGGGTCTATCCAGCATCTTCCCCGCCATCAGATCCCATCAAGTGGTGATCAGTTGACGGCTCAGCTCCTCACTTCACTCAAGTGTCCAAAACACAGATCCGACAATACGATTACAGAATTGTGACCTAGGGAGCTCTGGTGCCAGGTGCACTTATGAACACCCTTATGCTCAAACATGGTGTTTGTTATGGACAAAGTGTGATTAGTACATCCAATAACTGATCATTACTCGGATTATGATCGGGCAGGCCATTTTACCCAACCACACCCTTCCAGGTTTCACTGTCATTACCCACGTGAGCGTTCAAGTCCCCCAGCAGAACAATGGAGTCCCCAGACGGGGCACCTTCCAGCCCCCCCTCCAAGGTCTCGTAGAAGTCCGGACACTCTGGACTGGTGTTTGGTACGTGCACACAGACAACAGTCAGAGCCCGTTTCCTGGCTTAAAGTCAAAGGGAAGTGACCCTCTTTCCACCAGGGTGAACTCCAACAAAAAATAAAATCATGGTACAATATTTAAGTGTCTTTAAGGTTGGACAATCGGCTTTGTTTTGGCCTATTAAAGATGAATTATAACCAAGACATAAATCTTCTGCTAGCAGGTGTCCAGTAGGGGTTGGACAGACGTGTACATTTCAGCAGCATTCTCTAGGGTTTGGGTCCCCATGTGGTTTCATTAGTGTCCATCGGGGTTTGGGTTTTTATTAGTGTTCAAGCCGAGATCAGGAGGTCATTTATATTTCATTAATTTCCAGCAGAGATCAAGTGCAAATCCACTGTTCTTAAATAGCATATTATAAACCATTAATCTCTAATAAGCCTGTCATTTTCATTTGCTTTTTGAATGAACTGGACCATCTCATCACATAACAATGTAGCAATACTATCTTAATACACATCCCCAGTACTCATAGCTTTATGAATTCCATAAACCAATTCTATGTCAATAATTACACTCCTATATTTGCATCTCACATTTGTGCTCACGCCACATATTTAACAGATATTGGCATTGACCGTTGGTAATGTATTGTATATATTGTACAGTAATGCATAATGCATGGGTAAGAATTACACACGTACCGCTGGGAGGGCAAAGAAGGAAACTCCAATGAGGGTGAAAGTCGCAGCAAGAAGGCGTCCATTCCACGTTATGGGGTACTTATCACCATAGCCTATTGTAGTCAGCGTGATCTGAAACCACAGAGACAGAAATGATTTATTGTAACATGTTCTCAGCAGGTAATAATGAAAGCATTTCGTCAATGGAGAATGCTGTCTGCGCCACACAATGCATTTCCTGGTTATGGCATTCATTTAATTATCGTACCATATGGATCTGATGACTGTTTTATGTGTAACTAGTCCTGCAGAGGACATTAAGTACAGTAAGAGAATATATCCCAGGAATACCGCCCAATTATAACTCAGCATTTCGGTAAGCGGGGTCTG
>JAODLC010000133.1:241995-264974 GCA_026781145.1 Hippopotamyrus pictus | reverse complement strand
ATATACAAAATTTGACAAACAAGTGCTATTGGTGTGTGTTTATCTTTCTTTTTCAAATTGTTCCCATTGATTGTGCACATGTATTTTAATGAGGGAAAATCTATCTCTCAGACACGTTGCTGTACATTATTACACCTCGACACAAGACGCGTTGTTACGCATGCAACTATCTATCTGTCTATTTATCCGTCTCTCGGTCTGTCTATCGACTTTTCCATCCATCCGTCTGTTTTTGCTGCAGTAAACCTTGTGCCTCTCCAGTCCATACAGCGATCCCCGGAGGAGCTGTCCAGCCGCCGTACGTGCTGAAAGAGACGGGAGCCCGAACAGCCGCGGCTCTCCAGATAGCCCGCATTCCCCCAAAAGATGTGGACGCACAGTCAGATCCCGCAGTTTCCGAGGTAAATGCGCTGGCGGGCGGATTATCACGCACCGACATCGCTTCAAACAAAACGCTGGATTTTACGTACGAGGCATGGCTTATCCAGTCGTGTCTGTTTGGTTCTTCCCCAGCTTGAAACTGTGTTATAAGGCTAGCAATATGCCAGGACAACAGTTCTATTAATAGGCGTCAATTAAAAACTAATACTGACAGAAAATTACATATCAGCTATTAAGAATTTGCAAATTAACAAATGCATTACAAGCCCCAAGCGGCAATGTCTCTGGACACTGAATGAACTGAAGAAAACATCCAGTGTTCAACTAATCTGGTGGCTCAAAAACAACCACTATACACGTACGTTATAAATTAATGTCAAGAAAAATATATAGTGCTTTGCCGCAGCGGCTTATTTGCAGAACGCGTATCAAACAACAGGTTTGTTCAGCTGACACAAAGCAACCATATTAGTTATTATGGACTTACATTACATCTTAAAAAAACCTACCCATTAGAAAGATAAATTGCGATGGGGGTGATTTTCAGTCCGCATCAAAGCCAATTAATATATTCAGCTGGTTGAAAATGGTTGCAAGTCTAACAAAAAGCGGGTATATGCTTTACACGCGCGCACGAAGGCATTGTGCCGCAAGCCTTTGATGACTATAAACCGCAAGCGATCGCGGCGGCCAACGTGCAATTCTTCGTGTTTTCAGCGGCTATATACTCACACGTAAGCGTGGTATATGAACGCCCATCCTCTCGGTCTTTCCAGCACGTTGTAGAGGAAATTCTGCAGTCTTCGGTAGAAGGCATTTCTCTTCGGGGGCTTCCCTTTGCCCGAGATGCTGGTCCTCTGCTTGCTTAAGATGCTTCCCCGCTTCGTGGCGTCGGTGGCCGCGATGAGTAGCGCCCCATCCCTGCTTGAGTCGGTGGCTCCGGCTTCTAGCCCGACGAAGCCCACTTTGAGCTTCTTCTCCGCCACCGGACCAGGGTAGACACCGCCGTTGCGGGATTTCTGTACCATCCTTAAAGTGTACGGTCATGGGTGGCTGGTCAGCAATGATCTCGACCCATCATCACCAGGTAGCACCATCGCATAACGGGGCGGGGAGCGTTTGCCGAAGACCAAGTCAAACGTGCGCGCGGCGCTCCCTCGCCTGCTGATTCTGGAGAGCCAGGTTGCAATAGATACAGGAGATCTGCAGATCTTGTCTCCAATCTCGGCTGCTTCCGGCCACCTGACGGCTAAAAAAAAGCAATGTATGGGAGAAATACAACTTAAGTTATTCAGAAAGAATGTAATCCGCAAGAGCAAATCAATAGCTCCCCCATCAAGACTGTACATCTTCCAAATTAGAACAATTAGCGACAGATACGCAGTTACGCTGAAAGGAGGGTTTCTTTGTTTTAATTTGGAGTTTACTGTACAGGCTATGTCAGATTTATCTGGAAATGTACAATTTACAATGTATAAGGTATACAACTATACCTTAGTAACAATTAGAATACATATCATTTGAGTGGCATTAGTATATAATGTTAAAAGGAAAATTAACTATCCATAAAATATAAGTAAGGCCCTTTCTAGTAGTGTAAATTTAAAAAGGGGGGATTATTTCCTTTGAAAGAGACTTTATTTTACCCCATTAGACCCGTACATATCATCTTGAATGTCAACTATTTATAAATGTGTCCTGCTACTTACTAAATGGTTGTTGATTGTTCAGTTTCTACTCTAAAGGATGTTCAAAATTTGAATAACAAGTCTCAAGGTTTATTTTGCATTTGTTGGTACAATTG
This sequence comes from Hippopotamyrus pictus, assembly GCA_026781145.1. Lineage (NCBI taxonomy): Eukaryota > Metazoa > Chordata > Actinopteri > Osteoglossiformes > Mormyridae > Hippopotamyrus > Hippopotamyrus pictus. Next base: position 262,789 of record JAODLC010000133.1, on the reverse strand, counting down.
ATAAATAACATTTTTACTTGATGACATTATATATATGCTACAATTTATTATGTTTTCCTCTATAAAACTATCATTCTGATGAGATCTTTCATTGGAAATATACTTGTGCTTTAACAGTGCTTCATTATGTAGGTTTGAAACACTTCAGCATCTCCCAGCTGTTTATCCCGGTCAGAGTCTCCAATCCCAGAGGCAGCACAGGGCAAAAGGTTGGGGTACACCCTGGAAGGGATGCCAGTTCATGGCAGGGGTCATACACACACTTAGAGATGTCATCACTGAAAACATTCTAGTAAACTCATCATTGTATGTGATGCAGCTTCCACCAGCGATGTGAGACCCTGCCAAGGGTTACGATCCATGAAGGCCCAGCCAGACCTGACGCTCATTATTCCAGCTGGGTTCAAGTTTTTAAGTGCAAACACGGAATGAGGTTATACAGTAAATAGCATGGTAATTATGAATAAATCATTTCATTGACGATATATATACAGTGGTCAATGAACCACACTAGGACTGCAGTATCGTAGAAGATACTGGGAATGAACCAGTGGATCAAAATGAATAGAAATTAAAATTCATATAGCTTTTCTATGACTAATGGAATTTTTGTCATAGTTAGTCTTTAAGCAGTAATAATACATTTTTTGTGACTTATTATGTATCAAAGCATAGAAAATTTAAGCATGAGTATGCTACCACAAGATTATTTTTTTGCATCACACAAGTATGCAAGAACGAACTGAAAGCAGAGACACTCTGAAGATGCACTGAAGATGATTTCAGTTAAAGCTTGTGAGAGCATCACTGGAGAAGATATTGAGCATCTGGCAATGTCAATGGATCGCAGACTTCAAGCCATCATTGGCTGCAAAGGATCTGCAACAAAATATTAAAAATGATGATCTTGTTTCATTTCATGTTAATCTATCCAGTTACTTTTGGTCTCTTTAATTTGGGGCACTGTACAGTATGTAAATGGGGTTACAGTTCCTGGACAGATCTGTCAATATTGACCTAAACACATTCAAATTAAAGCTATCACTTGGCTCTTTATTATGCTAAATACTGTTTCATTTCAACTCATTTCAAGTACAGAGCCTAAACAAAGAAAAATGTATCACTGTCTGAATACTTATAGGGTGCTATCTTTCATGGGACTGCCACAAAAGGTGGTATTGGACCCAGGGACACAGCAAAGAAACATGCATTTCTCTATTTTGTAATAATGTATTATAAGACATTTGTTAAACCTTTTATAATATTCCACTACTACTACTAATAATATAATAAACCTTAAAATACATTTAAAAGAAATAAACAATCATGTAGAACTATAACCTGAATACAAAAGATTAATTACAGTGATCAAAGATGTGATTAGTTTGCAATAATACTGCAAATAATTTTTTTTGCATGGCAGATTAGAAAATAATTGAAATTTCATATTAATTAAATGCAAATCAATGATGTAATAATGAGTACACTAGATATTTTTCAAGGCACCCAATTCACAATTGTGATGGTCCAGAAAGAATGACCCAAGAAAAAAAATGTTTAAATGTTTAATTTGATACAGTTTATTACCCTTTTAAACCACCTCACCGCAGTTCATTTAATATTATAGGATGGTGATATTAATTCATTCTGAGAGAAATTAGGGGTACCCCTTCTGTACTGTATATACACCACTAAAGTCAAGCTGTTACACAATGATTATACAACATGAATTTTTCCCCAGTGTAATCTGGAAGAGGTGGGATGTGGTTTAATGTTTAAGCCAGTCAAAGTGCGGTTTGGAAGACCTGGATTATTTATTGACCCTTGCTCTGGGGAAACCTAATAAATATTTCAGATGCTGCGTGAGAACTTGCAGTCCAAAGCAAACGTACGATACAGCGATCCAGAGCATCTCAGCAAACAAGCATAGAAGTGACTCCAGAGGAAATGTAGATTTTGTAACCTCATACTGTATGCCCAAGCCAGTGCATTCTTTGCTACTTTATATGACCATACCAGTGTAATGTTTGTAAGCTCACATGTCCATTGTAAACCTCGGAATTGAAACCATGGCTACTGACCCAACATTTTCTGTACATTTTTCACTAGAATGTGATTTCATCAATGGAACAGCTATTGCACACTCAGAACTGACCGGTCGATCACAGTTGCCATCCAAGAAACAATGGCCTTGCTTTATTATTACAGAAGCATATAGCTGGAAAAAATGCACCTTCCTCTCATTTAGTTTCAGTGGCACAAGATGAAAGACATCTGCTGTTATTGTATCAGGGGTGGTCATGGAGCTTCTCTGGGACGTGATCCACGGTCCCACCCAGCAATGACTGTTTGTTCTGGGGTCACGCTTGGGGGTGCGTCTGTTTGATAAAGAGCAAAATTCGCTGAAGGCAGATTGAGACCATGCTGCACAGCAATGTGAAGCTGGAGAGAGTAAGACTGGCACTGAGAAATCACAGGTGCTACAATGATATCGATAATGAGGCAAATTTAGTAGAAATGTCCTGCTTAATAGAACTGAACACTACAAGAGTAATGATTGTATGTCTTGCCCCAAAACTTTTCAGTTGCTAAAACTGTAATCATAAAAACGCAATCGCCACTACGTCCCTAAGCTGCTCAAATCACTGAAACAAATACAACATGGATGGAAATGTAACTGCAAATGCACCGCGCTAAACCGTGCACGGTGTGGAGAGCTGACGGCGCGAGCCTGCATGCAAGTGCGGAGGAGAGCTGCGCTGCGTCATAAGGAGAAGTTCGAGCGTCGTCGTTTGAAGTTTAACCAAACACACGAATTTAAGTCAAAGCTAAATTTGTAATGAATGTAATGTATGCTAAATTAGCAATATATGCTTTTTATGCGAATGGCGATTCAACAATGAGAGTTAGCCAAAAAGTAGGCTAAAGTCGCTCGCAAAACGGAGCTCAGATACGTGATTTCTAGGAGCATTTTAGATTTAATGAGCTGGCTTTCGTTTCAGTAAAGACAAAAAGAGCTACAATACACTGGTATGTTTGAATTCATAACGTTTAAGCGGTAGGTTGCCGGCGGGGACTGTAGGGTGTGAGCGCAGGTTTTCGACTTGGAAAAAGTTACTTGCGCCCCACAGCCATGGCAGACGAGGAATCTAGCTATTCTCAGCATTGAGAACCAGCGTGCAAAAGCACTTAACTGGGACATGCTTGTGAAACGTTCTGCTGCACAACACAACAAGCGTCGCCTAAGCTGTATTCAAAAAATGTGGTCAGACAACCAGATGGGCAGTGCAGAGCTAGCAAGAGCTGCAGAGGTTTTTGCACGAACACTGATCTGTTGTCCTGTTGTCGTTTATTAAGATAAACGTGGGGTAGTGTGTATTAGTTTTACTTGATTGCTTTGGCACATTTCATTAAACATACCTAACTTTCTCGAGACTATAAGAGAATTTCTCAAAACAGTTCATGCACAGAGCTAAGCACTATGGTTTAGCTGCAGGCAGTCAGTCAGTGACAACGAGAAAGTGGGAACCGACCTACTTACACTGACATACTGACAATATATCTAGTCATTTTGAGGCTCATGGTTAAGATGATGCTTATTGTATTTTTTATTTTGGTGGCAATAACATTCATTGGTGGAATTACTTGGTTTTGATACACGAGTTAATTGTCTTGGGTAAATTATAGGCTTTTACAGCTAAACCGTAGTGCTTTGCTGTATGCATGAATTGTTTTGAGCTACAGTCTTGAGAATATTAAGTATGTTTTATGAAGTGTGCCAAAGCAACCAAGAAAAACTATTCATATCAAACACACTGGTTTCTACGTTGCAGTATGTAAAGTTCACTGGCAAGAGAGATCACTCACATGCACATGTAACATCTTAAGATCTCACAGTACACAGTACAATAGCAAACCAAAACATCACATAGTAAAAAACAATAAAATGGCAGTACAGGAACAACAAAATTACAATAAAATGGCAGTACAGGAACAACAAAATTACAATAAAATGGCAGTACAGGAACAACAAAATTACAATAAAATCATGCACTGTGGGAACCAACATTACAAGACATCACTGCAATTTCTAGAATATATTTTTAAATCATTTTGAAAGCTTGGCTAACTATATTCTGGGGTGGACTGGCGACCTGCCCAGGGTGTACCCTGCCTCTTGCCTGATGATGCTGGGATTGGCTCCAGCTTCCCCGTGACCCAGATGGATACAGCGGTATAGATAATGGATGAATAGATGGGCTAACTATATTGAATGTGGTGACTAACACGATGATCACATACATACTGTATATTGTTTTGGGTGTAAAATTACTACAATGGGAAACTACATAATCTATTTTGACCAACTAGACTAAAGCAACTGAAAATTGTACCAAATGTTGACAATTGTACGAAAACATTTGCATGTATGTACTAAAATATTTGGAAATTTGAGTGAAGCGATGAGAAATGATGTTTTGCTGTGCGGAAGTAACATTCTTGTGTAGGGATTACAGTTGTTGCTTTGCAAATGTTAATTGTCATGTGGGAAATGTACCAAAGCAATCAAGACACACTGTAGCATTATGTCAAAATAAATATTTTCAAAATGTATTTGTGTCTTTAGTTGAGTACATTTACCTATAGAAGTGCACTTGTATTTCTGCATGAGAACTCCCACATACTGTCATCCATGCCCCCCCCTGCCAAAATCTCTCGCCACTTCTCTGCCACCCCATGTAAAATTTTGTAGATCGACTACTGGACAAGGGCAAGATAAAAATGAATTGGTGCAATATTTATATACAATTACATCAATCAGTTTAATGTGCCAAGCAACCCAGTGATCGCATATGGTGAATTAGGCCAGATGATAATAGCAAAGTACATTGGCAAAGGGCCACCAGGCAGAGCGCAAGGGAACCACCTCTGCAAAGCCGTAGCGCGGACGGCGCTGTGGATGGATGGCATCCAGGCACTTTCAGAGCTGGGAGGGACACTGCCAGGACACTGCGGGGCTTGGCACCAAAAGGACAGCTACTGGCCCCTGCGACGTCAGCCGGGACACCAGAGACTCGCCAGAACCACAAGAGGACATTTAATATCCCGGTGTAGCCTTATATATTGCGTGCAAAGTGCTGTAAAACTTACACAGTAACAAATATATTCTAAAATGAGAGCAGTATCACTTGATGCACATTGACACCTGCTATCATTTATCCAGATAGATGTTTTTAAATAACCTCCTCCAGAAAAGTAATTTAAGTATTAACATTTAAGTATTAAAGTATTAATAAGGGCACTTTACCCCTTCTCTGGTCATTCATAATAGTTTTAGCTGATTGATTATATATACTGTATATATCACATATGTAGCCGATTTACTGTTTATGCAGGTATTGCTGCGGAAAGGGCTCCATCTGCTGGACACATATAGAATTCTCTGCACCCAGCAGAACACGCATAGCTGATGTGTCACTGAACACATCCGAGCACAGAAGTTTGTGGCTTCATTTTTACGAAACAGGAGATAGATTGGTTCAGGTTTAGGAAGTAAAGGAAGGACAATGGTGGAGCTGCAGGACAAGCAGCCAAATCACGGATGAGGCCAAGCAGCAGGTCCCAGCAGAATGAACAAACACACGACACAGTTGGGTGTGATAAGAAATGTAAATTTTTTTTATGCAATTCAGGTGTTACATTCAATATCCAATGTGTTACTAGGATATAGATTTCTCCTCGATATTATATGTATTGATTATATATACGTTATTATAAAATAATGCAATATACTACACTATATATTTTATAAATATATAATTGACATAAATAAAAACAAGCATTTTCCTATAGAATAAAGAGAACAGACAAAGGAAACATACTTCACACCTTTATATGTACACGGTCTTCTAGCTTTATACATTTCAAGTTAAAAACTGCAAATATTTACAAAAAAAAAAACGAATCCTTTTATAGAAACAGATTTAAAAAATCTAATTTAGACAATGTGCTGAACCAAGGTTGTACAACACACAATGGCTTTTGTTATTTAACCTTCCACAGACTCTGGAGCACAGAAAAGAACCTAAACTGAATGATGCATTTAAAAAAAATAGACAAAAGGCCCAAATCTGTCACATTTCTGTCGCAAACGAACTAAACATCTAGAATGAATAACCTTGATAAATATAAAAAAGTAGCAAAACGCTAATTTACTATAAACCCATAACCAAACTGCAAGACAAAAGAACAAGAAAAGCCCTCCAGCTTAGTTTGACAGAATTCATTTTAACTTGAAACACAGTAAATGACAGGAAATAAACAAACATACAGGGACCAAAACGGTTCAAGTTAAAATTAAAATCAGGTTATCTTCTTAAAGAAATTCTAAGCTCTCATACACCTGCAAATTCATGAAACCTGCTGATATTTCTGCATCATTTACATATTTCAGTAAGAAAAACTGTAACTGAAAAGTCCAGCAACATTAGAACTGGGATTTTCCCTTAAGAGACCAGTGACTGAAACGAGACGGAAATGATCTTTTTACTCGGAAAGATGTGAGAAGCAGCATGTCAGCCCTTAAATGGGGAAGACGCCGCCCACAGGTTGGAAAGCTTGGAACAGCGTAGGAACAATCTGCCCGTTTGCAAATTCTTTTCTGAGGCATTACAGGAAACCCAGCCCAACAGCCTTGGTAGAAGACACTCCGAAACGAATTAGTGACTCAGGCAAGAAGCAATGTCATTTTGGCTTTTAAGCAAACACAAAACAATAATATAAAAAAAAAACAGATGGGTAATCTACAGTAGCAAAAGTTCAAAATCATTATTATTAAAAAGAACTGTCATTTCTACTGGGACAGTAACAGAGTTTTACAGCTACAATTTATTTTTAAAGTAGGACGGTATACGTTAAGGAAGTAATGAAGATTTGGGGGGGGGGGGGGGGGGGGGTACCACGCAAATGCCCAAAACAGAGGTCAGCTGGTTAATATCTATAGAAGTTATTTCCAGGTGAAATAAATGCATAAAGAACACAACAAACTGCCTGAGATTTTATCAAAAGACAGAAATATTATAAGTCAACAAAACAAGAAGATTGCTCTCATTTCCTGATGAAAGGAGAACTATTACAATGTCATGTTATTTATACCTACAGTGTAGTGCAGCATTAAAATACCCTATTAGTATAGTAGTGGACTATACTCATGTGCTAAATTGCATTATCTTATTTTTAATATTAATAAATAATTCTCTAATGGAATTTTTGTATTTAGAATAAACTACATTTTCACATTCAATGATGTCTAAAAAAGAAACTAAGAAATGTCCCAGAAAAGGCTATAATACATAAAATAATAATTTTAAATATGTCAGGGCAGAATTAGACAGCTAAAACATTGTCTATATAATGTTGTTGTTTCATGGAAAAAGACAGGTGGACCTCCACCTTTAGCTAAGCTGTTTGGTTTTGAACCCACGTCTGGACACCAGTGTCACAAGCACTGGCACTGTTAGCGACAAAAGCACCCAGCTCTCTGCCTCTCCAGTTCCCTCTGCCTATCTGGGAGGATGCTCTGCTTGTAAATACAGTTCTGTCCGTGGCTGCGTCTGTCCTCTGCGGGGAGCGGAGTTTTTGAGGCTGCGTCCTTCTGGGAGATTTTATTCATACAGCAAAAGGCTACCAAAATGCTGGTATAAAGAAACAAACTGGCATAGAAATGCAAAGAATGCACAGAGTTATCTTCCCGGTATCTGCAGCTCATTGGCTGCTCTTCCCCCCGCCCACTTCCTGGAAAAGCGACGTGTAAAACTCGGGCTCCAGCTGCTTGTTCCGGTATCGGTTGGCGATCTCCGCAATCTTCTGCTTTCTCCGCACGTGAGGTGGGCTGTAGGAGTCGCTCTCCAGCCTCTTCCGTCTGCAAGCATTTATTACCGTCTGTCTCACCAAGAACCCTGAAAGGAGCCAAGAAGGAGTGGGGGAAAACGAAAGGAAAACATCATTTTCTGTAGATATTTGTAGGAGTGGTGGTTCTGAGGCTAGGGCTCTGTGCCAGCAACTGGAAGGTTGCTGGTTCAAATTCCGTGAATGCCCAGAATGATTCTACTCCGTTGGGCCCTTGAGCAAGGCCCTTAACCTGCAATTGCTTCATCCTGGGTATGACGTTAATCTACATCCAGCCCTATAAGGAGGTTCTCCAGCTTACAGGGATAACTAGGGGGTTGGTGGCAGGATCGACACTCCAGCCATCGGAAAAAAACTCACACTGGTCCACTCAGACTAGTGTGGTGCTGAGGTATCACCTGCCACATGGCTGCACTCTGGTTCTCATCCCTGAGGTGTTTGTCATGTGGTGGGTGTGGCAACACACTGTAATCAGTGCACGCTCCTTACACACTGTAATCAGTGCATGCTCCATACCTCTATGGAGTTGTCACTGGGGTAATGCCACTTAACATATATCCTGTGTTCTTGCTGAAACATCACTTAGATATGACCCCTACTCTTAACTACTTCCAAATACTTTTTTTTAAATGCTGAAATGTTGTTTCAGCACTGGGCAAAAGTCTTAGGCGTTCAGCAAAAAAGATCTTCACCTAGGTGTAAAACTGAGGTCCGTCAAAGTGTGTCAGCCATTTGAAAATCTCTCAAGTCATCCCAGGATTTGCAGCAACCATGTTTGGTCAATCAATACCACAGTGAGCGGTTAATGTAATGTAATGTGATGTGATGTAATGTAATCTAAATCAACCAAACAATCAATCAATCAATTTGAGGAGAGGTTTGGGGGCTTTAATGATATTCTACCCAGCCCACACTCACTTTTTTTGAGAACAGAAGAAATTCTTTAGTTTTTGTGTTATTTGTATATATTCTGATGTTAAACTGGGTTTTTTTCTGAAGACACACTTATTACCCAGACAAATAGCTTTAAACATTTTCTTTGACTGCCTGATACTTTTGTACAGTGTTCTATACAGCACATTAACCTGTTTTTTGTTGTTTTTCAACAATGCTTATTAAAGATATGTTTCTTTTCTCCTCCCAGCAGTAAACATTCATAGTTCCTGATGCCCGACCAGGAACCCTACTGCCTTCTGGTGTTTCTGCTATCAGTTTCCCTCCAAATCTACTGCCAAAGAAGCACCATTTCGTTTTCACTGCCCCCTGCTGTACAGTTGTCTCTCAAACTAAATCACACAGAGCCAGGAAGAGTGTCCCACCCAGACAAAGGGACACCTGGAATCTGACCTAAAGACCGCCTGCTGACCACCATCCCGTCCACCAGGGGAACCACCATGTTGAACTTTCCCACAGCGCCATGCAGCCTGATGCGGAACAAGCCTGTCTTCAGAGGATGGATGAAAATGACCAGCACGTCCTTCTCTGGTGTGACGGACCTGGATAGAGAGCAATTTTTTTTTTTTATTAGCAAAACGAAGTAGTAACAAATGAATTGCAAATTCGTAAAGAGCAGTCTGACTATGAAGCATGCTGAATGCGGTGTTGGTGGCTGCGAGATTCTCCGTTTTTAGGGAATTATATCAATAGTACCTGCAAGAAGTACTGCTGTTTGTAGTATGGGTCTCCAGCCCGGTGCTGGTCTCAATCAGGAGCTCTGAAAGAGGGAAGTTTTCTACGAGGGAGGGGGGAGAATAAGAAATCATTCCTCTTTCAGGTAGGTGTGAATGTTTTTGGGAGGTACAAAAAATGCTGGGAAAAAATTCTGCAGTACCACTGCATCACAAAAAAACCAAACCGGCTCGCTGAATCTGAGCATAGTTTTGCAATTCAGATTTAAACATAACTGGATAGTTTTCTAGAATATTAAACGGGGGATTTAGCGTCAGATTGGCCCATGCCAAACAAGGCGGCCCTTACCGATGTCATCGTAACGCTCGACCCAGACAACCAGCACTTTCGTCTCCGGGCCCAGGGGGGGGAGCGACCTTCCTGGGGTCACTTTCCTGGCCTTCACGGGGGGACTCTGCCAACATCAACACAATGGCTGCAAACACCCCACAAAAAAAACGTTGCTGGCTTACTCTGCACCTGAAGTATTTTTGCAATGGTATCTTGGTCACATCACACCTGCCTGTCTGGGGCTATTTTAGCAGCATAATACGTCTTTGCTGAGGCCTACCCTTTGGGCGGGAGCAATGTTCTCTGACTGGTCTGGGAACAGCTCCAGCTTCAAGTTGGCCTGCTTCAGCATGCTGGGTAGTAGATCCATCTGAGACATAGCCTCTTTGGTAGGCAGACTGTTCTCTGGTGATTCAGCTAAAGTTGGGGGTGGGGGATGGGGGGGGGGTTGGTGAAGTCTCTTAACAACATTAGTCTTCCACAGCTATATAATACATTTAAAAAGACAGTATAACAAAAATAACATCAGAATATTGATAATGAGGATAAATAAGGATGACAAATACACCACTGGCATGTTAAAAATGTACTAAAGCCAAAATGCATCATTAGAACCAGGTCATGAATTACAAAAGTGACTTGATTCGATGAGTGAAGCTTTGCAAAATGTCACTCACAAGAAGAGTCCATTAACGAGGGGACGACGAAGGCAACTTCCGTCAGGGCGTCGGCGTAGTACAGGACTCTCTTCTCGCCGTTGAAGACTCCGCCGCCCGTGTCGCCCAAAACAACCGCTTCATCTGTCAGAAGAGTGAGACTCAGGGCAGATCCAGCAAGCGAAGGACCGACCTGGCGTTTTCCGAAAGAATAGCGAGGTCTGGAAGGTGACGGCGCTCACCACGCCGCTGGGATTCGGCGCCGCTGCAGGTGTTGATGGACCAGCTGGTGTAGGCGCTGCCCGTCCAGCCTGGGTGCGTGCCCACCTCCACGGGCCAGCCCAGAGACAACAAGAACTCCACAAAGTGCTGCTGAACGTTGGTGGAGGACTCTACGTTCTTTAGGATCTGGTCATGAATAACAACAATACAGTGGTACCTCAGAACTCGAACTTAATCCGTTCAGAACTCGGGATCGAATTCTAAAAAGTTTGAGTTCTGATCGAATTTTCCCCATAAGAAATAATGGAAAACCAATTAATTGGTTCCTGGTCCCAAAATATTACACCTGTTTTTTTATGTTTATGTTTTTTTTTAGCATTTAAACTAGGGCTGTCAAAATTAACAGGTTAATGAGGATTAATCCATTATAATGATTAATCCGATTTAAATTTTTTTACGCAATTAACCCATCTGCAGTGCAGAATGACTCAAAATCCCTGAAATGTCTCTCAACCCATCTCGGGGCGTTTTGGTGAGTTCCATTTTTACCGTTTCTCGGAGAGATAAGAGAAATATCTCAGAGCAGCACAGAGGATCCCGAGTTCAGAATCCAAGATAACTGCGCCTTTTATCGACAGAAGGGAAAGTTGTAGTTTTATACTGTTTAAGCACTACTTCTCATTTGTGGCTCATTAAATCAGTTGCACACACTATACCGTCCAACTTATCTGTAGTGTTACTACGGAGTTTTATACGTAAAGCACCGCGTTTAATGTGTTATCAACTGATATTGCTAACAATGGCAATTAACCGGGCTAGAATTGGATTTCATGATTGGTCGGATTATTTGTCAGATTTACAGCAGTTCGGGCTAATTGTAAGTGAACGAAGATAAAGACCATTTAAACTGAAGTACCTTAAATCCGACAAGTTGTCCAGCTAAGCAAAAAATCTTGCTTTTTGATATGGGTCCATGGTATTGTACTTCTGTGGCAGATGGAATGCATCTGACTCGTGTTCAAGATGTTCAATAAACATGTTAAGTGCATATATATTCCCTTTTTTCTTGAGTCTGTTTGCTCATGCAAAATGAAATGCGATTAATATAGATTAAAAATGAATAATATTTAATCGTGATTAATCTAAATTAATCCACAGCAACCCTGTGATTAATCTGATTAAAAATTTTAATCGTTAGACAGCACTAATTTAAACACAAAATGAACAGGATAAAACAAGAGCATATATTAAACACATTTTCGCAATTTCTTGCAAATACTGCACCAACACTGTCTGCCGTGTGTCACATTTTTTTCTTAATGGCTTCCAAAACGATAAAGAATGTACCCCAACACTACCCCAAACCATGCCCCAACACTAGACTATGCCATGCGGTCCATTGTTTGTTTTTATTATTACTCTGTATTCATTAATTTGTTTGTAAAGCTTTTAGGTTGTAACATTTGTACAACTATTGTGTAACTTTTTGGTGAGCAGTGGCTACCAAAATGATATAAAATACAGTGTACTGCATGATATTTTCAATAAAAAAGCACTATCACCAACAAACAATGCTATCACAGCGAATGCGAGGCTGAGACTGAAGCGTTACCCTTTGTTTCCGCTGAGAGACGTGCCGCGTGACTCATTTCCCCGCAAGTTATCTTACGTTCACGATTCGACTTCTGAGATTCAGATCGAGTTCGAGGTCATTTTTTTTCGAACTGGTTGGTTCAACTTAAGAAATTCGAGTTCTAATGAGTTCAAGTACTAAGGTACCACTGTAATAATAAAAGCTAGCACATGTGCAGCAGACAAGCGGCACAAAGGAATGGGATCAGGCTCTGCCCGCCCAGCCTTGACATTCTGTGGCCCGCAGCCCATTACCTCCTGGCAGCTCTTCTGCCGTGCTTTCATGTAGAAGATGAAAGCTGTGTCAAAGGGCCGGCAGGGCAGCAGGTCCAGGTATCTGATGTCTTCAAAGAAGCTGGACTGGGAGGACTCCAGGGCAATAAGGTGAGGGGGCAGTCGGCTGTTGCCTGGCTCCTGAAATGGCAAAACAAAACATGATTGGCCTTAATTATGCTAATTAATGACTTAAATCACTGATTCGTTAAACTGTTAAATTGACATCTCCCCATGCAGCCAATTGTTTCCGTGTGTAAAGATGATAAATGACACACACACACACACATATATATATATATATATTTTGAAAAAGGCCCCACTTTGCAGACCAAACACTCTCAGCGTACCTTCAGGGCTTCCAGGGACAGGAAACCGAAGTGGGAGAGGAAGAGGCGGGCGCTCTGGAACTCCTGCGAAGAGGGGGGCGGCCTGCAGTCCACCAGCGGGTCTGGGAAGGGCTTTTTCTTCCAGATCTCCTCGCTATGGCGTTCCAGAGCGGCCTCGTACTCCACCTGCTTCTCCATCACATTCCGCAGCTTGTCATGGTGCATCTCCAGCTGGGAACCAAAGGGCGCATTCTGCTTCTGACAAATGCAAAGCCAACTCTGCCAGGCCAACTGATCCATATGTGCTTCCTTCTGTTTTTTTTTTTTTACTGGCTAATACTGCCATTTAAAGAAAAAATATAACAAATACACCCCCCTACTATATACTGACTGAAACGCTAACTCAATAATATCTTAACAGATTAGTACAGATACTGACAATGGGCTTTTGTAAGCAAACCATGATAAGTAAAGACACCTACCTCCTTATTTACAATGTCATGTAGGTCCGGGATGCTGAGGTCAGCTTTAACGAAGGGAATTTTGTCCACTTCTTCTGGAAAAGGCCTATGCTTAACGTTGAACCGAACGCCAACGTCATTTTTGGGTGTGGGCCGGCCCTCGGAGACAAACGCCTGCTGTCAGTGTTGGGAAAAGAACGGGGATGAGTAGGTTTGTCAGGAGATGCCCCCCCCTCCCCACTGAGGCTCTAAAACCTAGAGACATAAACCTATGAGTAAAACTCACAGAGGCCTGACCCCACAACCTGATGCCATAGGGACACAAGCCTATGTCATACCTTCTGATTGGCTCGGGCCCCTCTGGGCTGGTGGAAGAGCTGCATGGTCCAGGCGTGTCTCCCAGACATCCCGCGAATCAGCATAGTCAGGGACGGGCAGGGGTCTGTAGGGGGCGCAGTAACGCTATTAGCGTTTGCCATCAGCGAGTCAAGCAGAGTGCTGGGAAAAGCTGCTCACACATACAGCTCATTACATTTTAGTTGTGTTCAAGGGACCAATGCTGATGTGCTGGGGACAGGATTTGCACCCATGACCTTCTGGTCACAGGCTTAGATACCTAAGCCAGGGGTTCTCAATTGGTTTAGCTACATTATTCACTTGGTCATTAAGTCACGACCAAATTTGTGTCACTAAAAAAAAAAAGAGGAAAAAAAGTGTATAAAAATAGTAAATTGAAAATAGTTTTTTTTAACCCCACACTCCACGACCCAGTGAAAATAGTCTCAAATCTCACTTTCGGGTCATGAGCCTAACCCTACTGAGTTATAAAGCATGCCCTTACACATACAGCTGATCGTTACACAGAGTTCTTTAAACAGCTTAAAAGAACATGCAAAGTAAACCCCTCTGCTATACTCCTGAAATGACCCATTTCTGTGTTATTTGCCGTAATTATTATTTTTATGTGGAGCAGAAAAGGCCAAAGACACCCACCTTTTACAGGGACTCCATTTGAAGTCAAAGGGTAGAAACTGCAGCTGGTGATTTATTCATGACAGAATTGGGGGGGGGGGGTACTTACTCTGTTCATTCCCCAGAGGCTGCTCCAGCATTGCCAGGATGACAGAATTATCCAGAATGAAGTAACGGAAGTTGCTCCTGCCAGCGGAGTACTTGATCAAGGTGTCCTCGTTTAGCAGGCTGCAGGGGGATGCTGGGCCGCTCGGGGTGGGGAACGTACCCAGGACCTGCATGATACTGTCGAGAGGATGCCAGAGGTGAAGGGGGGGCATTAAAGTGGCACCGAGCCAAGCTGAAGACCAAAAAAAATAAGCCCCGCCCCCCTCACCATGACAGCGTGGCCTCTGCCGCATCTTTGACCCTCATGGAGGCGGGGTTGTGCTCCTTATTACCCTTGTACCTCACTTCCTGGTCACTGGTTTTTGATTTACTCCCCGATATCCCCAGCTCTACGATCTCCAGCACCTCTATCAAGCAGTCCTGCAAGGAGACATGGGGGAGAGATGACCCACGGCGCCGCCCTAGTGGCTGGGCTGAGTCACGGCGGCGCTGTGGGAGACGGGTCTCATACCTTTTCATCCAGCAGGTCGGGGTGCTCTGTCAGCCACACGCACAGGCACTGGAAGGCCGCCACGATCATGGAGTGCAGGTCCCGGGAGTGCAGGGGTGCGGGCCGGCTGCATTGGTACACGATGTAACCGCACACTGAGCTGACGGCGCGCTTCCTGTCCGAGGACTCGACGTTGACCTTCACCTGCGTGAGGGAATGAACAGCCGGCAGGAAGTCACGTGACCGAGGCTCTTTGCCTTTCATGATGTACGAAAATGTACTTTTCAAGTTCAAACTTTCATGTGAACTTGAACAGCGGAAGCAGAATACAAACCTGAGGCGCATTTCAGTTTAAACTCTGTATATCGGATGACTCAGCAGCTCCGAAGAGATACAAACCGGACAACCAACTTGTACTGTGGCGGTCAGACCGTGTAGCACAGCCTGCACAGAGTTCGGTACCTTAGCCAGGCCGGCCAGTAGCTCCAGAGCTGCCAGTGAGATGCTCATGTCGGGCCTCCACTGGGAGTTGAGCCTCTGGGTGACCAGGTGGATGCATCGGATCAGGAGGCCGGTTGCCGTGTCTGTATGAAGAGCTGCGGCGGGATCCGCAGTCCCCCGCAAACAGGCAGACAAGGAGAGACGGGTATCGTCAGGCATTAGTAATCAACGGCAGAGCCATACAAAGCAGACAAGCCAATCCAAATGCCACTTTGTAGAAAATTTGTCAAATTCCGCATCATTAAAGTACCCCAGGCCAGAGACTGTAACAACATCAGACAGGTATGTCACACAACCCACAAGTCAAAACCAAAGAGAGTTTCTACAGATTGTGAGCAGGATGGGTAAGTTACACAGCAGTAGCCATACATTAGGTCAAAACACACAAAATATTGTTAAAATTAAGTTTAAAAAGTAAATAAAGATCTAGAATGATTTTGGATTTTGATTACTACTGCCCTGCGATGGGTTGGCGTCCCATGCTGGGTGGTTCCCTGCCTTGCACCTGTAACCTCCAGGATAGACGCTGGACCACCCTCAACCCTGAACTGGACAAGCGGTTTCAGAAAATAGATGGATGGATGGATGGATGGATTACTATTGCCATGAGTAAAGATGAACTTAGGGCTGCCACTAAGAGCAATTTTTCTATGGATTAATCTATTGACTATTTTACTGATTGGTTGATTAATCTAAGCGATTCATTTTCCTCCAGAAAATCAAGCTGACCATTTAATTTGAGGTAATTTTATTTTGACAAAAACAAACTGTATGTCATTGCACAACTTTAGATAATGAACACCGGCTTCTCTGCACTTTACCCACATTATTTTCACCCACAATTCCATAAGCAGGTAAGTAGTATGCCTAAAATATTGAGAATCCGATTGTGATGTGCAAAAGTTAGTAATCTGTATAAACTCCACATGTCTTTATGCTTATTAAAATCGGTTAGTGGAGCACCACATGCTACTATCTTGGTATATCACGGAAATGATGAGCACTGAATCTGTGGTGAAGAAAGTTACAGCTTAGCAGCTACATCACCTTTTAAAAGAGGAGATATTGTGGCTAAACTAGGTAAAAAGTCGTTAGTGAAATGGCGGTACTTTTTGCCGATTGATGTCCGACACGTTTTTTGGTTAAGATTTTTTAAAACTAGTTTCCGTTTTCCTTTCAATTTTATTTTACGGTAATAGCACTGGTCCGAACAAGCCCAACGGAAAAACACTGCTGAAGTCAATCAAGGCAGAATAAGCCCAGAATTTAGCCTTAGCATTTTCTCAAACACTTATTCAATGAAGATTCTAAGGTAGCAGGCATATAACTCTATGGGTTTCATAATGAGTGTATTTGGCAACTATAAGGACAAAAGATATTTAAAAGCTTTGCATACTAATGGTAAGTTAATAAACATGAGTAGACAACACTTATGGTGGTTTTGCCTACTCTGGCGATCCATCATCCAGAAAAGTGGCTGTTTGTTTTCCTTTCAGGCGCTCGTACATAGCGCTAATGCCACTGTGGTATGCCATTGAAACTTTGCACAGTGTAAAACCACCTTTTTGTTTTGTGACAATTTGAATTACTCCAATAATTACATAGTGATACTAAAAGAAATCATTTGCTATAATTAAGTGAAGCGTTTCAGAAATCATAAAGGCGATTTCATTAAAATAAATTTTTAAGAAACGATGCGTTATTTTAAAATATTGATTGAGGCATTTTCAGCGTCGTCTACATGGACCAATCACGGCAGCCCTAAGACGAACGCTAATTCAGCTCACTAGCTGCACCGCGCATAAAAACCCCAATCAGTCCTTCCTGATGCCTCCGCCTGACCTCCCAAAA
The DNA here is from genome assembly GCA_026781145.1 of Hippopotamyrus pictus. Lineage (NCBI taxonomy): Eukaryota > Metazoa > Chordata > Actinopteri > Osteoglossiformes > Mormyridae > Hippopotamyrus > Hippopotamyrus pictus. The sequence continues at coordinate 245,427 of JAODLC010000133.1, read as the reverse complement.
TGGCTGCCATTTTCATTGTTTGAGAAGAGGGCATCTTCTGAGGTATCCAGCCTCTTTAGCCGTGGGAAAAAAATGCAAAATCAAAGTGCAGATTTAACCTTTTTGATGAAAATGAGATGCTTTTGTTTGTATGGGAGTGTTCAAATCCAGCTACTACCAATGTAGCAGTCTATCATCTGAAAGGTCACATCACAACAAACGTCTACTGTTACATTTTTATAGCAGAAAGCATCAGCATACTCATAAAATCCTCTTTATACAGGTTAAACGGCACAGCACCACTCCAAACATAACACGAAAATCAAGCTTGGGTCATATGCATTTTTACCCAGAGTTTTTTTGTTTACATCTCCAAATCACAGTTGCCATGACTGCTTAAAAAAAGGTGAATAACATACATGTTATTTCTGTATGTATATTAGCTGTGGAAATAAGAAATAAACAGTGTATGGATTTAGGGTTAAACTACTATATTACAGTTTAAATGATCTGATAGATCCAGCATGTACAGCAACATACTATAAAATTGCAAACAAATCCAGCAAAATTTTGCACAAATTCCACAAGAGAGACAAAACCTGAAATGGCTGCTAAGATCTGCTTGACTGGGTACTGTACCATAGTCCCGGAGGAGGGCCTGAGCTGGTCGCTCACTGTCTGGAGTGGTGACGTCAGAGCTCCCCCCGCTGGTGGAGCTGATGCCGCTGTTGTTCCTGCTGTGGCTCTTCGCTGACACGTGGCAGCCCTCACCACTGCCCTGCGGCACCTGCCGAGGAAGGGCCCTGGATTTTTAACCAAGTCCGCTGCTGAGCTAAACAAGCCAGGCCAACTTAGCTCCTTTTAAGAGTCGTTCAGGTAGCTCACTGCTGGAAAGCGTCATGAAACGGCAGAAGGGAAAAACATGGGATTGCCATATAGGATGCTAAATAAGCCATTACCAGTTCAGCCTGGATCCCCGTCAATTCGAAAACTGCAGAGTCCTGGACAATATTCAGCATCGCCCCTATAAGAAAAAATAATTACAAAAAAATTTAACACAACAAAAATATACCTCCAGTCATAATTCAAATGGCAACGGGGACCAACCCAGAATCATCTGTGTGTTGTGGGGGTCAGTCTCAGTCTGCAGGGCACCGATCAAAATGTTAATCAGACGCAGTTTTAAGGAGAGAAATGTCACAGGCTTGTCATGGTAAGCGTTGTCATCGTTGCTGAACTTTCCTTCCAGAAGAACCTGGAAAAATCAGGAAGAATGAATTTGGACTTTATGATCCATACTGGATGAACTACTAGATGAACGACACACCGGCTAATCATGATCTACTTTTGGACGTCATGCCCTCTGATGGGTCAGTACCACTGAACAAAGAAGCCGCAGCAGAAGTGTTTGGATGACCTTAAGGAGCTCCAGGTAGCTCCAAAAGCTTTTGACAACAGAAGAAATTTACCGAATTACCTCAGACTTCAAGTTTCCAAAATGATGGGGGAGGGGCAGCATTGATAGCAGAATGCTAATGGAGGCTCTTCTCAGGTCCGTGGGATTGACGTACGTCTTGAACTTGGACAGTTCCCTGAACATGGGAATCCAAACCTATCAGGAGCATTCTGTGGACCCTCAACCCAAAAACCTAACGGGCAGCTCATCAGCAGAACAACACTTTCGATGTGTTTGCCTCACTCAACTAAATCACTGCTAATGCTTTAGGACTCATTAATATTTTGAATAAAGACTACATATCCCATTGAATGGGAAAAAAAAGATAAGCAAAGAGCAACCATCTGGCCAATAACAATGTAAGCTAGCAAAATTATACAGCGGTCTCAAATTACCAAGATATAGTTCATTGATGAGTTGAGGCTCCACCCAATTGGAGTACATCCATCTATCTATCCATCTTCCAGCCACTAACAGCCAATCTAATACAGGGCCATACTGAGCCTGGAGCGTATCTCCCAAAGCATAAGGCAGGGGACACCCAGAACAGAATGGGTGTGCATGCATGCTACAGAAACCCACTCACTCAAACTTGGGAAGAACATGCACACAGGAGGAGAGACTCGAGCCTCACGACCCTGAAGATGTCAGGCTATGTCGTTACCTACACAAGCAGTGTGCCACCCAGCAATTAAGAAACAGGTTAAGGTAAATAAGAGTTCTCACCGATCGGGCAGAATAGTTTCCAGTGCAGAGATAAAGTAAGGGACCACGGCATTGATCCCCTTCAGGTCAGAAGAGAAGAGAGCAGATGAGTTAAGGATAATGCTGGCCAGAACAGGGCGGCAGATGAATTCGGAGATCTGAAGACCCTGGATAAGAACCATGTAAAACCTGCAGAGAACGTCTCCATTTAGTTGATGAAGAAATTGCCAGGTTCAGCTACTACGAAATCTAAAGCAGACCTGTGAAGATTTAAGGTTAAGTCTTCATCTTGGTTTATTGCATTAATATCGTGGCCTTTTTTGAAAGTTACCTGGAGAGGTAGACAGGAAGAATTTCCTCCCCAGTCTTCTTGCTACAAAATATCCTGCATAGTGTCCCACAAGCCTCCGCCCTCCCCGACTCGTAGTTGTCTGGGAACTCATTGGCGTCAAACATGGGGTTGGAGACCATGGTGTCTGTAGATATCTGGGAGCCCTTCCTGCGCAGCTCCACTCCAGCTTGGGTGGCTAGGGCTGATGGGGCGAGTAGAGGACACAAGCTGAATGGAACCAACCACATCTCCCACTGGGACATCTGACAAAGATGACACTTAGAGGGAAGCTGTTCTCCGCTGCTGCTGGAAAGAGACCCGTTGAACATCCAGTGTTTTCCAATAAAAGATTTGGTTATAATTCAATAACTTATTCAATAGCACATACCATAAACACACCCAAAAATACAGAACAAACATTATCAGAGGAAGAACTCTTAACAGTAACACATAGAGAAGCTGTAAATAGGCGCTTTCACACCGCAGAACCAGAACCTTTTTCCAAAACTATGAACTTCTGTCAGGTTCACATTACAGGAACTCGGCCCTACTGTACAACCTCTGAGACAGTTCCCGAACCCTTTAGTACCTACTCCAGACTAGGGCTTTGTCAGAATTTAGGGGCTGCATCCTTTAAAGGATCCTTTAAATGTACCCTTTGCAGGCTGCGTCCTTCGAAGGTTCACACAATGAATCTTGGGATTCTGGCAAGAGAATAAGGCTGCATTTGAAGGGGCCTTAAAAATGGAACAGCCTTGTGTCCCTCTGACACATTCGGTCTTCAAATGCTGCCCCTGAATTCAAACATTGACTAGATATTTTCGTTAGAATATGAACTACAGGGGAGCATATGGCGTCACATTAGTGAGTGTGAGTTTTGACTTTGTGCTCGCGAGTGGCATATTTACGCGTGCGAGTTTTGACTTTGCGCTCGCGAGTGGCATATTTACGCGTGCGAGTT
>JAODLC010000133.1:228823-240308 GCA_026781145.1 Hippopotamyrus pictus | reverse complement strand
CCCTTTCCCCCCCCCCCCCCCCCCCCCACATCCTTTTCCTGAGGATAACAGCTGAACGGCAGGGACTCTGCATCAACCAAAGTTCAAAATGAAAGGAAACGTGGTGGCAATGGAGACAAGAAAAACAAAAACAAGCACTTAAGTTTGGGAGAAGCTATCGTTCCTACTTACAAGATGTATAAGAAACATAAAGTTACATGATAATAAAAATTAAAATGGAAGGGATAGTATGTGTATATACTGTTTTTATTGTATCAAAAGCAGCATTCTAACACTGATAGCCAAAGGAATTGTTCTAAACTATTCCATTAGGGTTCGTTGTACAAAAGCCAGGTCAGATAGGAGCAGGTGCAACAGGAAATAAAAATTAAATGTCACAGCTGGAGAGCTAGGCGTTTTTAGCCCAAAAATATTTCTTAAAAAAAAAAATAAAAAATCCATACAAATTCCGAGTTTTTAAGTTTTCCAAGATATCATAGGAGACAAGATAGTATAGATCAGGGGTAGTTACTGTACTATCTGCTGTGATTCAGAGAGCAGGTAGGATGGAAAACCCGCTGGACGTTCTAGGATCAGGCTGGCCCACCCCGGCTGCAGACTCATGAAGGCTGAGCTTGGTGGAAATAAGACTTTACCTGCAAGGGTTGCTGTCACTTTTGGAAAGCAGGCAAAAATACGTGCATCTGAAAATAAGTGCCGGCCCCGAAACTGGGTCGTGCAGGAGAATACGCCCACCCGCACTACAGTGCACCGCCCCGGCGCAGGGAGCGGAAGCGGACGGCGAGAACGGGAGCTTCTGAAGGACTGAGACCGTGTTTAGCTTATGCTGAGAGTCTGAGGGAAAATGGCTTAAGAAAATGAAGAGGGAAAATTCTGGGCGGATTGAGGTTATGCTACGAATTAAAGAAAAAAACACTACAGACTGCTCTTCTTATCTCTGTAGTACTTTTTAGCTAGTGAAGCAGATATTTACTCTTGCAGGCAGGAAATATGCAGCTCAGTTGTACTGCTATCCCCCATTCTACCTAATACCTCAGTGTTGTAAACAACTAACTTTCCTTAGTACATTGAACATACTGCATTCATTTATGCAACCACATATGCATGTTGTATATATCAACCTGACTGGAACTGGATGCGACCATTGTCTTGTCTTAAATGTACAGCCTCCCCAGGTTACGATGGGGATACGTTCCGACAAATCTATCGTAAGGCGAAAATATCGTAAGGGAAAAAATGCATACACCTAACAAACATCATAGCCTAGCCTAGCTTACCTTAAACATACTTATAACACTTATATTGGCCTACAGTTAGGCAAAATCATTAAGTGTTGAATACGTCAATTTACTGAATAATGCACTGAAAGTGAAAAATCATTTACCCATCGTAAAGTCGAAATATCATAACACAAACCAACGCAACCCGGGGAGAGTCTTTATCTATTGTATTTTGAGAGCCATTGACAGCTGGGGACAGATTCTCAGTGTGTGTAAAAAATAAAACATTCTTACCAGTCATGCTGCTGTCCCGGTTCATTCCGCTGTGGAGCCTACAGTGCACCAGAGAAGCGTCAAACAGCCATTGGCCAAAGAGATTAAGGATGCTGTTGACCTTGGGCCGTGTAGGGGCGGGCAGGGGCCGGGGCTCAGAGCTCGTTTGGTTTGGGCTAGACAGGGGGGAAGTGGAGGACGGCTGATGGGGCAGCTTGGGTGGGTAAGACGGGGCTCCCTGTGTGCAGAAACACAAAGCACTCAGCCGTCCGCATCGCGGTGGACGACTTACTGACGAAACGGGAGGCTGCTGCCACACACCGTGGAGGACTTGCTGGCTGACCTGGCCCCCCCACCTGGCTTGTGCCGGCGACTGTGAGGTGGTGTGGTGTTGGTGGTAGACGGAGGTGGGGGCATGGTCAGTCTGTTGACAGGAGTGGGTGGGGCGCTGTCAGACCTGGGTCGAGAAATACCTAGGTAGAGGCATACCGGGCAGGGAGAGAGAGAGAGGGAGGGAGAGAGAGAGAGAGAGAGAGAGAGAAAGGGAGGGAGAGAGAGAGTACCCTGTTATTACCACAAACAGACTGCTCCTGCCTCATTATAAAGAGTTAGAAGCATTAATCTCATTGGTGGTGTTAGCCATGGCCCCCATACCCAAACAACAGAGAAAATAAACAGACAGGAGGAAAAGTGCAATGCAAGAGCACAACAGCTGGGTTAGAGGTAAAGGTCACCCGAAAGCTATGGTGAATAGCCCCAAACCTCAGCAGATCAGCTTCAAGGGGAAGGGGTTTGGAAGGGCTCTCCTGACCCCTCAGCAAAAAACAAGGCATGCAGACCTCATGCAGACCTGACCACGTTCTGTGCAGGGCCCACCTTTCCAGCAAATGGAACAGGAAGTAAGTGTGCGTTACTATAGTAACACAGGTGGTAAATGTGTAGACCGAGGAGCTCATCTGAATTCTTAGAGAAATTCCAGGTACCGAAATGCATAATTGCAGCAGTTTCACAGCGTAACCAGCCGTGAGTCAGGAATGCAACTATGTGAAACAAGTCTGCTGGAATTTGTTCTTAGGCACTGAGACATGTGGAGAAGACTATTGGACACACAAAGCAAAAAAAAAAAAAACAATAAAAAATAATTACTGTAGCATCTCTGATTCATTCTGAAAAGCAAATCAACCCCAGTAAATCACTCAATCACTCAAATCATTTTTAATGTGAGGGGGTTACTGAAGTGCTAATGCTAATGATTAGTATATGGATTTTAGTTGTTCACACTTTAATTGTCACTTATGTCCGAAAAACATACAATCCTTCCATTCACACAAGCATTAGTAAAACAGTGTTACGCCGGATCCAACTTAGTCAGGTATGCAATACCTAAAAGAGGAAGCCCATTACATACTGTACTCTTAGACACCGTAACCCCTGAGGAAGGGAACAGACAAAAAAATTCCACTTAGCAGAAGAGAAACACTAATGGCAAACTACAAAACAGGAAGAAGGGACCGTATTGCTCAGAAACAAAAGGTTACGGACATCTGGCAAAAATTATAAAGGAAAAAAACAAGCCTATGTATCTATACACAGTGATGTTAGGCTAGAAAACATGGAAAAATTATCAGAGGAACAGAAACATCAAGCCAAAGGTGGGGACTATTCCAAACGGATATTTCTGGTACTTCAAATGCAATTCACCTGTTTTTTTTTAGGCCGGAAGTTACACTGAACTTTCACCAAATGTTCCATCTGAACAAGTATTATTTATATATTGTTTGTTCAAGTAACCCATTGACCTTCCTGTAGAACACAGACATCGCCCTTCTTTGAGTGTAATGTTTCCACGGCGACCTACAACAGACAAGTCTCCTAATCTGTGACTAGGGAAGACGGGGGGAAATACCTTACTTACAGTAAGAAAGGAGACTAAGTCTGTGCAAAAACAATTCACTGAAATAATAAAATTCACCCAGTAACCAAGTAACGTCCAAAGAAAATGTAAGGATACAGCTAATGATTTTTTTCAGTATTGCAGACATACATCCCACTCCAGCTAAAACAGAAAATCAGTCCAATTTACTACATGGCTGTAGGCCAGTTCAGTCACCTTCAAGATACATCAGAAACTATGTTCATATTTAAACCCATGTGCCAATTTGCTTTACTATTGCGATTCTAGTTGATTTTATAATGAACCACGAGCCAGAACCTAATCTGCTCGCTTTGAGACCATAAGATCTAGAGCGAGCAAACAAATTCAAAAGAGCGAGGAGACTGAAGAGTCAAGTGGAGCTTTAACATGAGACCATCAGGCCAGAGCTGACAGAGGATCTGGGAGGGTGTGCCGGAGCCCGGCCCGTAACTCATAAGCTAATGGGCTAGTAAACCTTTAACCAGCCGTCCCTGGTTTATGTTAAACCAGCAGTTTATAGTTAAACAATCCCTTTCCTTATTATTTAGTTTTGTCTGACTCAAAACCCTGGGGACTGGAAAAGCTAAGATGATCTGTAATGACGGTCTGCTAACAGATTTGTACACGAGAGCACAGTTGCATCCGAGTCAGTGATGCCTTTGCATCACCTGAACTTCCAATGCAATGGCTCCTAGTATGTCACTCAACCTTCAGATAACTCACAATCATAAAGAAACAGGCTTTTCACACTGCATTGGTTCATTGCTTAGAACAATCATGGTCATCTGATAAAAAATATGCAAACCTACAAGATAATGAGCTCTTGAAAAGAGAGTGATTGGAGTCAGACGTTCCAATCAAATCAGGTTTGGGTTTGTCCTGCCATACAGCATTCAAAAAAACCACACGATGCCCATTACTGGCTCTCCACAAGAGAATCCTATTCAAGTGCAATAAGGCCCAATCTAAAGGAATTTCAGAAGACATGAGGAGGAGAGTTCTTGAAGCTTCTTTTACTGGAAAGGGTTACAGATGTATATCTAGCTAGAAATCCAGAAAATTCCAAAGGCTTCCAAAGTTTTTCTTACAATTACATATATTTTTACCTAAAATGTACCTACTGGCATTTACTTCTCTCTGTTGTATATTTCTTTGCCAATATTACACTCTAATTATTAGTTGTCTGTTGTCATGGTGTCTCCAACAGCAGCAAATTGCGGCAACGAAATTTGGACATGGTTGTGTGACAATTAAGTTTCTGATTCTTATATACAGATTCTTAATTTTGAGTAATGCGATGACTATGAGAAGCTAAGCTAAGCCAAGACTTCTGCCTTGCCATGAACTTTGCAGTCTCTCACCTAGAAACGCGTCAACTAGAAAGCTAATCCCGCGCATGCCTCGGAAGAAAATCTGGGGCAGCTGCTTGAGGCAGGCGTGCTGGACGACTTCCTGGGGAACACCACCGACGGCCAGCAGCTGCTCCTGGAACTTGGGCGCGGAGCTCACGATGATGGGATTGCTCAAGTCCACCGGATTGCTGCAAGGTGGCAAGGGGAAGGTGGTCTCGATGGGGAAAAACAAACAAGGCCGGGGCAGCAGGCTCACAGGTAGACGGATGACAACCGACTTCCAGCATCCGTATGCAAACACGGCGGCGAAACGCGCGTCTATCCGGTCCTGACCTCAGCATATGCAAGAAACGGAACCAGGTCTGAGCCACGCATTCGTTATCCATCTCTGCCGGGATCAGGCTGGCGTCCTCATCCGGAACTTTGAATGGGGGGAACGAGGGACCGTAGGTGAACCGCAACAATCTAAAGAGGAAAACACGAGAGAGAGACAGACAGACAGACAGACAGACATTCATCACGGTGACATTGGCCTGGGGCTAGCAGATACCGAAATACTGGGAAATTACTCATCGTAACGATACAAAAATATATCCCAGCTGAGGAGCTACCAACTTGCCTAGAGGTAAGGGCACAGATGACCCTACTCCACTGCTCCACAACCGGAGGGTGATGTCTCCAGTTAGCTAGCATCTCCCTGGCCGTCTTCCAATATGGCGGAGTGGGAAAGCAACGCGTGCAGGCCAGGAACCAGACCTCAAACAGCACGCTGATCAGCTTCTCCGCCAGCTTCTCTGCAATGCCCCCTACCAAGAGTTGACAAAATGCCAAATGTGCAGAAAGAAAAAAAAAAATTACGAAAATAATAGAATATATTGACATTAGCCTCTACCCACCATAAGGACTGTAACTTGATCCTTAGTGGGAACTGAAAGTTTTAATGTGACCATCTGAAAGCTTCCATTATGGCACTACATGACATAATCATCATGAGAAATTTTTGTTTTTGCTGCACTCTACTCGACAATAATTAGGTTTAAGAAATAACTAATCAGTGATAAGGAAATACTGCCCGAAACTGATAGCCAATTATTTCGAAAACTATCACGATTGTTTGGGAGGTTCTGCTTAAATACGTTTAAAGGGACACTCCACCCAAATAAATTTAAAAATAAATTACGTTCGAAAAATATGAAAAAGTATTTATTTTTTGATAAGAAAAGCCCAACTCTGGCATACATCAGTCTCGAACACCATATAACTGTATACATCTTATGTAATTATAACATCAACTGACATTTTTCTAACTGTTTAGTAACACGGGTGTGCAAAGCAATATAGGTAACCATCGGCCAACAGTCGATTGTTGCTGTAGTGACCGATACAATCGGTGCATCTCTCCTAATAATGCACATACTGGTAAGCAAGAAATATGATTTTATGTAGACATCACGATATGTATCTTTGAAATTTAGATCATGCAGATTAAAAACCTGTCCAACAATGTTTTTCATGTTAAAAGTTTCCCTTTATAAATACAATTTCACACGAAGTACATAATAGTTCAAAGCTTCAAATCAGACCCCACTAACTGAATAAGAGGGTTAGTTGTTGTGGGAGCCATACTGTAAACAAGGTAAGCGACTGAGACAGAAAGAGATGGACACGGGGACCCAGGGCCCATGTGGACTGACCCCCGACTGTGGGCGGGGCCAGCATCGTGTCATTTATGCGCAGGAGGAAGAGCAGCAGCACCTCCCAGGTCTCCCTGACCATGTTCTCAGACTCATGGGCCAGCTTCTGCACAGTAATCAGCACCCGCTGGCAAAGGCGGAAGTGGCTGGGACTGTAATGCTCAGGTCTGTCACAAGGGGGCGAGACAGCAAGAGGACATTTGCGGATCAGGTTTACATAAGCAGCTGAAACCGTCAGTACCCTTAAGTAAAAATGGCAAGTTTTATGTCAGGTCCAGATCTGGAGGTGATGTCATCAGACTCAATGGCTCAAGGCCACTGGAAGCGTGCATCTGCGGTACAACAGAATCTAAACACATGACCGCTGGGATATTTGAAAAACGATATCTATATGAAAATGCTGCCTGAGCAACAATCAGTTCTGCCTTCCATGCATTGGCTTTAACCACTTAACTCAGCAGAATATTTAAGCAGAGCTGGTGATCCCCTTTACGGGGTGGGGGGGGGGCATGAAGTGCAGGGCTAAACCTAAAATACCTGGGCAGAAAAAGGTTGTGGAGGTGTTTCAGGATAGTCTGCACGTAGAGGTTCGGCTCTTTGATGATGGGCTGAGGGATGGATTCCCGAGGAGCAACCAGAGCCATGATCCAGTCAGTGTAGACGTCGACGCACAGCCGAACCGTATCTTCATCCAGAGGCAGCGTCAGCCCGTAGCAGAGAACTTCCATCGTCCACTTCACCTGCAAGAACAGCGTCACCTCAGGCGAGGACCTTGTGTCGGACGTCGTGCTCGAATGTCTTCACCAGCTTACGCTCAATCTGGATTGTTTACATCCTACACTTCCCGCAAAAAAATATATTTAGACTACAGTCTTAACATAAATATGAAATTGTAGCAAAAAAATTTACCAGTGTTACTGATGGTTCAGAAGGTGAATGGAAAACAACCACAAAGGACATGTTGTTTTTGTTCTCTTGAAACATGAAGAACGTTAATAGCCAAGACAAGGGTAATTTGGGCAGCTCCTTCCTCTTTTGAGGACATCTAAAACCAGGACCTCCATGAAGGGGGAGCCATTAACCGCCTGGGGAAGTGCCTGATAAAGCTGTGAGCAAGAATACCCACGAGGGGACGAGGGAAATCCTCTTGCTCTTATCTTGAAGTGCAGCAGCCGAAAGGTACGGAGCCTTGCACGATATGCATGCGCAAGGTGCTCTCGAAAGACAATGGGACTGGCATAAATCACAAGTAACAGTACTCACAAAGTGCTAGATCTTCTGAAGAGGAACCCTTGGAATAAAACTCATGATGAAACCTTGGTATATGGATTCAGTTCTGACTGTATGACCAGAAGACGAAGAACTGCAGGTGCCTTTCTTTTGATTAGTTTCTTTGCTGAGATGAACATGAACACTTCAAGCCAAAATGCTTTTGACGTTTTAGCCGTGGTGGCTGTGGTTAGTTAAGTCATACATTTGGTTAAAAGGACAGGAAAGTAGACAGACGGATCCTCAGACCGCGAACTTACCTCTTTGTCCGTTTTGAGGAGACTCTCAGTCGCCGGGGAGCCGAGCGCCAGGGGACGCACGACAGCGTTGGCGACATCACGGCCCACGGCGGTAGGGTACGTGTGCAGCACACTCAGGTGGCCCTGGTCACTCTGGACCACAAGGTGCAGAGAGCGCCACTCGGAGTACATGGCGCGTGTCGTCTACTCGGCCTGGGTGCCACCTGCGATGCAAGAAAAACGTGGCACTTTTGGCCAGAAAAAAAACAAAAAAAAAACGCATGAAAGTAAATATCACTTTTTGCTTTACAGTGGACAATTAGCCAAATATCTATCCATCTTTCGTCCAGTACGGGATCACGGTGAGAAAGAGCGTACCATGCAGGCGACGCCCTGGATGGGTGAGAGTGCATTTGCTTAACTATGAAAGCTACAGGGAAAAGCCCATGCAAACTGGGTTAGCAGATGCAAACTTCACACAAAGAGCAGAGGTGGGATTCAAACCTCCAACCTTCGTGGACTGAGACTACAATAGCATTCACTGAACCACCGGCACAGAGAAGACAACAAAAACCAACAGCAAAGAACGGTTTGCACTCGCATGCTGCAGTTCATCAAAAGTAATTATGTTCAGTGTCACAGATCTACAGTAACTTACTTCCTGGCATGTCTAATTTTGCCTCTGTTCTAACCATCCAGACATCCACACAGCACAGGGAGAATATGTAAACACCAGCCACATGGGGCGTGGTTAGAATTTGAACCCCCAGCCCAAGAGATGTGAGGCAACTGCAAAACCCACTTTACAACCGTACTGTCCAGTTACAACCAAACAATGACATTATAATCTCCTCAGAATAAATCACAGTAATTCAAAGCTTACACACACAAACGGAAGTACTGAATATAGGCGTTACTCTGCTTTAAGTCTGATAAATCAAGCGCCAAAATGAATAAAGATTCGTTCTAAAAATAAAAGTTATTAATAAACGTTGATCAGTAAAACAGATTCTGAAAAATTGTGGGGGTGGGGTAGTGTCTTACTAAATGTGTTTCTGGTATTAATCTCGGGGCTTATAATACAACTAATAGTGCAAAATCTCGCACAGACGTCCAGTTGCCGCATTCTCGGAATATCATCATAAACAGTAAACAATATGTAAAGTGTCACTGCTGCCCCCACCTCCCCATGTCAAATGAACGTTACTGTCAGCCTTAACGCAGCCACCGAATGTTTTACACACAGGCTTCCAGTGCTACACGGATGGCGCAAATTTTAAAACTGCATCGACCCAGTTTACAGCAAACCTTCTCATAGGTACAGTCGCCAAACCTTATCAGCCCGCAGAAACTTCCTCCCTCCAGTTCATTCATTCAGTGAAAACTAATTTCCTTTATGTGCACGCATGCATGTCCTTTCGATATCAGCTCGATCTCTTCTGGCTTCGTGCGGCTACTTAATTTTCCATGTACATTAAAGGATAAATAATAACAATAACAATAAAACGCAAGCGTGCGGATGTTTTTCATCATAATGAATACGCCGGGTTTATGGGACGGAGCCCCGGCTGCTTCGTACAGGCGTCCTGTGACCCGGGCAGCCAGCGGACGCGCCACCGAGAGGCAGGAGCGGCCGGCGAGCGAGCGACTGCGGCTGGGGTAGCTCACCGGTAGTCGGCCGCAAGGTGTACTGCAATTCCCCGTTTAGGTTTTGTGCAAAAGGCCGCACTGCGGGGTTCGCACGGCGTTTAAAAGACCCCCCCCCCCCCCCCATACACACACTCAAGCGAACTGAACGGGCGGCATTAAAGAAAGGCACGGCGGCTGATTACCAGCGTGAGCAGGGGAGGCCGACATATTACCCAGCTGTGTCTTCCGCACGGACGCCGGTCTGCGGGCTGGGGCGCGTCAGCAAGGGGCGCCGCCGTAGGATCAGCCTTGCGCACAGTACCCGTCCGGCGGAGTCCGGCGCAGACACTGCAGGGAGCGAGAGGCGGCGCCCGCGGCCGACGATCTCCGGGCACAGCGCCCTCTGTCATTCCCCGTGAAGCTGGCGACATAGTTGCCGATGCGCATAAGTATATAACCTCCCCCCAAGACTGGTACAAATCAAACTTAAGTTTCATAAATCCGGTAAAATTCAACACATTTATTCAAATCCTGCCAGAAGTCACGGTCATTTTAGGCAACCTACTCCCCTCCATGATTTCCAACAATGTAACGATGCCGAATAGCTAGTGGCGTTGTCTCACCAAAAGGGGTTCGGATTAAGGTGACAATGCAGTACTCAGAACTGTGGGTTTGACTAATGGTTCAAGATTGTGTGGTTCAAATCATCTGGAGAGCATAGATCTCCATTACGGAGTGCTGTATTGACAGGTCGTTTTGCTGTTATATAGCAAATGTACTATCATGTCTCATACCTCACACCTCTCTGAACAGGCTGTTGCTCTGTTACTATAAATCATTTGGTAGCTGCTCAAATTTTTACAATGCAAGTATTAAGTGGCCGTCAGGGTGGGTATATTACACATTGAATTCCAGGGTCACCACTTTTTTTATTATTAAAGTGTTTGAACAACATCCAAGTTCATTTCATAACTTTAACACGTTCAACCAATTTCAAGCAAAACTTAAAAAGAAAGTTTTAATACACACACTTTTCGGAGTGTCCTTTTGGCTTGTGGACGGTTGTGGGAATCCCCATAAAAAGCTTTATTTGTACTAAACATTTAAAAATACCGAAATCAAAACTATAAAATAACATATATGGAATTATGAATTGTATATATATATATATATATATTCCTTCACTCTCTAGTCAAACTCCTCCAAAGCCATTTCTGTTTAGGTCTGGTGGCCAGGTCATATGATGTCACACTATCGCTTGCCTTTGTAGGCAACTTGGCATGACCAAACTTTTGAGTGGTGCTGTACAGTATATGGGTGACATAGTGGCTCAATGGGTAGTGCTTTTGCCTCACATCTCCATGTCTGACAGTTCAAAACTTTCCTCTGCTAGTATGGAGTTCTCAGTTCCTCCCAGAATTAAACTAACTGGTAACATTATAATGTAGCTGATTTTTCATTACCGCATCTGAATGATTGATTTAAGTAAACAGAAATAAAGTGTTATAATCTCTTGTAGAAATTAACTTACCTTAAATTAGTTAACCAGCAGTTGTGGTCTCACCTAGCCAAGTCAGCAGAATTCAGTTTAAAAGATTACCCCTGTAACTAGCAATGGTACTGTTAAAGGGAGACCCTACGTTTGCTGTCATGGTCGCAAAAAAATGATAAACCTGATTTTAAAGGTCTTGCCCGAGTGTTCCATTAATTGAAACATTCATCTTCAATAACCTACCCCAGGAAGAGCAGGGCACAAGGTAGGGGACACCATGGATGGGATGCCAGTCCAACACAGAGCACAAGGTAGGGGACAGCATGGATGGGGTGCCAGTCCAACACAGGGCACAAGGTAGGGGACAGCATGGGTGGGGTGCCAGTCCAACATAGGGCACGC
>JAODLC010000133.1:211486-228527 GCA_026781145.1 Hippopotamyrus pictus | reverse complement strand
GTGCCAGTCCAACACAGGGCACAAGGTAGGGGACAGCATGGATGGGGTGCCAGTCCAACACAGGGCACAAGGTAGGGGACAGCATGGATGGGGTGCCAGTCCAACACAGGGCACAAGGTAGGGAACAGCATGGATGTGGTGCCAGTCCAACACAGGGCACAAGGTAGGGGACAGCATGGATGGGGTGCCAGTCCAACATAAGGCATGCACAGGAATTCTGAGAAAGCACCTCACCTAACCTCAATGGAAATCTACACATGCATAGGAAGAACAGAGAAAAAGGCATGAGGCCTCAGCGCTAACCAGCAAGTCATAATGCTGCCCCCTTAATCTTTACTGCCCCAGTAAAAATGTCTGTCTCTGTAAGTGGGGATGAAATAATGAGTTACTGCGGATAAAAACATCAGTCTGAACAATCTATGAGTGTAAGATTTTATTAGCCCTGGACAGCTGTCATGGCATGTAAAGAATATCACCGTCAGCTGTGATAGGCTACAGGGTCGAAGACCAGCGCCTATTGGGATGAACAGGACTTAAACAGAGAGAAGACTTCAATGCAGAAGAACTACACAGAATGCTGAAATGGCACCTTTAAGAAATGAAACTCACAGACTGACTAAAAGCCCTTAGGTACAATGAACTGCAGCCAAACAAAACCCAGATACTACACTAAACCCTTGGAGAGGTCTTCCTCCTGGACTCTTCTCATCTCTTTTCTAACACTCCTCTACTATTCTCCTGCCTTCTCCTAATCCGAGCTCCTACAATTCCCTAAGATATTTAAGATAAAAGGGTCAGCTGCATTTCATTTACCGGGTTACCTGCAAAAGTAATGCTGCCATGGAAACAAACGGGATCAGCCAAACCTTGCTTTGGGTCATTACCCTGCCTTCTGCTGACCCATATGGGCTAATCTTAAAGGACGGATCTAGGCCATGCAACCCAAAGCCCATCTCTGTCCTTATCGCATCATACTCTGTTTCGCTGATACATTATTTATTTTGGCAGACAACATACAATGTGACAGTTCAATGGGAAAGTACCAAAATGCTGCTCTATAGATTTGTTAAAGTTTTTGAAATAGAATTTTCAAATTCGCTGCATTTTTATCATCACAGTTGATTATTTGGTATTGAACTTAGCAAAATTCTTGCGCTCAAGTCCACATGAATGGAGGCAGTTTTTTCACGCACTTGGGTGAACTTTTACTCAGTCTTGACTTGGATTCGAACAAGAGTTTGTGTGTAAGACATCAGGTAAAAATAAACACAAAGTGGAATCAATGCATTGATAACAGGTGTTTTGCTGGACTTTGAACTTCTAAATTTTAGGAAACATAAAGACTGGAATGTAGGCTAAGGCTAGCAAAACAGTTTGTCACTACAGTGTATGTGTCTAGCCAAAATTAGTGTTACATAGTAATGTAGCCATAGCTATTCAGCTACTTAACATGTTACAATAATAATTATTGTTGAACATTATTAAATCTGGTGTCTAAAATCCTCTTTTTCACATTGTAGACCTTGCTCTGCTATTCACAGCATTTTGATACCAGTTGGTCAGTGTGGATGTGAGGACAGACTCTCTGATAGGAGTGTAAAACTGCACCAGTAGTGTGTGGGGTAGGGGGTGGGGTCCCTCTGCTAATTTTGTCATAAGGATTTCAATATACCACGGTATGCCATGTTACCATAGCGGCGCCCAAGCCTAGGCTAATAACTTTAAAATGCTTGAAAAAGTTTACTTGTTTCACTACACTGCTTGTATTTGGGTTTCCTGCAATACTGTACATCCGCCCTCTCCTGGTCTTGTGGAATATCACTGTTGTATGTATGCACCATGCAGGGCATCTGTAGCTCACATGCAGTATAAACACAAGCTGGCGCGCCGACAGCCGTCCACAAGCCAAAAGCACGCGCCAAAAGGTGAAGTATGAACTGGCCTTTATGAAGTCAGTGATCTAAGAAACGGCATCAGATGCCGGCATGTGGCGTCGGACAATGTCTCGACTATTAGAACAACTGCATGTTCAAATTATGTAAGAGTTAAGTGCAAGTTGGATTTTTTTATACATTTTCCCCCAGATTTTTAAGAAAGCTCTATTTTTAAAGCAAACACATTTTAAATTGTCCACAGATGCAGTATATGGATATGAATCTCCAGGCTTGGGACTGTGACAGGTGACAGGCTTGATTTGCAGTTCCTCGTGGTATAAAACTGTTGGGTTCCTTCTGGCCAGCCCCCCCCCAAGCTGAAACACATATTCACAGCTTGCATCACAACAGTGCCGACACTATTACCCAGCAATTTCCCTCCTTCTGTTCGTCTTAGTTTCACCCCTCTGTATTGTAAAATACAAAGTCCCCAATCCTTGATCCAAAAATGCTGCTTTATATTAAAGATAATTAGTGATAATTAATTAGCGGACATAATTGTATAATTTACACTTAATACTTCATGATTTACCAGTAAAGTTGCCCATATGCACTGAGCCTCCACCCAGTGTCACATGTGGGTTCCTTTCTGCATTACAAAGGCATGCAGTTAAGCCAACTGGTGTCTCTAATTTGCCTGCAGTATTTGCCCCCTGATGAACTGGCATTCTATCCAGGATGGGCCCCTGCCTGGTGCCCTGTCCTGCATGGAATAAGCTGCATGGAAGGTGGATTGGTAGTATTCAAATGTAATGCACCTGCTTTTGGACGACACGCCGGACCGTTCCATTATTTGGGTTCAGAAACGTTGAAAGAGGATTCTTTAGATTGTAATGGATTCCTTCCAATCAATATTTTAAATGTGTGTAATCAAGAATATTAAACGTGCTTTAAAATCACTTTGACTGTCGGTAAGCCTTTCGGTACCTCCGAACAGCAGGCAGCGCTGCAATTTTTGCATAGTCCGAACTAGTGGAAATACTAAAAAGAGTAAACACGCAGTGGACCTTGTCTCTATTAGATAATAATTGGTAAAAGTTCCTAGAAAGGCGCGTAAAATGACGTTAAGGAACGATGTTAATGAAACGTTTACCAGATGAGCTATAGGGGCTGATTTTAATATAAATGAAAATTGAATAAAGTTTCGGAATGCGGAGTGGACGAAGGTAAAAGCAGGACTGCGGATTTTGTTGATGCTTAATCTTTTTAGAGGATTTCTAATGCTTGGTGTAGAACACCGGGATGTTATCGTGCTTATTAGTGCACGCATGAATTTTCACGGCAGAAGGTGTTACTGCCGCGTCTAAATTAAGGCGTGAGAAAGTAGCTGGCACAGATTTCATCTCAAATTAGTATTGTTTCACTGCACATGTAGTAAAAATGGGCACAGCATGGGATACAAGTCCTCCAGACAGCATGTCAAAAGCAACTCGAAAGTTATTTGTATTTGAACCCGCTCGGACACTCAGATGGACTGATCGCTGAGTCTTTATTAGTTCAGCAGAAGGTGACGGGTAATGGGGATCAGGCAGAGACGTGGTCGTGCAGGCAGAGTCGAAATCCGGGAGGTCAGAGAGCGGCGGCAGGAACAAGGTCGGGATCCGAGGTCGTGGTCGGGGTTTCAGGCCAGAGGGGCGGCAACCGGGAGATCCGTCATGGCACACGAGGGACTCACAGGGAGTGAGAGCGAGGGGAGGAAGGGCAGGAGGGTAGTGGAGCCAGGCCAGCCGGTGAGTCGGGCAGGTTGAACAGGGCGGAACGGAGTTAGACAAAAGACAGGGAGAATTACGCTCGGCAGTTTCTAATGCATGAAGCAATACCTCGCGTTGGACTGCGGGGCGTGACATTATTCATGTTCTGAAGCTAAAAAAAAAAAACAGCCTTTATAACAGACAGATTAATCCTTTACTACCTCACAGACTGGACTGCAACCATCATCAGTCATCCAGTGAAACAGTTCAAGTAAGCTATAGTAAAGTAAAGAGAAGTCAGAGGTGGGCATATATATATATGATTGCATTCTTTTCATGAAACCTCTTGTATTACTGCCAAGCTGGCAAATTTGCTGTGAACCAAACATGAGAGGGTACAAAGGAAGTGAACCACATAATTTCTCCACAACTCTGCTCCACCTTCCTCTTCTTAAGCTGCCACCAACCACTGGTTCTTGTTCCCCCTTCCATGGAAGGATATCTTGTATAGTAGGTTTTCAAGGGCATTTAGCCACAAGGAGATGTGGTCAATATTTAGCACGAGTGCCTCACCCTCCATTGTGGTTCATGACCTCAACTGGCAAATACTTTCAAATGTTGTTTGTGTCAAGTAGGCTTGAGCATTTCAAGGACTGCCTGTCTTGTGTGTATCTGGAATGCTCCACCACCCAAAAGACATCCAGCCAACTAAACACAGAGCCAGTGTTATTGTGGAACATTTTCATCAGCTTGTCGAGTCAATACCCTGTGGAAATGAGGCTTTTAAGACATGCGGCAGAGAGTTCTCTGTAAGCAGCCTCTGGAAGTTCTCTTCCTGCACATGACAAACACCTCATCATCCCCAACCGGCCTAGATCCTCTAGTGAACCCTCTATGATCAACACAATGATTCCTAATGTTTGATTTACCTGAAAATATGTTGTACACACCTAGTCTCACAACCTGTCCTGTCCATCCCCCAGTATGACCAGCACGGGTCGCTGCTGGTCCTCTGGATCGTTCTTAAAATTCTCTCCACTTGTGTCTTGCTTGTTATCCCCAGTCCTGTTGTGCTTACTGTCCACACCCGCATTGTGTCAGCCACTGGTTAGTCATATGTGTAAGTCATGTTTGCTAGTCCTGCCGTCCCCAGTTTGGTTAATAACATCAGCTCTCTTGTTGCCTGTGCCTTTCCCAGTGCTAGGCTTCCCATGTTAACCCCTTCTGGTCCCATTTGTTTCCCTGAAACGGTTTGTTTTGGTTTAATAAAGCCTCTTTTAGTTCTCACACCTGCCCTTCGGTGCTTTGTGTTTCATGTCGTGACACCTCGTTATCACCTCACACAGATAGTCAAATGATTATACCTGGATGCTGTAGACTTTCATTTGACCTCTACAAAGTTTGTTATCCTGCCAGCTCTGGTTGCGCATCCACAGTGTTTTTCTGCGTATATGCAAGTTCCCTGCATTTATGCGAACTTCAGCCATGAGACCCATCAGCAAGTTTCTTTATGTGGCCAGCAAAAGCCAGACTCCATTTCCTTAGCAAATATCCTATTAACCTCTGCTGTCCTGGCATATGTAAGCTTGTTCCTCGGTGAATATCTAGAGTATTGAGTCATCAGATTTCCTTACTTTGTGACACACAAGATTGACTTTCCTGCCTTTGTGTCTGCAGTAGCTCTCTCTAAGGACCTCTAGGTCTGGTTGGCTTCAAAACTGTTTGTTTTATGGGCTTAATTTCTTTGCATTGTAATGGAATTGTGTTCTGTTATGTAAAAACAAAAAACATATACACGTCTAAGCACATGGCAAAGGACACAGGATAGCCTTCACAGAGCACACCTATATGTGCGATCATTAAGGGACACCAGTTCGCCTTAACAATGACATCCCTATTCCGAAGGTGGACAGTGAAGTACCCAGAGGTACTTCATCAAAATAAAGCTGAAATAAAACTCCAACACTGCAATATAATCCTACACAAATACAATGTGTGCGTAGTGTATTGTACTGGCTCACCTTGTCCCAGATCAAATTTGCCCTGTTGATTGTATTCAGCACAGTAATTCTTGAGTAAATCTTCCAGATTACTTTGCCTGTGTCCAGGATCGGTCCCCATCTTGCCCTGTTCTGTATGTCATTTCCTTGTTTGGCCAGCAGGTGTCGATGGCCATCCTGTTTTCCCGTCAGTTCCCAGTTTTGACATTGTTTTACTTCTAGTGAGTTCCCAGGCCCGCCACTAGAGATGTTCCGATACCATTTTTCCCCTCCCGATACCGATTCCGATACTTTGGCTCAGGGTATCGGCCGATACAGAGTACTGATCCGATACCTGGGTGTGTATCTGTATATACAGCTGTAGATACTACTAGCCCTGTATTAATTGACAGAATTATTTTATGCTGTGCTTTAGATTTATCCCTTAATAAAACATGAACAAGTACATATAGTGAACTAGAGTGTTTTTATTATCTGACATACATTTAACAGTATTGCTTATTTTTGAAAAAGAAACAACTTCAACATCTGAAAAAGAACTTCAAATGCTTTATTAAGTTTGTTGTGTTGAAATTGCAGCTTGACATATAATTCATGTTGCTGTTTTACTGGCTGGTTGATCAAGCCTGAAATACTGCCAAACAGCAGACATACTTCTTGCACGTTTGTACTTCTTCGCTGCCGTGAACAGCGGTTGCTTGTGGCAACACGACACAACTTCTTGTGTTTGCATTCTGAGCAGCGAAGAAGAATTGATTTCCGATTTGCAGTGTTAAGCAAAGCTAGCGGGCACAACTAGGTTATGTTTAGGAAAATGGTATCGGATCAGTACGTGGACTCAAATACTCGCCGATACAGATGCCAGATTTTTTGGTGGTATCGGCAGCATTTCCGATACTAGTATCAGAATCGGAACAACATTACCCGCCACATGGCTGAGTGGGTTAAGCAGGTGGTTGTGGTTAAGCATCATCTTTTTCGGGGGTTCAAGTTCTTGAACTTGCTAAACGATTTATTTTTCTGAGCCTTAGATTATGTTGTATAATCTTGTTAATTATGGTTGCTTGTGTTCTTGTCTGGCTCCTTCTTTTGAACCTTGGTCAGCTGTCTCTGATTGTATCTAGTTTTGTAATTATGTCCTGTTTCACCTGTGTTCCCTGTGTCTCCAGTGTAGCCCTAGTCCCTAGTTTTTGATTGTGATTGATTAGTTATAGCTCACACCCTTCCCTTGTTAAAGCCCTTACTTAGTTCCCCAATTGATCATTGTCTTTGTTCCTTGGTTTCTTGTAGAGTTCTGCTTTATTGTTCAATAAGACCCTTTTTTGCCTGAGAGCCACTTCGTGGATTGTCTTTCCACCATGCCATTCTGTACCAGCCTGCCACCATCTGTCAGTGGATCACCTACGTCCTGACAGACAGGAAACAACATGTGAGGCTGGGAGGCTGTCCCATAGTGGTTTGTGCTAATCAGACTTAAATATGATGGCATCAAGACTGCATTTGGACAGGAGAGACATCAGCTGGTGTACTGGTGCAGTCAGAACCATCTGGAGCTTAATGTTCTGAAGACCATACAGATGACTGCAGTCTTGAGTAGACGGTCTACAGGTCAGTCATTGAGTCTAGCCTCATATTGTCAAAGATTGTCCAGTTTGGATCCACCACAACAACGGGAGAGGACCAAACACCAAGTCAGCAGAGCCCTGCCCTCCCTCCAGAAAATTCCAGGTCCAAAACTGTAGCAATCAGGATCATTGTTGATCTGTCATACCTCTGTCATTGGCCTCTCGCTCAGCTTCTTTCTCTGAGTAGCGGCCCTCCTGAACAACAGAGATAACAACATTCACTATGGCTAAAGCACATCATTACTACCGATGACATCCATCAGAGCACCATATATTGCCATTTTTAGGGAGTTATTTAATATTGCTCGTAGTTTTAGGGTCACATAATTTTTGATTTTGTTTATGGTCTCCTAGATACAGGCCATAGATCAGCTTATCCACTGACTCAAATTGCGCCCAAGTTCCTGCATTCTTTTGTTGCGTGTCATTTATTAACTTGACTGAAAACAGCAGGTGTATTAACGTTACTAAAATATTTTCCTGTGTACTTTCGACTTTCCCAGCTAAAGCTAAAACCAACAGTACTCAATAAGCAACACCGAAAATGGTGAAAATGTCTGACTAGTTCCAACAAAACACAGAGGCTATTTTAGTATTAAGTATTTTTAAATTCAGTTATGGTTTGTCCGGACCCGAGTCCTTGGGTGAGCATATTATACTACAAAACCATCGATGGCCACTAGATGGATCCCTTGCCTTTCAAAGAAATAGACCAATTAAACAATTCTTGACTCTAGAGGGAGACCGAATCCGTAGATTGTCTGTAATTTTATAATCTAAATTAAAGGTCACGTGGAAATGAAAATAAAATAAATAAACGGGAAAACAGCTTCGCATACTTTAATAAAGAACAGATGACACCTTTAAGACGCTTCTTATCTCTTGCTGGCTAAACAATGTTGTTTCACCTCAATCAAATGAAACAGATGTTACTTCACAGTATTTGCATGCATCCACAGACAGTTTCATTAAGGGTGAATTTTCAGTTGCAAAGGTGTAACCTGCAGTGTGTTTCTGTACTGTGGAGTGGGCGCTCTCTCACGTTTCGATTTGCATTTTTAGAATATGGGCTTATTCCCAGGGAACATGCAAATGCAGCCCCTCCCCATCGAACTGGATGCTGGAAGGGACCGGTGCCTTCCTCCACATAAGTGAAAGGAATATTTCGCCCTACTTTTACGACTATTGTATGATATTTATTTATATAAATATTGGCTTGTCGCTGTTTGTTTACATTGAAAAGGTCGAAATTCTATAGCAGAAACTGAGATGAAATAATACAGTGAGTTCAACACCTCTAAGTTCTGCCTTGACCTCAGTATCCTGCTTATTAGTCACTTTTTAAAGCAGATAGTAATGCATTTGAAACACTTTTTTCCTAAGTACATGTGCACAATAGAAGTCTCTATAAAATTATCTGATGATGTATCCATTAACAACAAAAAAAATATTTAAAAAGGTCATAAAATGTCAAACAAAAGAGCAAGTTTATCCTTTACAGGAACAGTGCAGTCGTCAAGCAATAAAAATCCGTTAGTCCTAATGTGATTTTGTGATTCCATTTTGTTTTTATGTACAGGTGACATTCAGACCCACTGACATTACCATTTCAAACAGGGCGTCAGCTCATATGTCACTGCACCTTTTTCAGGTTATGCATTTGTATTGAAAGAGATCCCATGAAAAAAAATGAAATTGTTGTCCTCAACGATCTATTTTCCTGAGTCTTGTCTGTGCACTGACCGCCCCGTCCTCAGGAACACTGTTTCATCTGCTCCACAATGTTGGAATTAATCTCATAGAGGAAGAAAAATCATATTTTCTGCTGGGTGCCCTGAGGTATCATGAAAGGACTGTCGAGTGGCATACCACGGGTTAACGGCTTGTCTTGGAGTATAAATCTGCTGAAATTGCTTCGGAGGTGAAAGGCATGCATAATTCCAAAGACAAGGGGGCTTCAATGAATGTAACACCATGCTCATTGGTGAAAATGAATAACCCAACTTGAGATTCAAGACTGCCAGCTTTTCTTCTTAAACAAAACAATACTGTTTATTTTTCACCTCTAAAGTCACCCTGTTACGGCAACAAATTCATAATTGCTTCATAAGACATTTATACAATAATTTCTACATCAATTCAGCAACATTTTTACAGAGATAAATAAATATAAATGTATAGTAATTTACATGATTGTCATTTTCAACACAATTTTGGGGATTTTTTCATTTCTCCATACTTGCAGCAAATAAATTATATACCACAAGAAAATGAGCTACCGTTTTTCATCAATCTGTTTTGTTTGAACGGTTGTAGTTGATTTTATTTACGGTTATTAACCACGCAGTAGTCACTGCATATTGAAGTGATGTTTACAAAGTAAACGTTATTCTAAGCAACATGAGAAATGAGGCCTGGCTAACCACAGAAGATGGAATTACCAGGTGCTGTCAATCACTGTTTCCCGCCACCAGTAGCGTATCTTATTGGTACTCTTTGGGTTAACCTGAGGGTACGCTCAATCACCACGGGTTGTTTTCCCCCTGAGTAGGACATCCTCATTAAGTATAGCTATGGACTATGACCTGTTGGGCATTTTGTGTTGACATCCAGTCCTCATCCTCCCCTTCTGGGTCTGGTGTCTTTGCTTCATGAGCGAAGCACTTGCTAATTCTCCCAGAATCCTGAAGTCTGTCTCCCTCCTTCCTCTCCTTAAGGATGACAGTAGCACCGGGCACAGCACGCAACTGCCGAGAGGAAAACAAGAAGAGAGAGAGAGCCATCCATGACATTCCACAGCCCATTGTTGGGGTGAACAACAACGCAGATGATCCTCTGAAGGTTCACACTGACTTGCTTTGCTGACGCTTTCACCCAAAGCAACTTATAATTTCCATCCTTCCATCTCCTAATCATTTATCTACTACAGATTCAATTAGATTGGAACCTGTCCCAGGAAAGACAGAGCATATGGTAGGACACCCTCTGAACTGGATGCCAGTCCATCGCACGCTGTTTATCAAGGGCATACCTAGAAATTCTGGACCCCTGATAAAATGTCACCTTGGGTCCCCCTGCCTAACTTTATGTGTTCAAGGGCCTTTCTCAAATGCTGAGCCCCCTGAATCTGCCAGGGTATCCATGCTCTTCCAACACCCCTCCCGTTGACAGTTTAAAGCTGGGCTGGCGAACCTGATCCACGGAGGGCCGGTGCGGGTCTTTGGGATGACCTGATTGAGAGGCCGTCCCAAAAACCCGCACCGGCCCTCCGTGGATCAGGTTCGCCAGCCCTGGTAAAGACACTAATTCACATAAATCAATATTTCTGGACCGTGAAGAGAAACCAGAGTAGCAGGACTGACCCACACATAAAACAAGGGTGGGACTCAAACCCACAACCCAGGGGACATGGGTCTACAAGGCTTCCCTCCAAGGGAAGGGCCATACCAGGGCTCCTGGCAGCTGATCCAGCAAAATGTGATAATTGTTTCCTTAATCACTAGAAACATTAAGGGCAATCTTTTGACATACCAAGAATTAACTCAGGAATAAAATCAGGAAATTATAAATAGCACATTACATGTCATTACTGTCTGGCATTACTGTCTAGTGGAAGAGTGACTAATATCTCCATAATACCTTTATGTGTCTTGTATTTGCATTGTATGGCTTCCAGTAAATGGCAACTCATTCACCCTACGTTCCTGTCACCCCACTCCCCCCCTACTGGTTTCGTAATGTTTTTAGCATTAAAACTCCCCCCGTACGTCTAGCTTTGTCTAAATACCTTTTCCTTGAGCTCTCTATGTTTGCAAAGCAGATGAGGAGCCTTCAAAAGATGAATTTGCAGAACGGGAGAAGTAACAGAAATGGCACAAGGACAGAGAACGTTTGGCTTCCATACGCAATGTAAGTGGCTGGCGGAATAATTCAATGTCTGCTGCAGGCCTCACCTCCGATTTTAAATTTGTGCTTTGATATTATGTGTAGTGTTATGGGAAGGCCTGGCTGGAAAAGCAGATCGCACCAACACAGCCTGTGTCACACACAAGCAAAATAAGCTGTCTAGGGTGATGGGGGCTGGAACCAGGTGAACACTGGGTTATGACAGCAGACAGTGGACTTTGGGTAGAAATGAGGTAGACAGTTGAAAAAGTTTCAGCTTCAAATGGAAAAATTGTGCATCGAGTGCAGACTGAGGTTCTGCTATGATGGTTTAGATGCACTCGTTCCATTAGAAGGCATAATTACAATGCAGCTCCATTTGAGTACTGCATGTGACGTCTTTATGTGTCACACCCTGCTTTTCCTCTGTTTTTATGCTGCCCTGGATGAAACAAACCTCCATGCATCCACCAATGGGAGCAGTGTGCAATTCAGCAGGCTAAGAATCTGTGCCTGTGTCTGGAAGCTTGTGGGTTCAAATCCCCTGGCTCAAAATGCTTTGGGTAAAAGTATCGGTTAACCAAACATAAGAGATCTTACCAGATGAAACTGAATCAGATTCCCTGCATGTTATAAAGCAGCATTATGCTCATGTCTGGATAAGCATCATCCAATAAAAGTTCAACCAGCAAACAACTGTCACACCCTTTTGTTTTATTTTTAAATTTCTTCTATACTAACTCGTAAAATCACACTGATTTCCATTCCTATACAGGGGATCGCTGAGGTAAAGCCTTAACCAGGCTATATGAGACTTTGCATGCTAAGCTTTGCTGAAGGGATTCAACAAAATTGTAGCATATAGATATGACCGTGTTGTTCTCCTGGAAATCTCTTAGTCCAATGAATGGGTTATTAAAAATATCTTTTTATAAATATATACAATTCAAAGGGCAGCATGGTGACTCAATAGGTAGCACCAATGCCTCACTGGGGGGGGGGGGGGTTTGTGTTTGTGTGGAGTTTGCATGTTCTCCCTGTGTTAGAATTCTCTGGTTTTCAAAGAAATACAGTTAGACTAACTGGCTTCCCTAAATTATTCGTAGTGCGGATATTTATATAGGCCTATAACATACCTTTAATTTTGTTTTAAGATTAGACCCTTTTTCCCAGAAAGTCCTCAACGCCGCTGTTTTTTTAAAGATAGAAATGAACTTTAAATCTAATGCGAGACAATCGCAAAAATACATAAGAGCCCCAGAAATGAATTATGCAGTTGCATTTACCTTCACCTGGACATTTTCCTTCTTCAGCTGCAGACTCATTCTGAATAGCTTAAAGCCTGCCTGGGAAATAGCAATGTTTATGACTGCTGGCCCCAGCAGAATGCAGCGGTCACATGATCGTCCCTGTAGCTCAGGCCTCTATCTGAGTCTGATGTGTGTCATTTGTCAACCGTAACAGTAAACAGAATGGTTATGAAATAAAATCATTAAGTACCTGTCCTTGGAGCACTTTGGAGGGGTGGGGCTGGGGGGCTGGCCTGGGTTATCGCTCCTAACCGTTGCGTACCTGACTTTATAGCAGCAGTTGCCGGTTTCGTTGGTAGCTTTTATAAGCATCTCCCACACAGTGGAATGCAGGTTGCAGTCTAACAAGCAGCCTTGGCTTGACAGGAAGGGAGCCAGGTCCAAACCCTCAAAGCTTCCTGGCTGACGAAAAAATATAAAGGGTGACTGGATACTTCTAATGCAGGGCAAAAAAAAAAAACAAAACAAAATGTGATGTAATCCAAAACAATGGATTGGTCCGTAGACGAAACAGATATTCAACTACAGTAAATAATAAAGCAAATAATCTAGCTATCGATCATCCAAAACCAGTATAGGAGCCTGGAGCCTGTCCCAGAAGGCATTCTAGACAGGGCACAGTCCATCACAGGACACACAGACTCGCACACTGTCACCCCATTTGCCCTCACTACATGTTTTTGGCCTAGAAGAAATTCACGCATGCAACCCAGGAAGAATACACATATCCCTGCAGGAACCAAATCCAAAACCTAAGGAACTTGAGAATACGGCACTATCCACCATACCACCCATAAAGACAAAAATTACAGAAATTACAGGAATTTCCAGACTGAGGATCCTCATTACATCACATGTTCTAATTTTGAACTGATGGTTCCTCATGTTTTGGTTGACATGACCTGCAAATAAGAGCACCAATAATAAAACCAGGAAACTTCAGCATGTCCCACACCCAAGGACTTCAGGAGAAATTCTGATTTATTGCATGGGTGCATGAACTCAAAGTGTAAAGTAAAAGAATTTACTAGTTTTATGGTTTGTTTCTCTTTTTTGCTGATCTAGTACAGCAGATGTTTTCCTTGTCTAAACTAGCATTCACAACTTGTTTTGCTTTCCTGTTTTATCTCCGCTTTTTTTCTGCAAAGCTACATTCTTCTAATCTAATAAAAATCATTACAGAGGTGCTCTCCAGGCATATACTGTTGTATACTCTTATACTGCATGTTATACATCTACCCTGTCTATTGTCTCCCACAGCAGGGACGGTCTCCAGGCTCACGAGCACTGTACTGGATAGGTGGTTATGGAAGACGGACGGATTATGACTCATAAATCATCAAATGGCTAAACGTGTCCTGAGCTTCAACGAAACGTGTCAATCAAGATATGTGCAATTTGTGGCTTATGCGTTGTTAGCCTGACAAAAATGTTTAATAGAAGCAGTTGCATGTTTATTGTGGCCTTTTTTTGAGCACTGAATTAGGCCTATCCATAAAGTTTCCCTCTACCAGTTAGTCCATCTTCCAGCAGCTTATCCCAGGATATCTACACAGTAATGTGCAAAACTGTTAGGCCATTAAAGAAAATGTGTAAAGCTATTTATCCAAGTAGTGAGCGCACATTTACTCAGAAAAAACAATGTAACATTGGAATATATGCAAATGAACAGTAGCAATAAAAATAACAAGGATTTCTCCTGTTCTCTAAAGTCATTGATATCTAAACCACAGTATAGCTTCCCAAACCTCTGCTCAGGGGTACCTTAGCTATTCCATGTTTAGATTAATTAGTTAAATAATTTTATGAGAGTGATTATCCAAACAGGGGGCAGCACGGTGGTGCAGTGGTTAGCACTGTTGCCTCACACCTCTGGGACCCGGGTTTGAGTCTCCACCTGGGTCGTGTGTGGAGTTTGCATGTTCTCCCTGTGTCGTCATGGGGTTTCCTCCGGGTACTCCGATTTCCCCCCACTGTCCAAAGACATGCTGAGGCTTATTGGAATTACTAAAATTGCCCGTAGGTGTGCATGTGTGAGTGAATGGTGTGTCAGTGTGCCCTGCAATGGGCTGGCCCCCCATCCAGGGTTGTTCCCATTGCTTCCAGGATAGGCTCCGGACCCCCCACGACCCAATAAGGATAAAGCGGGTTGGAAAATGGATGGATGGATTATCCAAACATGGTGTACTTGTGCATGAGTCGAAAAAAAAGATTGTATCGGGATGGTTACTGCAAATTCTACCTAAAATGGCTAAGCTAATACACATAAACACTGTTTAAATCAATTTTACCCCAAAGTGAAGATAATTTAAACGTAACTTTCTCTGGCAGCCTAACACCTTTGCACAGTACTGTATGTATGTGTGTTACTTAGGGCATCAAACAACTGATATTGTACAGTAGACAATCATTGTAAAAGTATACTTATACTAAACGTATTTTAAAAGTATATGCGATATATATATACTGTGTATATATATATATATATATATCTCGCACAGGTTCTTAACGGTCCAATGTTATCGAATATGCGCGACCGCTTTAACTTAAATGTCAGAAGCCGTCACTCTTCGCAGTTACGTTATGACTAATAGACTCGCTTTCACCTTTTCCCCGTCACGTGGCCTTTCTTTTATTTTACTGTCTTTGCCTTTTTACTTATTTTTAAAAG
Organism: Hippopotamyrus pictus; assembly: GCA_026781145.1. Classification (NCBI taxonomy): domain Eukaryota; kingdom Metazoa; phylum Chordata; class Actinopteri; order Osteoglossiformes; family Mormyridae; genus Hippopotamyrus; species Hippopotamyrus pictus. Next base: position 213,411 of record JAODLC010000133.1, on the reverse strand, counting down.
TAAACCTTTTTAACATGCCCTTAAAGCATTCCGCGGGAAATGGTCCACGGTAAATGCAATGTGCACCTTTGGCACAAATGCACAGTAATGCATCCGAGTATGACCGTCTGGCTGCCTTTGCCGGACGAGGGAACGTTTATGAGTCATATCACGTAAAAAGCTAAGAAGGCAGCTGAGGTCGGCATCACAATACATGAGAAACAATTAGAGAGGTCTCCTTTTCTCCCTTCCTTCTCAGATATTAATGCTCATAACTGCTTATGTCTCACATCGACCGAAACTGTAAACGGAAAGTGGGGCAGGTTCCCATGGGGGCGAAATCTTTTAATGTTAAACAGATGCGCAGCCGTAAACACGGGGCCGCAGCGCCTAAACCATCTAATAAACCCTCCCGAAATCACCAAATCTGCTGGTGTTTAAAAAGTGAAATTCACTTTCCTCGAGCGAAGAATTAAAGAACCCTTTATATCGTGTATGTTTGTGCAGTGCCTGTGAGAAAATAATGTTGATGCTCATTATTTATATGACTCAGTATAAGTACCTCAAATGTTATGCTGAGTTTATTCGTGACAGAAACCAGAGCTGCAGATATCAGGCGAAACGTTTTCGGAGTGCAACAGGTAAATTTTATATAACGAAATGTTCGCCGTACCTGCAGCGATATGCTTAGAAAGTGGCGTCCTGTAACTCGATGCGTAAGATGTCACAAAAGAACATGATTTTTAAACCGATGCACGTCAGTTTATCAGGCTTGGTTCTTTCCAAAGCCATGCAGCACGCTAAAAGAAAGTTGGGTATTTTTTGTGCCCACTCAATAAAAATACCAGTCACCTACACATGTATACTATTTTCAGGTGAGAACCCTGTTCTGCCAAGTATTATAACATTTTAACACGAGGTCTCAGTACTCTCAGAGCCTTCGGCGCTAGATGAAGCCATCTTCTGTATACATTTGACTCGCATTCCTTTGCACCAGTAAACGTAACACTTGAGCAAATCCTGAGCTGGTTTTTTGGAAGGGTGGTGGGAGGGGGGAGCTCTGTTTTTTCATATAATTTCTGATGAGGTGCAGGTTCCATGCCTGTCATAGCCTTCACGAATTAAACGACATCAGTCTAATGATCATTGCGCAATATCCTCAGATGTGTTTGAATACTGTTTCTCGCATTAAGCAACTAAATGTTGGATGTGATTTCAAAAATTGTGATTATGTTGTCAACACTACAGTGAGGGAGGCATATTGTTTTTGTATCTTTAGCATTTCTCCATGATTGAGTATAGTGAAATTAATATATTAGAATAGTGTTTGAAGATTTGTTGAGAAAAAAATATCTGAAGGATTCTTTGTCAAACATGGCATATTTCTGTAAACAGCTTATATAAAATTTTACATAATTGTATGCAGAGTATTGCTTTGCCCTGCCTTCTGCCACGTGTGTCCCAGGATAGGCTTCAACCCCCCCTGACTGAACTGGATAAGCAGCTGGAAGAAGGACGGGTATATGTGTATCAGGGAGTATCAGGGATTCCCTTATATTCTTATAATTTTCTTTGTACTTTAGTTACTCTTTCCAAGACTGCGAGGGCTGAAGCTTCTCTATCAAAATTGAAATGAAAGGGCATTTTGGGGGTGGGGGTGTCACAGCATAGCCGGGACTCCATCAGTAGTTTATGATTTTTCTTCGGTACAGTTTTGTGTAACTGGCCAGTCTTTTGTAGACAATATTTTCTCATTAGCTCTCCTACCCCCCTAGAGCACCACACGCTGCAGCTGGGCGTGGAGTGGGGTCGGGTGGGGTGCATCGCCTTATTTTGAGTTACACTCTCCCTTTTCTCGACGCTGCCTGCAGGCATTTCAGCTCGACAGTAGAGGTTTGCAAGGCGGTGGTGATTCCACCCCCCCCCCCCCGACTGCTGGCATTAGT
>JAODLC010000133.1:167483-185748 GCA_026781145.1 Hippopotamyrus pictus | reverse complement strand
TGATATTCAGATCGAGTTCCAGGTCAAACTGGTTTGTTCGACTTTCAAGAAATTTGAGTTCTAGTGAGTTCGAGAACTGAGGTACCACTGTATTTTAAAACTAAGAATTTCCATATCATTTCACAATGTACCAAATATGTTTGTCTGTGGAATTTATAATATATTTTATTTACAAAAGTAGGAATAATAAACTGGCCAGAAAACTCCACCCAAGATGAAAGTGCTTATTTTTCCATATCCTAGTTTCTGCTCCTCTTTATCACTCCGCTTGTCCTTCTGCTTGAGAACCCATGACGGAACTCTAGGATAGATGGACAATTTTTTTTTTCTTTGTAATTTTATGTTCTTCATGTCAGGTATCTGTCGTAGGTCAATGGCACCTCTGATCGTTCTAAATCGGAGTGTATCATACACTTTAGTGGCCAACCAATCAAAATTACCCAATCATGGTACGTTGCCTTACATTTAAAATGTAGCTCAGCAAGTCTGTAACACTGGCTTACAGTATATCAGCAGTCCAAAGGCATGTAGGCAGGCTCATTTGTGTCACTGAATTGCCCATAATGTGTGTGCATGTCCCTGATGATAGACTGTCATCATGGCCTTATGCCTTATAATATCTAGAATAGTCTGTGGCAACACCCACCCCCCCAATAATACCTAGAATAGTCCCCCCCAACCAGGATAAGTGGTTAGAAGATGGATGGTTAGTTGATTGCATTTTCTTTTTGCCATTTTTATTGCCATTTTCTACACAGTTGCCCTGAATTCTATTCCAAATCATACATTTATATGTTTACAAATGCATAATTTGATCAGACCGTTGCCGTTTATCATGAGGTGCATTTCTGTGCATTTCAACAAGCAGATTATTTATAATTACTAATAAGACCAGATGGCACTGAAAGGAAGCTGCAGTAAATATATCACTGATCACATCGCTACATTTGCCAAGTTTGTATGTGTGTCTACATGTGGCAAACAAATATGATTACAGTGAGGCCACAGAATTCACATTGTCACATTGTTGTGCTGGACCGAAGGATGTGTTTAGTGCTGTCGGTATTTGCTCCTACTAGCTATTGTGTCATAAAATACAACCAACTCTGCAGCTGCAGGCAAGATTATAGGAAGGGAAAATGTCTTTTTGTGTTGTGAAGTTTTATAGTTTGCAGTAGCAGTAGTGTAGATAAAGAAAGGAAATCTGAAATCACAGCACAGGAAGTGCTCTTTGTCCCATCCATAAAGTCATAGTCCATTTAAAACTGAATTACCGCACAAAGTACAAGTGTCCATTTAAAGACCCCTTTGATACATTTCAAAGGAATGAAAGTTGTGTGTGTTGTGTGCTAGCTGTTGGTTTGAAATGGGCCACATTGTCCGTGTCACCAGTTCATGTTAAAAGTGAACTGATTTCAAGAGAAGGAAAAGCAGTTGGCACCCTTGAGCTCTTCAATGGCAAGCAAGTGTTACAGTTCTAAACCTTCTGCATTGTTACACCAAGGCTGACAGAAAACATTTTACAGTTTTGCTGAGAATCTTCATGGACGTGCACCTAATCATCAGAAGGACACTTCAGTCAAAGCTGGCTTGAAATGATAGTACAGATAAAACAGGTGGAATAGCCAGTTCTGTTCTATCATGTTGTGGTGTTGCATAAATGAAGGACTGAATACATCAGGCAATTAATAAAATACAATTCTGGTTTAAGAATGTAATTATCTGAAGTGAGACATGAATAAAGCAGTAAAACTTAATTACAGGCCTTCAGATTTTGAAGCACTGATTTTTGAAATGACAGCCTTGGGTGACAACTGATAAAAATAGTATATTAGAAAAATATTTTTAAATAGCGTGTCTGCAATTTATATAACCAGTAGGATAAGTGGTTATAGAATATGGATAAATTTCTGGTTGAGTGTGAATTCTCCTTCTGTGAGCATGCCTTGTTTAAGGTTCCATTCAATTATTTCAGGGTATTGAGCCTCATGAACTGAGGGAATGTTGAATAGAGGCCCAGGTGTTGTTGGGTAACCTTGGGTGTCCTTGGCTTTCAACATAGCAGTGTTACGTTTCTTTCCTCTATTGTACTCTACATTGTCAATTAAAACAAGCATGGATGTCACTGGCAAGCTGCACAGACAAGTAAATGTTCAATTTTCAGTGTTCTTGGGATGTTATAATTATAAGAAAACATAAAAGTAAGCGTTCCCTGAGATGGACTGGGATCCTGTCCAGAGTGTCTCCTGTCTTGTTCCCTATGCTTGCTGTGATGAGATTCAGATTCAGTGCAACCCTGCACTGGATAATTAGTAATGGAAAATGGAATTGTGGGTAACAAAACCCCTCCATGAATTGCCACCTTATCGTGGTGGAGGGGTTTGTGTGCCCCTGTGATCCTAGGAGCTATGTTGTCGGGGAAATTGCCCTTGGCAGCGTCTGCCAAGGCAAATTGGTCCTAGGTGAGCGGCCAGACTAAGTATGGTTCAAATGGACCCCCGTGACAAAGAAAATCAAGGAGGATGTTTCCCTGCCCGGATTGGGGAGACCAGGGCCTTGCGAGTGCCTGGTGGCTGGGCCTCCACCCATGGGGCTAGACTGGGCATAGTCCGAATGGGTAACATGGGTTCCCTCCCTCTGGGCCCAGCACCTGCACGGGGAGTCGTGGGGGTCGGGTACAGTGTAGATTGGATGGCAGTCAAATGCTGGGGCCTCGATGATCGTCGGTTATCAAAACTGGCTCTCGGCAAATGCAATGTAACCTTTCTGGTGGGAAAGGAGCCTGAGCTGGTGTGGGAGGTAGGGAGATACTAACTAGATATAATCAGGCTCACCTTAACGTACGGCTCGGACTCTGGAACCAAACTCCTGGAGAAGAGCTGCACTCTACTCCACTGTGGAGTTGCCTATGGTGATAGGCACTGGGCAGCTGTGGATATACTTATAGCCCCCTGGTTTGGTGCCAGTGTGTTGGAGTTTACCCCCGTGAACGAGAGGGTCACCTCCCTTCGACTGGCTCTGATGGCTGTTTGTGAGTACGTGCCAAACACCAGTTCAGAGTATCTAGCCTTCTTGTTCTGCTGGGCGACTCTAACGCTCACGTGGATAATGACAGTAAAACCTGGAAGGGTGTGATTGGGAGGAACAGCCTGCCCGATCGGAATCTGAGCAGTGATCAATTATTGGACTTCTGAGGAGCTGCGGCCGTAAGGTTGCTGGTGCCTGCTTCCGAGTTTGGTTAGCTTGGGGGCCTCCTTAAGCAGCTGACAGGTATCGGCAGGCCAAGCGCAAAGCAGCTTTGGCGGTCGCCGAGGTAAAAACTAGGGTGTGGGAGGAGTTTGTCGAGGCTACGGAGAAGGACGATTTTGAGTTTCAGCCACATGATTTGCTCTGTGGAGAAGGAGGGACTTTGTGTTAATAAGCAGGTATACCTAATATACCTAATAATGGCCACTGAATGTCTGTCACGTATGTATGTCTAATCTACTGGCTAGTTGGCATTTTCCTCAAGGTCATGTCATATGTAATGGCTGTACCAGTTATGTTTTTGCAGAAAATAACTGTAGAGGATAAATGCATGAATGTTTGTACAGTGATTCCATTCACTACTAAAATCCTGTGCGCATATTTAATTTTCTGTGTCACTGACAGGCTGCAGTTACATGGGTTATGTAATTTTTGCTTGTTATTATGCTTCAGAGTCCTGAATGACTTTTGTTTAAATCTGTACTGACAATGCTATACAAAACCACCAATGTCTGCTCTGATACCTGATATAAAACACATATTTTTCATTACACTAGCAGTGATCTGAAAGCTTACATCTGCTGATATTCAATATTATTTTGTTTAAATCTGTACTGACAGTTTCATTTTAGATGATCCAGCAATCGACTAAACAATGGTCTTTCAAGCATGAATGTGTTGGTGAACCTGCCACTTTGTGACCCAACCGCTCTGGCCTTCTTGTTCCAGGCTGGCTGGCTGCCACTTTGTTTCAAAAGGTCCAAAGAATTGGTGGAAGTAGCATGGACAGGAGGTAGACAAAAACATATGAACTAAAGTAGGTGCTTAGGTAACTTTTAACTGGGTTTATTGGCATTTATTGACTGGTCATTGTGAATTGCCACTAAAGGACCAGTTAAGTTCTCCTTCCTGCATTTATAATGCACAACTTGACTGAGGTGATTAACTTTAGATATGAATTTGAGCAGTTGATACTTTCAATGCTGTCCTGTGAGAAGTCACTACACACGAGTGTAAATACAGCAGCCAATTTTGTTGGAGCTAAATGGAAATTAACTAAAAATGCATAGCCTTTTTGCAATAAAAGAGCAGTCATGTAATTTTTTTGTCTTTATAGTATATAGAAAAGTACCAAATTTAAATAATCACAGCCCTGTATTTCATATGCAGATAGATGGATGGATATTTATATATTATTAATTGGTGAGTAGTACTATTGTCATGATTTGGGTGTGTAGCCAGTTAGTCATTCAACCAGTGAGCTGCTGTCATTTATGTAGCTATAAAAGAATTTCAGAAGTTTCCCCCATCACAAAGAGCAGAGATCTTACCAGGAAGAAAATGGCTGCCAGTCCCCCATTTAATCCCTGAATCACGAGGCACTCATCCCGGGTAGTCATTGACAGCAATCGCTGATGCTATCTGCTGCACAGTATGACCTTTATGATAAATATACCCACTGAATGACATCCAAATCTTTTAACAAAGGGTGGACATTCCTGGCTGGTACACATGGTCCATTTAGCAAAGCAGCATCATGATGAAGTCATGTGAATTCAGTAGATTAATTAAGAAGCAGCAGGCTATAGTACTTCTGAAAGAAGAACTGCAACTTATCCTCCCAAAGGAAATGTACAGAATTAAATGCAGCAAGGCATCACAGGGAAATCTGAATGTAATAAATCGAATAGGAAAAGTGACCCTAGATGGGTCATGAATGCCAGTATTATATGTAGGTGTAACCAAGTTATTATTGATGTATTCAAAACAAACATATGGACCAACCTTGATGTTGCATCTTAACACCTCCTCTTTAATGCCTGATGATAAAATTTGTCCGATCATCTATAACCATTTCTCCAGTAGAGTCCTGATGAGCCTGGAGCTTATCCGAGGAAGCACAGGTCGGTAAACATCTTAGGTGGGATGCCAGTCCATCAAAGGACACACGTTCATACTATGAACAATTTAAAGACACCGATTCACTTAACCTGAACTTGGAGTGTTGGAGGAAACTGAGGTACCCAGGAAAAAAACCTATATGACATAGTAGAGTATGCAGATTCTACCAGAAACCAAACTGCCAGCCCTGTAGGTATGAAGATACAGGGCTTCATGTCCATACTTTCAATCTGTTAACTAAAATCACCGCAATCAGCCTTAAAAGTCCCTGGCTTAACTTTTTCCTTCGAGATATTAACTTTATTAAGGTGCCTGGTGGTAATAGGCCAGATGTCTGAAGGTATTTTACACTTTCCCCCACAGTAATAGCAGCAGGACAGGACAGGGGAATGACTGTCATTGTAGGCTGAACCCAGAAAGATCTATTTTCAGCACTCATTTGATAATGAAAACGGAATTTCAGAACCACTAAGCTCTAAGGGTTTACAAGATTAGTTGAAGTGTTGGACTGATCAGCTATAATAATATTACAGGAACATTGAACAAAGGTACATTTGATGTTGATACTTCTAAAGGTTCTTCAGCATCCAATTTTCATCTTATTTTCTTTCTTTGCAGAACTGGACATTTTAATACACTGATGGATGTGGATTAGATGTTTGCTATACATTATGATATCAAGAATATTTTTTTCAGGCATTTTCAAGGCGGAATGAGATTGAATGCCATATTATTGACCTCCACAATCTAATTTGTTTTCTGTCCAATCTAAAATATTTATATGAAATTTCATTTAATTCAAAGGGTCCTCTAATTTGTGTATAATGCAGTCCTAGATATTTGATTTTATTCATTTTAAGGAAATTTGGTGGTTTAATCCAAACAAGATCAAAGTGCTAGCCTTGTACAGCAAGTTTTCCACACAGCAGTTCATCTTATTGTGAGTCCAATGTTGCAAACAAAGACTAAATTGAGACATTCCTACATGAAATAAATATTAGCCTCAGCGTTTAGGATCAAGGCAGAAATGAGATGCAAACTGTCTAACAATAAGCAGTCAAATATATTTAAAAAGTCAATAAATGTAACATATAATCATTAATATATAATTGGTAAGAGTAATGCTGTTAGGCAGCTGGCGAAATGAAACACAGGTGGGGCTGTTTGTAAAATGATTTTATATTAATTCATTTTTTCAACATGTTTTCACCAGTTTCAACCACCTTTGTTTTGAATTTTTGTCTCCTATCATTACACTAATCGTACAGCAGAATTTATGATTATTTACATTTTCTTTATTTTTGTTACGTTTACCTTCCTCTGTCCTACTTCCGTTAATGGTCTCTTTTTTTTCCTGTTGGATTATCAGTTATATTTTGAAACTCATAGGTTAGGTTTTGCCATAGTAGAAAAATGGCAAAAACACGTACAAAAAAACATGTATGAATGATTAGGAAAGGGGCATTAAAGGGACGTCCTGTGATTGTTTCTTAAAGGGATGCTGTATCTGAGCAGCTGGACCGATGCCACTGCCAGCAGTGATTTCCTCCCTAATAGTGTCAGATGCAATTAAACCTAGGAAACCAGCCAGGAAGTCGGCTACATGCAGCTTCCTCAGGCCCGGCATGGATATTAACTTTCATGAACAGTCCACAGAGCGTTTTTTTGACCATCGGAAGGATTGACAGGAAAAGCCTAAAATTAATAAAACTACATACAGCCAAAGTTATATATAAGATTTTAACATTAAAAACAACTGAATTACTCCTATGTCAATTAGAAAAAGTAGCTGCTTTAGATTAATCATTAAAGTTAACTAAGAACTTAATTTCTGTGCAATTCAGCCACTTTTTCGTACATTATTCTACAAGCCATGATATAAATGCCTCTTATGATGTCATAACGGGGCCATGACACATTGAGGAAATGCAGAAAATTCATGCCATCTTTTGTCACGTCGATGATTGGGGAGGTGGGCATGTGCTGACCAGCCGGTCTTGATCGGAATCACCAAAAGAAAGTGCTGCTTCAGCAGGTGGGTCCACGTTTCTGCTGACAGCGGGCTGAACCAGGACGACCCCCATCTATTCAAAGTTTTGAAAGTATTGATTTAATTAATGCATTGTGAGATCTTAGGACCCCCATGCTATTCAGGCACTATAATGTTACTATATTTGATCTGGTTGTCTCCATGTGCCTTCATTTGCAGAGGAATTTTCCTTTTCTCGCTATTCGGTGGGTAAAAGGCTTGCAGCAACAGAGCTATGGTATTTCATGTTGTGTTGACTTTCCTGCATGCGATGTACTGGCATCCTGTCCAGTGCGTACCCCTGTATTGTACCATATGTTACCCAGGACAGGTTCCAGATCCACCCGTAACCCCGATGAAGATGAGTGGTTAGAATATGGATGAATGAATTTCATGCATGACACATGAAACACTGAATGATGCTTTGCTGGTCTGCTTCTTGGGATGATCAGCATGTTTTTTTCCTGGAAAGATTGTTCGATATCTACATCAACTCCAGCGCACAAAGTGGCCAGTCGGTACATGATATTGGGGGGGAGGGGGGTCTATATTTTTGCAGGCCTCTGCTTACTGTGCGACAGAGTGGGGAAAAAGAAAACATCATCCTTACTATTATGTATGAGTGACGGCTGAGCCAGCTAGGAAAACAATTTCCCACCAGGAATAGAAATATATGCGACTGAGCAACCAGCCACTTTCTCACAGCGCTGTCCAGAAGAGAAAACTTGCTCTTTAGTCATTTTACCACAAAAGAAAGAACTATTATATAAACAGCAGAAATGACCACTGATTTCGTTAACTTTCTGTTTCTTATATCACGTGAAACTAGCCGTGCATTATTTACATGTTATTTCTGTGAACAGTCCTCAAAGCGCATACAAAGTTCAGCTTTTTTATGTATAAACTGTGAATGACTGAGAGAATGAGCAACAGAAAGTTCCAGAACCAGGGATTCATGTCGGCCTGATCCAATTCACTGATCTCATCCTCAGCCACAGTCCCCTCAATGGCTCCCGTCCAAGAACCAGATGACTCCGGATCAACAAGCCATTTTCAGCTATGATCTGGAAAACTGTATGTTTCAATGTTTATATACATTATATTCTAGAAGTATTATGCTTATTTATGTTTTTTTTCATGCCCTTTAGCAACTGTGCTGTACTGTTATGCAACGCTTACTTGCAAGAAAGCGCTAAATCAGTTAAGCTTTGACTGACTGATTAAATGGGGTGTACAGAGATACCATTATCTGGCAATTTATCATGCAGATTTCCTCTGGTATAACTAGTACATATTCATTTTTAGGGTATAACTCATGGTGCATGAATCCTTGATAAGTACAGATTAAGCTTTCTAGCATATAGGACTATTGAACTCCCATAAAGGAGATGAAGAAATATCATGTTTCTTGTGGTTTTCCGTCCTCCACAGATAGGAGTAACTATGCATAATTGGAGCACATTTAGTTAGATTTTCCCTTTATGCAGTGCAACATGCAACTGAAATGGGAAGTAATGATATATAATTTTAAAATCTATAACTCTGTGGTCGCGCGTGTGTCATTGTGTGTCCTGTAATGGATTGGAAATCTCATACATAGTGTCCACTGCCTGCAACTTTGTCACATAATCAGAAGTTCATTTCAGTAACGCATGACAGTACAATGTTATTAGAGCTATAATAATGTTTTAAAATGATATCCATTCACACCTGTATTAAAAATATTATATATTGAATATAGTGGTCACGTACAGAATACTTTATTTCATAATAACTTTTTTGTAGGAAAACCTAAAATGTTGTATTTTGAAAAGTGTTACGTGCCTTTTATTTCCCTGTGCACCTATGCAGTATGAAGTTTTGTGAGCCATAAAGGTTTGGGTGTTGGAAACAGGCAACCTCAGTGACTTCCCTGTAATAGCTTCTGTGACCTCATGAAGCCCCTGTGATACCCAGTCAAATTTCTACCACGCAGGACATTTACCAATCCCATGTTAACGCAGTTGTGATCATGAAGGGTCTATGGGCAGAGACCCAGAGTAATGCCACAGTCCAATGATATTTAACACAGAAAAGAGAAAATGGAATATTATGTTGTGTCAATGGATATGGTGCTCCATGTGGGGAATTGGCAGAAGATTAAAAACATCTGAAACTATATTTTGACATCATCTTAATGTCAAGGGCTAAATAAAAGTCTTGGTATTGAGTGTCCGAGTGTTTTTTTTCTTTCCAGAATGTGTTTCTGACTCTTGGTCCAACACTGTAAGAGATGAGTTCAAGCTTGACTTCAGTCCATAAAAGATTTGAGTATTCATGAATTAGTATATGAGTATCTTAATGAATGTTCAGATCAATTTGATATCTTAAAACTAGCTCAAAAATGCAAGCAGTGACAGACATACCAATGGAACAACCGTGTGTTGAGATTTTTGTGACATCTTTGTTGGTCTGTAGTATCTACTGATGATAAACAACAAGATGAAATCATACTGTATGCTGGTAAGATGATGTCAAGGCAAACAGGGAGAGCAAAGCACATTTGCAGAACATTTATCGCTGTCAAATAGGACCATTTGTGGAAAAAATATATAAGAACATGAAACCACATGGAAATGACTCCTGTTCCAGCGATTTGGTTTGCTGTTACACAAATGTTTGCACAGTACATCAATTATTCTTGTTCTTGTGACAGCAATCATATTACAAAATCTTGTTCCATGGTTTATTTTACCCTTAGACAAATGTAATAAGCCGCCTGCATTTGAAGTCATTGGGTATATTTAAATAACTCCTACATTTAACGTACATGTGGTTACATAAAAACACCTGTCGTTGCATATGTATGACAATGAAAGACAGATTAAGAACATCATCAAAGACTGATTCAATCTAGTAGCTCGAGGCTGTAAATGAAAATTGCGCATGGTGATAAAATTGATCGCTTTTCACAATTTAGTGAGTTAGAAATCAAAGACAGCTTACTCTCTATTTAGACAGATGCTGTGGAATTGTGGGAACTAATGGCTCTACAGCCAGTTTAGTGACTCAACACAACTAAAAAGAAAAAACTCAGTGACTCAACCTGACTGCTTCTTTATTGCTAATGACTTCAATCATCTTCAGTCACATCATTCACATTCTAATAAACAGCTGTCAGTGTAAAAGAGTGTATTCTGTAATTCTTCACCCTTCTGTATTAAACAAAATGATATTCCATAGCAAATTGCACACTGCAGTAATCCATAATGTGGATGGAACGTCTCTGCACAGTACTGCATTTGTGAATAATGAATTTGCAATAAAATTGCAATCAGAGCACTTAGTCTCCAGTTTGAATGCAAGCTTTAGTATGACTTGATTTGTTTAGAACACTCCAAAGAAAAAAGAGAGAGAGCTGAAGTCACAGCAGGTGCTGCCAAAATCAGCAGAGGACACCACACGGGTGACTGAATCCAGGAGCGACGTGCTTTGCTGCACAAGGGACTGTTTTGACACTGTGTTGCTCTTCGTAGCTATGATAGAGACTCAGTTATCACTTAAAATAAAAGGTCACTGCATGGGTAATATTAAAGGGGGTGCCAATTTTACTCCTATTGCTTTTGCTTTTGTAAATGATTGGCTCATTATTTATAAATGTGCTCGCAAATGAGTCTTTCAGTAATGGAGAAATATCTCTACAGCTTAAATGCTGCTGTTAGGCAGTAAATGATAATGTGTCACAAAGGCCAAATGGCAGCCTTCGCATTTTTATAAAATTGTACGTAAGTCTCCACATGCAAATGCTTGCCTGTGAGAAAGGAGGTCATCCATGCAAGCACACAACCTGCAGGTGCAAGAAAATGTAAGGCGCAGAGGCTTCCGTATAATGTTACTGAAAACGCATGATGTTATCTGCAAATACCTCCTGTTTCTACAGCAGAACAAAAGTGCGAGTCGAATACTTTCAAATTTTCAGTTCTTGACGCGCAATTGTTGGAAGTGAGTTTTCAGTCCCTGCTTAAAGAACCCAAGTCCCTGCTTAGCTCAACCCAAAACGCTGCTATTTACAACCGTCCAGAGTTCAGGGATCCCTCAGCAAGGCCATAGATTTGGGTTTGGACGGTAGGGACACGTCTCTATTAATATTGTGGGAGTATCGTGTGTTTTGGTGGGGGGGGGGGTTCATTTGGTCCCTACCGATGTTGAAACCAAACCTACGCCCTTGGCTCTGAGGCACCTCCAGAGAATTTTCAGGGGCTTAAGCAAAGGCTTACAAAGTAGGCCTATACCAAAAACACTGATGATCATTCTACTTCTTCCAAGACGCAGGTAATTTGGGGGCCCTTGGCAATTCCTGTTCTGCCTTTAGCTAGAGCCAGCCAAGGGCATCTCTATGTTAAGTACCAGAGCATCATTGTGCTTCTGTTAATAGAGGTGAGATGGGGTGATTCTGAAGGTCTGAACTTGGAGGGTCAGCAGGCGGATATGCTCATGTGGCTCAAAGGATTTTTTTAATGCCAGGGATGAACCTGAAGCTGCTCTCTTACTGGTCACTCACTGGGAGCTCAGCCGAGCAGCACTGTGTCACTGTGCTCCTTGACAGGTGTATGGATCTGATGCATTATGTACTGCATAAGCAGCATGGAAGATCGATGGATGGAAAACAAATGTTATTCAAACATATATTTTTCTGCCTCCTGCTCAGCTTTTCTTACAGATGCTCATGGGGATACAATGTCATAAGAAAGTTTAGTTTGAATCAGTCAGATGAAATCACACGTTTCCAGAAAGCAAAACATTTTCATTTAGGTTCAGCTTTGAAAACCTATTTTTATTATTTTAAAATCTTCCAGTCTGGGGCAAGATAAAATTCACCGTTATATAGCTCAACACTACAGTGGGCATGAATTACTTGCAACCATTAATGGATTATCAGGGATGAGCTGCCAAATCAGTTTTTTTTAATCACTGAGGGCAAATTTAACCCCCCAATCAACATTTTTACTGTATACCTATACATATAAGGCAGGGGTCTCCAACTCCGGTCCTGGAGAGCTACTATCCAGTAGGTTTTTTGTCCTACTTGGCTTCTGATGAGCCACACCTGTTCCTGGTATTTACCTGAGGTATGATAGAAAACCTACTGGATAGTAGCTCTCCAGGACCGAAACTGGAGACCCCTGATATAAGGAATTTGTTTCTATTTCAATTAACACTGATATTCAAGACATCCAACCTTCAGGTTTTTGTGGGTTTGTATTGCCATATGTGCACATGTGCTGCAGAACACAATGATAAATACAGCCCAATAAATTCGAGATAAGTACAACAGCCAGTGATAAATAACGATATATAACATATGACAGGAAGAAGCACCACTGTCATGCATATAATATAAAAACATTTCATGACTAAATGATTAATTTTATTATATCAACCGCAATTTTATGTGAAGAAAACAATGTACATATTTACATATGAATATTGTAAATATGCAATAAACATATTTATTTAAGCAGGACTGCTGACATGTCGCATAAATAAAAAATGGAAAATTTGCTCATTTGTTTTGCTAACTGAAAGCATTTTGGTTTGTATTCTGGCCATATTGTTTGCTTGACAACCAGCAAATGTTGATGTTCACATATTATTGGAAGATTATGGTTCCATGAAACCATCCATTTCTGAAATGCACCCCATTGGCTTACAAAGAATCCAATGAATTTTGAAGTATTTGAATCCGCTAGTATTCATAACAGTACCAGGAATTATATTTATGACATCATACAATCTTGGAAAGTTGTTTACATGTAGATGAGAACCTGTAGCTTTCTGTCTTTCTCACTTTGACAATTTTAGCTTGACATGAAAAAATGTTCAGTTAAGCCTCTTATGCCAAGTCCTGGGCCTGGTGGTTAATCTGTTAAGGTTACTTCTTTTAGATATGAAAGAGAACTCCTAAAGAAATTAAACCTACTTTGAAATCCAGTTAGTTTTTATTGCTTTTCTTTACTCAATTTCTGTTAGACCTGCACTCTCATTACTTTGGGTAACACGAGGAAAGACATATTTCTGGGTGATTGTATTATGCAGGAGGAAACTTGCCTCTTTTCAGGGGTAAGAGCACTATCATCTAAGAGATGGAAACAATTTCCATTAGCTAATTGACACTATATGCCGCACTTGTATATTGCTAAGACCCGCTGAGATGTGAGCTCTGTAGACGGCTTTGTTCTACTAATGCAGTTCATAAATATTCAGGGTTTTATCAAAGTAACATCTGAGGTTCCCCTGTCCCATTTTGTTTAATATCACTACACACACACACACACACACAGACACACACACACACACACACATACGCACACACATGTCGGGTAAACATATCCCTAACGCTAACTATGACAACCTTAACCTCTACCCAGCCCTAACCATAACCGTAAGTAACCAAATAAAATACTTTTTTTTACTAGCATTTTTACTTTTTTGATTATAATCGCAGATGTTTGTGGGGACCCGAAAAATGGTCAGTGGAGTGATGGGTGCCCAAGGCTCGTTGATGCACATGGGGAGTGAAGACTAGCCTGTCCGAGAGCAGAAATGCTGAAAGAGTTGATAAAAAGGTGTCAGAACACAGCGCATGGCAGCTTGGTGCGTATGGGGCTGTGTAGCTGCAGGCTGGTCAGAGTGGCCGTGCTAAGCCCCGTCCACCGCCGAAGTCACCTACAATGGGCATGTGAGTCTCAGAACTGCACCATGGGCCAACGGCAGAAGCTGGCCTCGTCTGATGAGTCATAGTTTCTGTTACATCATGCGGACGGCGGCATGCATCTGTGTTATTTACCTGGGGATGAGGTAACCAGGCACCAGGATGCATTATGGGAAGAAGGCAAGCCGGCGGAGGCAGTGTGATGCCCTGGGCAATGATCTGCTGGGAAACCTTGGGTCCTGGCATTCATGTGGATGTTACTCTGACACGTACCACCTACCTAAACATTGTTGCAGACTAAGTACACCCCTTCATGGTAATGGTATTACCCGATGGCAGTGGCCTTTTTTAACAGGATAATGTGCTCAGTCATGCTGCAAAACTTGTTCATGATATGTGCTGGGCAAGCCAGTCCAGTCTATGGGGGCCACAACCAGCAACACATGCAAAAGACTGAAAGGATCTTCTGCTGACATCTAGGTGCCAGATACCACAGGGCACCTTCAGAGGTCATGTGGAGTCCATGCCTCAGAGGGTCAGAGCTGTTCTGGCGGCACATGGGGAACCTACACAATAATAGGTGGTTTTAATGTTGTGGCTGATCGGAGTACATTATAAATGGTAAATGGTAAATGGACTGCATTTATATAGCGCTTTTTACCAAAGCGCTTTACAATTATGCCTCACATTCACCCATTCATACACGCATTCACACGCGGGTGGCGGAGGCTACCATGCAAGGCGTCAACCAGCTCACCGTAAAGGTACGCCTAAGTACTTGGTGGGACCCACTTTCGCCTCCAAAACTGTTTCAGTGGCTGAGTTGTGCATTGAGAGAAGCTATTCTGCACACCGTTGTGCTGAGCTGTAATATTTGCACTTGTGTTCTTCCTATTCACTTTAATGGATCTAGCTATTCTTCTCTTATGACTCTAATTAACAAGATGTTTTTGGTCACAGATCTGTCCCTGACTTTTTTTTTGTTCATCACACGATTGTCTATGAACTAGAGTCAATGTATTATGTGGAAAATTCCAGGAGGGTGTCTGTTTCTGAGATGCAGAAATCACCAACATCTGGCACCAACAATCACACTACGTTAAAAATTGCTTAGATCACGTTTTAGCCATTCTAATGTTAAGTCAAACAGTAACTGAACCTCTTGACCCTGTCTGCGTGCTGTATATATTGAGTTGCAGTCACACGATTCACTATTTAGAGGAGCAGACTGTTTGCATTACAAACAGGTGTACCTAATAAACTGGCCACTGTATGATCGTCTGTATTACAAGCTGACTCAATCAACCATTTACTGGCAATTTCACTCAAACCATGTCTTGATTGTACTATGTTAGTCCAAACACATAAATATCAGATTTCAGATTGCTTTACAATAATTTAAATGTTGATGAAACTATTTCATTTACCAAGGGTCATTTCACTCAGCGAAAATGTTTGTTTTCAAATCAGTCTTTTTTAAAATGTGAAACAGCAACGTTGAATTTATGACTTGCGGTAACAATGGATAGATTGTTCTGGAATTCCCCCAAGAAAATCTATGCCATGTGTTCTGTCTGCCTTTTTCAAAAAAATTATGACAGAAAAAGTGTATTTCAGTTCAAGCTCCAGAAAGGAAAATACAGTCAGTACAAAACTGGGCGGCTAATTACAATTTTGAGTGGGATCAGCCAAAGGGACTAGGGGACTTTTTGATTGGCAGTTGTTTCAATACACGATTGTCTCAGAAACAGCAGTGAAACATATTCTCAGCTTTTGAAGGTGGGCGGCACAGAGAAGCCCAGGTTCAAGCGCAGCAGTGCTGTGTTTTAAGGTTTCTTTGCTAAAGCATCCATTTTATTCATAACAGTCTTGCAATCAGTGAAGTGTCTGAACTTCCAACAATTAACCAGCCCAGACACTGTATTTTTCCAAACAGGCAGTTGTCGTATGAATAATTAATACTATATGAATTCTGTACAATCAGTTCCTGCTGTCAAACAATGTACAGTATATACTTGGAATGTTACAAATATGTATTACTAATAATTTTTTCAACTTTCTATTTGATTTCGTAGCGTGATTAGAGAAGTGAACTCTCCTGTCAAATCAGTAATTTAAAAGTTCTAGTTCCTCCAGGTCCTACATTAGCATATCTTGTAAAGATCACTGGATTCCTGTCTGTCCCTGGAATATGACCTGTGACCTCAGAGTGAGCTCAGGGGTCAAATCTGAACCAAAGTGATTATTGGTTAGTCAAACAAGGCGTACCCCCCCACACACCCCATAGTAACATCAGATTGCAAAAGGTTCACTTGTGCTTCTGTGATACTGAAGACAGTGTTGCCAGGGTTACAAGATCTCTCTTCTATTCTGGCTTACTCTTCAGATGACATAATTATGCTGAAATAATTACTTAAAATAAAAGATGAACTAAATACATTCAAATGGAAAAGCTGTATTCTGACTAGCAGTGGGTCAATTAATCTGGCACCATCAAACTCATACAGCTGTACAGACAAAATGGAGAGATTTCTGTTTCGTCAGATGGAAAAAATATTATGGCAGACAGAAGCACATTCAAGAAGATAGCAGGTAGTGGTTCTCTCACCCTTTCTCTCTATTACTTTGAAGTCAGCTTGACTTCTACTCCTTAATTTTCTCTGGTGCTTCAAAGGTGCAGTTTGTTGTGTAGGAGTACAGGATCTGAGCTTTATATACTGGCTCAGCATAAAAGTGAACCAGTGTATGTTAGCCTCCCTGCTTTCATTCAAATACACGGGCTTGATAACTGTCACCCATTAAATATTTAACCAGAAAATGATTTTAAAAACAGATGAAAATACTTTCCTCCTAGAAGATACATTTCCTTTGAATTGTCCTTTATAATGGGGGGCATAGAGCCCCATACTTCTTTAATTGGGGGTTTAAATCCTGCTGAGGGTGTAGATTTGAGTATGAATGGCAGGGACTGTGGGAATACCGCATGGGCTTGGGGGGGCTTGGGGGGGCGGGGGACCTATGCTCTTGATTCCTTCCCCTGGTCCCTGTGCCGGTATGGATGCATAAACTCCCCCCATTCTGGGGTTTCTCTGCTTTTCTGGTCACTTCCAGAAGCCCAAAGACATGCAGTTATATGAATAGGTGCAACAGCACATAAGAGACTTTGATATTGGGTGTGGGGTCGGGTGGACACAATAATTTAATTACAAAACTCTGTTTACTGGGGGGATGAATGAAGCCTCCATACCTCCCCGTCATCCCTTGCGGTTCCTACACTCCTGAATAGGCATATTGAAATTGCCAGTACCAGTAGTGTGTACCTTGTGAAGGACCGGCATCATCTGGAGAGAGTTCCCCAGCCTTGCATCCCATACTGCTGGGTATAGACTCGCGGGCACTCTGACTCGCGGGCACTCTGACTCGCGGGCACTCTCTGATCATGCACTACACATGCGGTTGACGGATGATTGATGGAAGGACGCCTGATCGTGTTCACTTCCCTCTTCCACAACAATAGCTCTGTAAGACTGGATGGAGAAGGATTTGGAGATCTTCCCAAATAACTGATTATGGTCTTCAGAAGAAGATGAAATTAAGCACTTATGAAGAAACAAAGAAGAAAGAAATAGGAGGTGAGTGTCTAGGCCATGTGGCCAGCAGAGCACTATCAAATTTACTTCCTGTCTTTTTCAGTTATGTTGTGTGAAAGTAAAATATAACACACAGCCTGGAAAGACTGCTTCTCATTATGGGCAGTTGGCTGTGTCTCAGATCATGTGAAAGGTCATCTTTGTTATATGTGCCTTTCACATGTGTTAACAAACTGATGTCTGTAAATTGCCCATAGTGCATGATAGGACCCATTCCGGGATCCCACCCACCGTGTCTCATGCCCCAAACTCTCGTGGAGAGACTCCAGTCTCATTACAGTCCCTGTAATGACAGTGTGGAAAATGCGTGGATGGATGGATGGACTTATACATGTGTTGACAAATATATGTTCCGTATGTTTCTAAGGTCGTTGAAAATACACCGTTTTCCAAAAAAGTTGGGATGCTGTAAATAAAAAAGAATTCAATGATTTGCAAATCATATAAACCCATATTTCACTGAAAATAGAACAGAGACAGCATATCAAATGTTGAAACTGAGAAATTCCATTGTTTCGTGACAAATATGTGCTCAATTTGAATTTGATGCCAGCAACACGTTTCAAAAAAGTTGGGACAGGGGCAACAAAAGTCGTGTAATGCTAAAACAAAACACCTGGTTGAATTTCTGGCAACAGGTCAGTAAGATGATTGGGTATAAAAAGAGTCTCTGTGCAGTGAAGATGGGGAGAGGTTCACCGCACTGTGCAGTGAAGATGGGGAGAGGTTCACCGCACTGTGCAGTGA
>JAODLC010000133.1:144569-167383 GCA_026781145.1 Hippopotamyrus pictus | reverse complement strand
GAGAGGTTCACCGCACTGTGCAGTGAAGATGGGGAGAGGTTCACCGCACTGTGCAGTGAAGATGGGGAGAGGTTCACTACTCTTTGAAAAACTATGTGGGCAAACAGTACAACAATTTAAGAATTATGTTCTTCAATGTAATATTGCAAAGAATTCGGGAATTCCATTATCTACAGTACATAATATCATTAAAAGAGAATCTGGAGAAATCTCTGTATGCAAGGGTCAAGCCTGAAAACCAATACTGGATAGCTGTGATCTTTGGGTCCTCAGGCAGCACTGCATAAAAAACTGACACAATTCTATATAGTGGAAATCACTGCACGGGCTCGGGAACACTTCCGAAAACCGCTGTCTGTGAACACAGGTCTTCACTGCATCCACAAGTGCAGGATGAAACTCTACCATGCAGAGAAGAAACCAGATCTACACATGATCCAGAAACGCTGACTTCTCTGGCCCCGAGCTCATTTAAGATGGACTGAGGCAAAATGGAAAACTGTCTTACGGTCTGATGAATCAAAATTTCTAATTCTTTTTGGAAATCATGACTAAAGAGGAGAGGGACCATCCAGCTTGTTATCAGCGGACAGTTCATAGGCCAGCACCCGTGACGGTGTGGGGGGCCATTGGTGCCCATGGCTTGGGTAGCTTGCACATCTGGGAAGGGAACTATTAATACTGAATGATGTGTACAGGTTTTTGAGCAACACATGCTGCCATCCAGATGTCTTTTTCATAGAAGGCCTTGTATATTTCAGCAAGGCAATGAAAAATCGCATTCTGTCTGTTCTACAACAGCATGGCTCCATAGTAGAAGAGTCTTGTCCCCGTCCCAACTTTTTTAAAATGTGTAGCTGGCATCAAATTCAAATTGAGCACATATTTGTCATAAAACAACAACATTTCTCAGTTTCAACATTTATTGTGTAGTCTTTGTTCTATTCTCAATTAAATATGGCTTTATACAATTGGTAAATCATTGCATTCGGTATTTATTTAGATTTGACACAATGTCCCGACTTTTTTTTGGAAACGGGGGTTGTATATACAGACGATATTCACAAGTATGTCTCAGTGGCAGACCGTGACCTTAGCTCTGGCTTCTCAAGATCGGTGCCGTAAGAACAGGTCCCCACACCAGCCAGCCAATGGGACGAAGCCTTGGACACAACAACCTCGGTTCCAGAATGTGGTCTGAGCACAGGTCTTCATTCACACCAAAGAGAATGCATCTATCCGCTGCAGATCAGTAAGGATGCTTCATTTAATACTTATATCCGGGAAACTCTGGGTCTCTCATCCTAGTCACATTATGGAGGGACTTTTTTTCTTAGGGGGCACAGTGAACTGAAAGTATTATGTCACTGCCTTAATGTCGCATACATTTTTTTAAAACCCCATAATTCAATATGGGAAGTGATTTTCTGAATTTTCTGTCCTGAGTCAATGACGTGCCCAGAAGAAGAATGTGAGCCTCCACAGACTCACACTGAAATCCTTTAAATAAACAGGCAGTTAAGGTTCAGGATTAGGCCCTCATCTGGTTTTGGCTGAGCAGACGGGTGGGGAGGGGTCAGAGTAATATAATTAGATTAAAACTGGTTACAAAGGGTAATGGCAAACATTCCCAAGGTGGCCAGCATATATGAAAACATGAAATGGGTACATAGTGAATAGGACCAAATTACTTCCAATATTTTCAGATTAAAGGCATACAATGGCAGAGTGACTCATTCATTATGAACAACGTTGGAACACTGCAGAATTTTTGTCGATGCTCAGGCAATGCACCGAAAGCAAGTAGCAGCCTCGCTGTTTATAACGTTTAGATCAAAGTATATTTTTGCTTTATTGTTTTTTTTTCTAAATAAGGCAGCTAAATGCTGTTATCAGATCGATGAGTTTAATGAACACTTAATAACACAGAGCATCTTAAAATTTAGCTACAAAAAATTCACTTAAACATTTATTTAGTTGAAAAACAAAGAAAGAAAGAAAATGATTAGGACAGCAAATACAATGACAATATGGTGCAGTACACAGGTACCAATAAGGTTGTTGCGGACAGTGTTTTGTTAACATTTTTTCCCATATGAAACACATGGCATGTTGAGTGCCATTTGCTCATGATTTTGCTTTAAACAAATCATATGTGGCTTTTTGTGTCATCAAAAACTAGAGAATGTCAGCAGCAGATAGTATTCGCAGCATATAAGATACTTAGCATCTCTTAGCGTAATTAGCATCTCTTCTTTAGCTGTAGTAATCATTAGCATTCGGCATGTGTGTGTTTTGGTCAGTGCCGCGGGGCTCTGGAACAGGAGAACTGCACAAGCACTACACATTCCATTCCTATGAAGCCATCCCACACACCAAGCCAACGGTTAACCCTACGCTCCCCCCTCTGCACCATGACTGCCACGGCGCCCAACCCCCCACCAGAGCAGCACAGGTCCGCAGGAGAGCCGGCCCTTGACTTTCGCTAAAATGAAGCTCACAGGTAAAAACTATAACATTAACCATCTAGGTGGACGCAACAAACAATTGCATTCCTTGTTTCATTTCCTAAAGCCATGAAATACCAGTGAAAATACTGAAATACTCTGGATTATTAGCATACAATAGTTTTTTTTTGGGTGAAACATGCAGTTATTTGTGGCATATTAGAGATATTATACACAAGATTATTATATTACAGTTGTGTTTGGGTGGGGTTAAAAGCAAAGGTTTTGTGTATGTTTCAATGATCTTTAACGTGACTGTTCAGGTGTAAGTATAGCTTTCATAAATATTGGATCAAAACTGATATTTTTGAAAACGGTGCCGTATTATCCAAATGTAACATAGACAAAACACAGCGTGTTAACCACAAGATGTTGCATGATGATTTGGATTTTGTGGCATCTACACAACCAAATGCTTTATTTCTTCAAAGAATCTGCTAGAAAAGAAAAAAGATTGACTCAATGAAATATGATAATTTGTCTGTTTACATGCTATCTGACAAAGATTTTATTTTATGAATTTCTAAACCCAGCACAGTGAGGGGAGCTGAAGTTTCTTTCGCTGTTAACAGATTTTAAATGTAATCTCTCGTACCTCAAAATACATAATTTCCTGTTCCCCGATGCTCTGCCATTATTCTGCAGCTAAAAATGACTTTACAATAGTTCCTTGTATTATACGGTGAAACTCAGAAAAAGTCGTTGTTCCCATACAGTACTCTGCCTAATAAATCATCTGCAGACATCGCACTTATCCGACTCAAATGTACCAATGCATTATCTGTGCAGTTATTAGTCATTGTTATTGTTTTGCAATAAACTTGTTTTTTTATGTTCATGTGACTGGGTTGTCATTGTTCTATGAGGCCCTTTGTTCACGGGACAATTCCAGCTTGTGTTCTGGAGCAGAAACCTGCATGTCACAGTCTCCCAATTAATGGAAACGTGGAACGGAAATGGAAGATGTTTCCTTCGCCTTTTTACTGGAATACGTGAATCTGGCGGCTCATACCCAGAATCCCAATATCTTACATGGATTGCATGCCTCCATTTTAATTTTAACGTTCACCTGTTATGACAATCAATCTACTGTATTCTAACATATCAGTGCTGGGTCAGGCTACTGGAGTGGGGTTGGTTCTTATCAACAAGTCGCCGGTAGATTTGACCACAGTCACCCTACGAAACCTAAGCTGTGCACTGCAGTCCAAGAACCAAAGGCAGCCACACTTTTATTAATGAATACCATATTTTAATTGCAGTCCAAAAAAGCCTTCTAACACAATATTGCTCTTTTAATAATGGTAATGCGGTTTTTAATAATGGTAATGCTGATTTTATCTATTGATATGACCATGATTCCATGAAACCGATGTTCTCTTTCTATCCACCTATCTTGTATATCACTTCTGCAGTGACATTGGATTTGGAATCGATCCCAAGAGCCGAAACGAACTGAAACTGCATATTCTCAAACATCACAAGGAAACCAAATTAACTGGAGTGAATGCAGGGAGAAGGTGTAAACTACACACACACACACACACACACACAGTCAACGATCAAACCCTCAGACCTGCAGGTGTGATGGTACAGCAAGCACTATTTATTTCCAGAGTCACTGTGTAGCCATGTCCTGTTTCATTCGCACCATTTTCTTGGATTAATTTTTCCATTCATGTTGAGTATTTATGCATGATAATAATGTACTTTAGTGCTTTTCCTGAATCTATTGCTCCCTTCCCAGTGAAGTGGACATTTGCCTTGAATTTTGACGTGTTTCACTGCAAATAGGTGCCATGGTGAATATCAGCATGTTTTTTTTTTTACATTCAGGCCACAAAGCTGAATGGAAGGTAATTGCCAGTTACAATAAGCCAAAACTAGGGTAAAAGTAACAAAGTGACCCTTAATGTTCTAAGCAGAAAAACTCTGGAACGTTATTGCTTGGATGCTAAGCATTAATGAACATTTCAGTATTATCAGCACCAGATATAGCATTGCATTTTACACTGCTTATTGCATAATTTGCCATTATTATTTATCCTTACAAAAAATGCCTGTTTCAAAATTGTTGAATTTTAAATAATTTTAAATCAGTGTGCGAGGGGAGACAGTTTTTCCTGCACTGATGAGTGAAACCATCTAAATAGATAATAATCACTTTTATTATGTATTATTTTTTTAAACTATCCAATGGACTTAAGAGTAAGCCAGTTGAAATATATTTTTAACTAAGTCACTTGTGTTGTCTGTGATCTAACAGCACAAGTTTAATGTAAACAGGAAACACTGACCAATCACGAGATCCAGTTTTGCAATGGTCAGCAGTCTGACCCTAAGCGCTTCTTTATTTTGATTGATAAACACAAGTTTCTTTTTGGTTGCGTTTCACCATTTGAAATGGAACAAAATGATGGGGAAAGTCAAGATGATGACCTAGGCAGAAGAGCACTGTATCCAGTCTAAGATTACTGAAGAAGTGCTACTTGAAGCAGTTAAAGTAACTGAACTCCAACCACAATATCTGAATTGGTCAAAAACTTTGTAAGCATACCTCTATTAACTGTACCCCCAAATTGTGAACCAAAACAGATCTGACTGTTAAGCCAGTACATCATATAAAGACCAAAGGAACAGTAACCTATCAAACCAGTACCTTGCTCAGAATATTACACAAACAGTGACACAACAGATGGATTGTGAGAGCCAATCATCAAACAGCAGGTGACTGATCAGTAAGGAAGCCTGATTGATCCTGGAGAATATTGTTTACATTTTGTAAATAACAGATTCTGCAAAGACCTAGCACATGGTGAAATTTAATATAGGATTTTCACAGCCCTGGATGTTGGATTTTTGACATATCTTCTTAAGGCAGCATTAAAAAACAAAATTGCTTTTAAATATGAATGATGTAACCGGCCCAGCTTGTTATCATGGTTCTTTCCCTCATAGTGGAATCAGTTCTTAAAACATAACAAATAAGATTATCTGTCTGTCTGCAGTATTCAGTTGGCCTTTTGCTCACAAATATAACAGCATGGTGAGTCCCTACATATCATTTTGCAGGCTCTCTGTAAGAGGGCACCCAGAGTCCCAAAATGGCCAATTTGGGGAAAGGGAAATTTGTCTAGCTAGGCTAAAAAAATTGGCATGCATGGAAGGCAGCACACTAGAGAAAGAGAGTAAGCACTCAAGAAGATGCCATAACAGCACTAACAGGATTGCTGAAAGAAGGGAAGCTCGAAAATGAAGAACTGGTCAGGTGCCAGGAAAGAATTGAAGCGTTTATTCAGTTGGAAAGAGCATTAGCATCTGCCCCTGCACTGAAATCACCTCACATGGGAAACCCTTTCCATTTGTGGTGCTTGGTAGGTAACCTCCTTCATCACTAGGACAAAGAGTCCCAGAAAGTTCCTCCTATGGAGTGGTGGCCTAGAATCCCAGACGAATGTCTAATTCTATAAAAGGACAACACCACCGTTTGACGACGGGCTGGAAAGAATGGGTTGTGAAGGCCGGCAAACTGCATATCATCAGAAAATTGCCATTTATACTACATATCCTTTAGTAAAACTGGTCAACTCCACCAACACCAGAAGCCATCCACGGTCCCTGAAAAGCAAAACAGAATATTTCCGAAGGTAGTTTAAGACCAGGAACTAATGCAGCATCCCTCTTAGCTGAAGAAGGCAAGCCACACATTACTGAAACCAGGATGGCTGACTACAGACACCACCTAGAACTGGTCACAGAAGCAGATGAAAAACACTTATTGGACGGGATTAGTTTCAACCATGACGGAGTTACAGACACATAACAAGCTGTGGTTGATGAACCAGATGATACTGTGGCCCATGGAACGAGGCCTAAAACAGGAAGTCTGCTGGCTGAGTTTCGTGCCACGTTTACTGCTTTGGAGTTATCAGGACAAAAAATACTCAAAGGTTCTACCCAAAACTGCTATGCATATGGAGTGGCGAACAATTCCAGGCAACAGCAGATGCAAAGGGGAATCATTATAACAGCAGGGACACTAATTAAACATGCAAGTTAGGTGATGATGCTGATTGTCACATCCAAGTTATATCATTGCAGCACAGTGATAGCAAATCTGTCAAGGTACTCTACCAGTCAAAAGTATGGACACGTCAAGCCGCCTACAAAGGAGCGCGATAGTGCCGTATCACATGACCTGGGCACCTGACCTAAATACAGCAGAAATGGGTTTGGAGGACTGAATGAAAAGCAGCCAATGAGTGTTCGTGCAAGGAGTGTATATATCTGGGATCTCCTTCGGGACAGCTGGCAAAGCATCCCAGGAGGCCACCTCATGGAACTGGTGCAGAAATGAAAGTAGGATCAGCCAGTCCCTGGAGCAATTGAGGTTAATTTGCCGTCCACTAGATTTGAACAGGCAACCTTTGAGTCCCAACCCGGAGAGCTGCCCCCCCCCAACAAATGATATTTTTTGTTAAATGATTTTTTTGGTCAGTGCATAATCCCATACATGTCATTTTATAGTTTTGATGTCTTTATAATTATTATTCTAAAATGTAGTGAATAGTGCAAATAAACCTTTCCATGAGTAGGTGTGTCCAAACGTTTGACTGGTATTGTATAACCAGCATAAATAATAGTAATAGTAATAGTTGGATGAATGTTGTACAGAAGAGGCACTTCAATTTCGTTGTTTTATGACAATGACAATAGTTATCTATCTATCTATCTATCTATCTATCTATCTATCTATCTATCTATCTATCTATCTATCTATCTATCTAAAGAGCGTAAAGAAGCTAGGAAAAAGACATTCTACATAGCCCCCACAAAGCCACCAGGACAGACAAAGCAGCTCCATAAAAAGACAAAGTGATGCCCCAACCTCTGTTAGAAGAGCTATCAACAAAACTCGAAAATTGGCAATCAGTGGTCCTTGTTGACACACCACAGCACACGACAACGAAATGCGTCCTCTGCATTTAACCCATATGTGACATAGCAGGGGGCAGCTAATTCAGCGCCTGGGGAGCAGTGCTTGGGGGCAGTACCTCGCTCAGTGGTGCCTTGCTGGTCAGGGATTAAAACCAGTAATCTTTCAATTACAAGTGCGCTTCCCTAACTATTAAGCCACCACTGCCCACAAATCCATGGAGGAGTGAGTTAAATGTGATTATAGAAATAATACCAGATGCTCTTACAAATGTACCATAAAGAGAGACACAACAGACCTCCATCAATTACTGGCACACTGGCAAACGTTTATGAATACAGACAAACTTCTACATAGACTATAGACCTACCCAGTGGTGGATAGTTCAGGTCCAGAAAGTAAAAATCCAAACCAAGGTTTTATTTCAGACAATCGATTGAGTCCTCTGACACTGACTCTTGATACTCAACTGGTTGGTTGAAGCAAAATGTCTAGATTTTTACTTTCTAGACATGAACTATCCACCTTTGAAAGTATCACAATGTACACTGGCAAATAACATTCCCATTCTAGACAACAGAAAGTAAGACCTTTGATATGAGACCATAAAACCTCCCTAAACAGCACCTATATTATTTGCCCAAACTTCATTCATACCCAAAAGGTTTTAAAAAAGTGGTTTATAAAGCTACAAAAAACTATACCAATAAATGGTTTCCAGAATGCAGTGGGGACTGATGTTGGCAATTAATGAAGGACTTGGGATTTACAGCTGTACGAACCTTATACATACATATACAGTGGTTGGTCTCTGAAACGGAAACAGGAACATCCCTTCCTCTTGCGCCCACGGTTACTCCTGTTGGGTTTTGTCCATCCTTCGTGGCGGTATTACCCTGGAAACTGTGACCCTCGATACACCACAAAGACTTGCCGTCCTGGTCACAGATACGGCAAGGAAATGCACACCAACAATCTGTCCACTTATGAACTCTGATATGTCTCCCATTATGTTGTGTGGATTGCAGTATTTTATGCACAGCTGTGCTATTGCTCTGCTAATTTAACCTGCACACTCTTCTCTTACTGATGGAGATTGGCCACCAGGTTGCAAATATATCGGCGTGAAAACCTCAAACACTAGTTTGGCCAGTGTTTCAGTTTCATTGTCCAACCCCTGTATGTACATGCAAGGGGGAGAGATTCCTTTAAGGAAATTTTACGGTTTTCATAACATTTTACCAGTTGAGCAAAAACAGGTCAATTTAAATGTGCTACATATGCACAATGTTTCCGATCTTAATATATAAGACAAACGTTTGGGCATTAGTACTGAATTCTGATGTTGCTATGATGATGAAGCACTCACCAGGTCAGCTCTCTAATGGGCCAGGACATTGACAAATACAGGCAAACCTTGTGATCCTGAGAACTAGTGAACATGGGAAACTTCCTTGACCTATCATCATTCATTCTCATTGGTTCACTCTTGCTGAAAAGGGGTCATCAATGGGGGTAAAAACAAATAAATAAAGTAGAATCACTTGATTGTTCCTAAAAGCATTTGGTAATACTTCCCTGTATTGGCATCCCATTCAGGGTGTGTGTCAGCCCTACATCCTATACATCTCCAGGTCCTTCTATGAGCTTGACCAGGATGAGCGATTAGAAGATGGGTGGATGGAATACTACCATGTTATAATGTAAAATGCTTCTAAGCTGTTTTTTGTATTTCTGTGCCCAGGGAAGATAGTCTAGAATTATAGCTTGGACATTCCTTAAATATGATCACATTATTGTTTATATATGTTTTTTTTTCCAGTTATCCATCCATCCATCCATTGTCCAACCCGCTTATCCTACTGAGTCGCGGGGGTCCGGAGCCTATCCCGGAAGCAATGGGCACAAGGCAGGGAACAACCCTGAACGAGGGGCCAGCCCATCGCAGGGCTTCTTTTCAGTTATATAGTTCATAATATATAGTTCATAAGTTCATAAAACTTAGCACTTCTTTTTCCTGACCTATTCTATGACTAGGCAGGATTGTTCTTGGAACTGATGAGTTGGCTAATTGTTATTGGCTAGGATAAGTATTGATATGCCTTAGCAACAGATATGTATGACTGTTTGTGCCAATAAGAATTAGGAGCTCAGAGCATATATTTGATGTCAAATAACCCGAATCCCCATTAGTCGAGGAGTTTGATCCTGAGCCTGAGATTTCACAGTAATTTAATTGTATTAGGCTATTAAAACAGAAACATTTGCTGCTAAAATTGATTTCAAAATTCCTCAAGGCAACCAATGAAAGTGCATCCCTCGCTACTGTTTCAGCTTAGTTTTGTGCATCAAATTATTAGTACTTCCTCAACAACGAAAACTATATACATTGTTAACTCCACATCAAACTCGCGCTGAATCCACTTAGATGGTTATACATGCCATCATTGTCTTATAATGTACTTTTGATTCGATTTACTGTTTTTTTTTTTTAAAAAAAAAAAAAAAAAAAAAAAAAAACAGTCTGGAGAGGGGAGGGCTACAGATAAATGAAAATATCTGAATCTAGAAACCGCGCTCCACGTTCATGTAGTTCCAGAGTAAGCGTGATGAGACGAAGCGGCTTTGTTCAGCATTCTGCAAAACTGTGAGCGTCAAGATATCCGAAATTATCCATCGCAGTATTAAAAAGAAAAGTTCTTAAGGGAAAAAAATGAAGGCAAAAAAGAAATTGGAGAATATAAAAATAGTTGCACAAATTTGAAAAATGCGTGTGAAATAAAGGAAGAATTATATATTTTAAAATCTTATGTTAGACTTCCACAAGAAGTTTGGAACCCGAGATGTTAGCGTTTGCAGGTAATGAGTAGCCTACAAAACGCTCCATGCTATATGTTGCTGTATTGTGAATAAAGTCAGCATAACTTAATGACTTTCTGTGTCTGAAGGCTTACATGTATATCAGTTCTACATTAATAACGATTTTATATCGCTACGGAAATACATACTGTAGATGAAGACATAGGATAAACAGTACCGTGCAAATTATTTATATTTTAAAGGAAACGCTTCTTTTATATGACGCATAATCGCATATGATTGCAATCTGAAAGTGATTGCTACTTGAAACTATGTTATTGTAGTACAATTTCTGAATAGCTGGTCTGACGAACATCATTATATTTGCGGCAAATGCAAGTGCATTTGAAAAGAATCATTAGCATTTAGGTGAAATAAAGAAATCATCACGGATATGCATGCTTGACTCCCCGCCCAGGTACAGTCCCGGAATAATGAGAATCTCCCAGTAAGGTGGACTTGCTTCCAGTGCAGCTCGGTGGCGCCCCTCCCCCTTCGTCTTTCTGTTCCTCCCTGTTATCAGTAGAGGTCGCATGGCATTGAGCATGGAGAGGAACAAGCCGAAGTGTAACTCCAACTGAACGCATGGATATAAACACTCCTACACGACAAAGCAGACAGAGGACAGCGGGAAAATAAAAAAAACATGACCTGTCCGCAATGACTATAGGGTATACGGTCCACGATATGGAACGGCAAAGTTAAAACTTAGATGCAGCTAACTTACTTTATTCGAGACTTATATTGTTAACGAGTGCATTTTAAAAACATTTTAGTTTTCTGAAAAAAAGGAAATCAATTTGAAAAGGAATATGAATGCAAATATGCCAGTCAATTGAGCATCACTCGCTGCAAGCCTGCTGGTGCTGAAATTAGACCACGAACGGATGTGAGTAAAGGGTGCACTGAAAGACTCAACCCCCTTTTTCTTTCTATCCTTCTGTTTCTTTTTTTCGGTTAAACAATAGAGAGAGCGAGCTACATGCACTGAATCTGCTTTCATGCCGTCAGTCTTACGGACTCTGAGATGGACGTGAGATTTTATCCGGCAACACCTTCTACCGTGGGTTCATGTTCATTACCAACTGATTCAAGTTGCCTGAGCTCTTTGGAGTATTACCACTGCAACAAGGTAATTAGGAAATAGCCGAGCTGCTTTTTGTTAATTGCGCCGCGAGTTTTCTCTATTTTCAAGCTGCCTGACGTTTTGCCGCTCGTTTTCGTTATTATTATTACTATCATTAGTATCATGACTATGTTAATAAACTATGTGTGTGACAATATGTCAGTACTCGTACATGCAACGTTTGCTGAGTCCTATGCTGTCGATCGCGTCTCCCATCGGAACCGAACTAAACTGCAAAGTGGACGCAGAATGAGCAGGAACAGCCCGAGTTTATGCGCGGATGAGGGGCTGCGGTACATTTCTCGGACTGATTGCAATTTCAACGAATATATGCCCGGAAACACTGGGCTGGGGTGTCGCTACATTCAGAAAATAATTAGTTTGTAGGTGGAACCTCTCTCGGGAGAAAATGCTGAGTGGAGTAACCGCCTTCTTTAAACAGTATTTTTTTCCGAAACGTTGTGAAAATACAAGGATCAGGTACAAGTTGCACAGCTTAACAGTTTTAGGTAAAAAAAAAAAACACCCACTGTTACAGTTGCAGGATTTTTAGTTTATCCGTTGTGTGGCATTTCCCTGTACGTAACCGACCGCCGATTCACTTGTAGCGTACTTTACACGTGTAGCTAAAACGCATGTTTGAATCAAAAAGTGCAAAAAGTTAGATGCTTAATATGATGTTTCCTTGCTCTTATTATACAGCTTGAACAGTTTACATAAACCCTTTGCCGTTTCTGAGTCTGTATCATAAAATGAACGATATTATTTCTCAACCCTTATCGGACCTTAGATGCACATAAATGTCATGTACAGTTCTGATTTCCTCAGATGCAATGGTGGTTTCAGGACATTTAGCCTTACAGAAATGTGACTAATTTCTGTAAATGTTTAATCATGAAGCTTATTCTTAATCTTGTGGCATAAATTAGCACCAGGTTCCATTTCCTGTGAGCGGCTCAAAACAACTGGCTACTTTAGTTTACTTTTTAGAAATCAGACCGAGGCGTTAGCGCCTCCCAGCTCCTCAAGGACAGCGATACAAACGCCGTCGACGTATCATGTTGCCCATCTAGGCATAATGTGCCATCTTTCCAATCGGAGTACGTAATGAAATGAGCCATGAGTTCACGCCGTAGTTAAAACAGGTCAGGTTACGTGCTCGAGCTGCTAAACTTGTAGACTGGAATTCACGCGGGTATTTGTGAATGTTACGCCTTTGTCTGATTCTTTTCGGTTTATTATTATTATTATTATTACTTTTTTAAATTTAAGATCTAACTGCTTAGGCGTTACTTCTCACGTACATGAATCGCTTTAGACTTGCACATTAAAATCCCTCGGCCATTATAGTACTTTTTTTCCACGTGGCTGATGTTATATTCTTGCTTTGCAGATGATTCGCTCCAGGTCAGTTTGCGGAGCTTATTATTTATGTAAAATGGTGGCCGAACATATCGATTCTGTTTGTAGCTTTGTATACTCTGGTCAGGATCCGCCCAACGGGCGAGAAACTCTCCGCGGCTACAGTTGCACCTGTCGTCCGTCCGATTTTATCTTTTTTATGAAGTTAATTTTATACTATAATAACTTCAAGAAAATAGTCTAATAAATACATGTAAAGGTAAGATAGTGGTATCTTTTGACATTGCCCCCAGAAAATTACAAACTTAGCGTTTGTACGTCTATTACAAATTAGACTACTTTTATGGTATTCTTGCGCTACAGGATAGGAACGTAGGCCCGGACTCGGTAAATGAGATTAATGCTGAAATTCAGAAAATGAAATTATTTTAAAAGATTTTAGGTTATTAATATCTCAATAACAAACTAACAGTGCAATGTATATTAACGTATTATTTCCAGTTATACTACGGATACATATAGCAGTTGCATAATTCATAATTTTTTTAATGAATATTAACATGATTAAAATCGATTTAAATGTACAGTATGACATAATGCGTTAGTTGGGTGAAATAACGCTCCGTGCAACACGAACTTTATGTAGCACAAGTTAAATAGAGGGACGCTGCATAAGGCATCCTGCCGCTCACTTCCCACTGAATCTGCCGCTGCATATGCGCATGCGTGCAGACTAATTTTCTATGGCTGTAGGTTGCGGGAGTAATTATATCTCTTTTTTTACTGCGCAACGGAATAAAAAAGCCGTTTGTACCTACATTAAAATGGAAAATGGAGTGATCTTTGCAGAAGAGAAAACCATGGTTTTGTTTTTCTTTAAACACAAAGCATACTGCATTTCTTAACTTTTACGCATCCTAGTTAACACTTTTTGCCCGCATTGTTCGGCATGCATTCGTGTTTTTATTTTTCAGTCTTTGAATGAAACGTGTCCAGTTTGTATTAGTAACATAACAAGGAACAAATTATTTTTGTTTCCACGATGTAAGTTAACAGGATAATTTCAGATGGCATTATGGAAAAAAAAATACTGCAATCGATTTCTGAGGGCATGTCTGTTAAACATGAAAAGAGGTGCTGTGGTGGTTGTGAAGCTAAATCTCTGTGTTGGTCGAAGAAATACATGAAGAATTTTCCTTACATTGTAAGCCCTTAATGACACCTTTGTTGAAAAAGGGTCAGAGCTTTGTGATTGAAATATGTTAAGCTTTTAATTTACTGTGTGTCATTTATATAACATGACTCACTGGATTAAGTGCTCATCTTCAGGACCAACACTTTCTGAATTAGAGAAGTATTGTACTTCTTTTTTTTAAATACTGTATGTCATAGAGAATGAGCAGTCAAAGCCAGATTTAATTGCAAAGGCAATAAGGGTGATTTCTGAGCACTGAGGCTGCTAATGGAAGATGCATTATTTCCATTATTTGGTCAAACACTGTTTAAGAGTAACAAAAAAGTATCTAGATAAATTACGAGCCATTCCCAGTCTAACGTATTCCAATTTGACTATTCTAAAAGTAGATGCATTTTTTTAGTGTTGGTAGAACATGTCACAAGGAATGGGCCTTGTATGAGTTTAATATGTTAGCATGTTGACATTGGAGTATCATCAGGTTGTAAAATAACTCTCAAAAATAGGCGCATAGTACAAATACTTAAACTGTGATTCACGGCTGCAGTTGTGCTTTTTGTTTTTTTGTGTATTAGACCGCAAGTGTGATCTGGTTATTCAGCTTTCATCACTTTACAGGCAACTAAAAAAGAAAATACAGTATTTATTGTACTTATGAAACATCTGGCTAGCTATACTCTGTGTGTGGTTGGGTTAATAAAGCCTTTCTCTTTTGCTGCTTTCAATGGCCAAGCATCTGTGTCCCAGCCGTTGTAGCTGTCCGTCTTAAGAACTGGCTACCATACAAAATATCCTGCGATGATTTTTCAGTTTTGTGTTACAGCCTTCATAATAAATCTAAGTGTATATTCATTTTCAGTTGTGGTAGAGCTGGTGATTCTGAAGCTGAACCTGGAAGAATTGTTTGGTTTTGCAGATGGTAGCTAGCTAATTATTGTTTTGTGCGCACTGACCTTTAGATTATATCGGACTTGCCACATTTGCAAAAAACATTCTGTAGCTTAAAATGAAAGGTTTCTTAGAATTGCTAAAGCTGCGAGACTTGAAGGATTAAACAATATGAAAGCAATAAATCGGCTGTCTGTATTTGATGAGAAACGTCTCCAGAATTAATACTTATTCACAAGTTATACAAAAGGCAGTGCACATGGTAATGTTTGTTGTGTAAGGCTCCCTCTGATAAAAAAAGAAGGTACATTTTGTTCTGTTGATGCGTTGTTTTGTAAGTTTATGAGTGCAAGAGTTTGATGTGTGCATAATGAATAATCTTGAGGTTCCTGTTGGTTAACTTATTCAGAAGTTGTGGGAGATAAGGAGGCCTTGGACTCTGTATGAAGATGTGTGTCTTGTCGCAGTGGCTTGACAGACCCAGACGTGTGCTGCCCTTGAGCTTCATGAAGAGGCTGAGCGTGAAAGGAGGGAGGGACGCTGTCAGTTGCATGACGCGGTTTTTACATCCTAAATTTCCTTCTAGATAAATAAAGTATCTATCTATTACAGGATGACGGGTCTCCAGTCTTCTTTTTTTACAGCGAGAGCAACTTTTACGAAGCAGATCTGGTGAACTGCGGGAATAAGATAGTTGCAGTAGAAGTTGTTATTCTTCAGTGTTTACTCTGCAGTGCGCTGAGACACAGTCAAATATACATGTATGCGCAAAACAGAAAAAAAAATCCATTTCTAGTAAGTGTTATGCAGGCTACAGACGGTCTCCCTGCGAGCTGCTAGTAGCTTGTGGTCTATGCATTGATGACCACTTTTGTAGAGTTTCGTTACACGGTCTTTAGTCATCTGCTTATTACGATTGCCCCCAGTACAATATGTTTGTACTGGGGATTTACTCTTTGAGAATTTCCAGGTACTTAGTACTCATTGCTGGTCCAATAATGCTGAGTCCATTTTGAATGTAGAGCTGCATGTAGAATTTTTTTATTTTTATTTGTTGAACAGAGACATTGCTCACCTGTATATATTTTTGCTTGTATGTGTGTTTTTTTTTCTCAATAAAATGAAAGGGATGGTTTTATTATTTAAAAACGAGATTCTTCATCAGGATATTAGTTCATTGTATTTTTCTGAAATTGATGTTTTTGTATTATATTGAATAGGAAATGGCCAGCGGTTACAAACATCTATGGAAATGTAAACAATTTAAATTCATGGTTGAATTTTTACAATGCATGTGTAGTGTGTAAATAACTGGTAAGGTAATGGAGGCCTGCAGTCTGCAGGTTGACTTGACAGGAAGTTCCGCATGGCATGTAAATGTGTTGATAAGATCATTCCACTGGATAATTACACCTTCTTTGGGAATTTCTCTTGTTTATTAACATCTTAATAGAATAATTATCCAGCAGATTTAGTAGCAAAATAATTATGCAGTACAGATTGTTCAACATTATGTTAACACTGTACAGAATTTTTTTATTTATTTATTTTTTTGTAATTCCCGAACGTTTTCACACTGGTATTTGCCATATTAGGAATGGAGCGTGTGGTTGGTTCCTGCTTGTTATGGATGTCGTCCATTGGACATTAAGTAGATAAAAGTGCCATAATATAATTCAACCCTGAGCTTATGAATAGGCCTGCTTGAGACAACCTGATGAATTTTATTGTATGTTTCCACCTGAATTACATATTTAGGATTCTGGGGACAAGTCTTGCTGGGTTTAATAGCTCTCTGAGCTCCAGGGCATATTGAGAAGTGATACTGGTCTATGTTCAAGGAAATTTCGAACAGTTGGCATTTTCAGGGGTTATTGTGAACAGATTGGTTTGGGGCTTACCTCCAGTGGCTAATTGGATTAAACAAAGGCAACTTTCTTGCATCTGCAAGCCTCCTGTGTTTCCACAAACAAAACAAAACAATTGTGTGAGGATTTGCTCTCCTTTGGACTGCAGACAAGCCGCCCTCCCTTCCTCACAATGCCAACCAAGAGCTTTTTTAATGCTATTTCATGAAAGAATAATACCATAATTGACATCAACAATTACAAATTGTATGTAATTGTTGCCGTTTCTGACAGTTTAATAGTGTAGAATTAAAATATACATCGTTGGTCGCACTCTGCTTATACACTGTAAATATAAAGGCAACTTTCGTGAACAGAAGACGTGAGTCATGAATCATTCTTGTCTGTACACAGGGCCGCATATAACCACTGTCAGAAATTCCATTCCTCAATATAAGAGTTCACTTTTGTGCATGTGCTGACTAGATAATGAGCTGAGAATGATTGAGTGTGTGGGAAGTGAGCGAGTTGAGCAGCCGATGGCTTGGAGGGTCCCGGATCATTTTTTAACCATTTTGAAGTCTCATCCGCCGGCTTTCAGGCCTTCGCTCATTTCAGCACACGGAGTGATGATTTAACAGGCTAAAAATAACACCAGGCTGTGTAATTACTGTTAACCTTGTGCTGCTACATTCATCTAAAATAAGGTTTGGTGAGGCCTTTGTTAATTTCGGTGGTAGGCCACTAGATTTTATATTTCTTATGAGTCAAAATGCCACGGCTGGCTCTATAAAGTTGCATACTGCATACATTTGAACACTACTAACTTATATTACTCTGTAACTGAACTTAACTGTACCTATAATGATTAATTTTAGCATAGCTGTTGTCCATGTTATAAAAAAGAAGCATTCATTAAATATGGGAAGCTTTAACGTTTCGATATATACCTTGCTAATTGTACAATAAATGTTTTTTTTTATATAAGTGGAAAATAAAATGCATTTTAACCTGCAAAAATTCTGTCATCTTTTCAAGCTGCCCCCCCCCCCCCTCCCCGTTCTTGCCGTGACCTGGGCTTCAGA
Organism: Hippopotamyrus pictus; assembly: GCA_026781145.1. Taxonomy (NCBI): domain Eukaryota; kingdom Metazoa; phylum Chordata; class Actinopteri; order Osteoglossiformes; family Mormyridae; genus Hippopotamyrus; species Hippopotamyrus pictus. Next base: position 149,578 of record JAODLC010000133.1, on the reverse strand, counting down.
AAATAGGTTTGCTATTTCGACATGACTGCAGTATGCCACAGAGAAAATGCTAATTAGGTAGGAATAATCGGGACCGGCTTGACTAGCTGTGCTGCCGTTTACCGCAGTCATTCGTCTGTTTCTGCTGACTGAGGAATCTGTGCACTATTGCTATTCATAGTTGGACAGAGTGAGTCCATTCAGATAATGCAGAAAGGAATGCAGTTAGGATTGGCTGCAGAAAGGATTCGCTCAAGGTTGTTTTTTTTTTTGTGTGGTTTTAACGTTAAAAACGTTTCCTCCAACTAGCGAAATATTTAAGAATTTGAAAAAAGATTTGAAAAACAGTTGTTTTTAGGTTGTTGTGCTTTTTTTTTTACTTCACAGAGTATTGCAAACATTTTAAATATCAAAAGTATGCAGGTTTACAGGTCCTGCTGCTAATCCGAATTGAGACGGTACTTACAGCGGGCATTTTAAGGTTTAAACCAGAAATGATCATAGCAACAACATGAGGATGAATTGTTTTATTTTATGAAAAGTGACTTACTCTTTTACTGTACACATAAAGAACTTTTGTATGACAAATTTTGCGTACATGTTCGTAGAAAGGTATGATAACACTTGATAAAACTATAAATATTCAATACTCGGTATTAAAGCTAAATTTTTAGACTATAGCCTATAGATGTTACAGTAGTGTCTGGGTAAATTAAAGGGCTTGGTCCTCAAATGTATTTCTGCCATTGAAAATGAAACCCTGAACTAGGAGTCCTCATATACAATACAGAATTAAGAAGCACGTTTTAGCATGTTGAAATACAAGGGAGAGGGAAAGTGTATTTGCCCTGCAAAAAGGTGTTTGGAGTAGGATCACAGCATGTGTTCACTGCACCCTGGGTTGCTAGTAGAATTTGCTAGTCAAAGTTTGGGACAAGTGCAGGGACAATTTGATTTACTGAATCCCATTACTGAATCCCACGTGTCAAAGTGGAAACAAGAAGCAAGGACAAAATAAAACTACCACACAGCAATCTTATTTATGTGTCTGGCAGACTGTGCTTACTGATCGAGCGACTCGCTTGTAGAGTGTCAAGACACAAACAAGAGCTGTTATGTATTTCTTGTGTAGATACAGTAAGTCTACTACTACAGTAAGGAAGGATTTCTGCTTTTGATAGTCTATTTTGCCCTTTAAATGTCAAAGGGAACATAATCACTTTTTCCTCCATTCTTCCCTTTCGTTCGGAAACACAAAAAATATGAAATTCACATTTACTGCTGGAAGTTATTACTACTTAAACTTAAGTTCCTACTTTGTTTTACCCAGAAAGATCTGCCTGAAATCAAGCTTTTTGCCACAGCATCGTTCTTGTAATTAGCGAGGCCAATCTTCTCACTTGGGTCTCTCTGCGAATTATGTTTGCCGTTACGGTATTGTCTGAGGGCTGCTGCGTTTTTTTTAGGAAAAGTGAATATTATTTAGTGAACAAATTCAGCACGTGTTGTAATAAACTGCTTTCCATTGAGTTTTCATATTATCACGTGGGAAACCAGGACGGCCTCTGTGTTGTTGAGTTTTCCTTTTGACTGCATTGACTTGCCTCTATCGTTCATGTTTCACTGAAGCTGAGTGACGGAGCTTCAGCATTTTGGCGGGGGGCGGGGGAGGGGGGACTGGAATGACCATTAATTATTTTTCAGCTTGAAAAAATTATTTACTAATTCTTAGATTATGGCCTCCATTGATGCATTTTCTGAAAAAGCTGATTATTTTAATTTGGACATGATATCTGGATGTCACTGTATGTGTGGTGAAGTTTTTTTTTTTTTTTTTTTTGCATTCCTTAGTTTAATCTGGAGGGTGATGTTCCGCATGGGATAGATCAGTGCACCTGATAAGGAAAAATATTCTCAGGGAAATGGTTTTATTCCACTGAAGTACAGGACCTGCTAACATGGGAAATGAATTACCTTTTTTTTTTTTTTTTTTTTTTTTTTTTTTTTTTTTTTTTTTTTAAAAAGAAAATTTGTTTGCACTGTACATTAATCAGCTCTGGAAAAGAAATCCTAAAAATGGACAACCAAGTGAGTAAAAGGGCCGAGTCCTAGTGCTTAATGCCGCATCAGTGGTGCGGAGAGAGATAGCAGCGAACTAATTAGGTAACTTGGCAGACGGCTGAGTGTCTGCTGTCTGCAAGTGGGCTGTTACTTTGACAGAACCTGCTTCAGCGCGACTCATAGTAAATAAGAGCTGTGGTCCAGTGGGGCATATGGGCTGTACTTTTAGCACAACCTGCAGCCAAATACTTCACAGGCTCTGCCAACACCTACTGAGAAGCTGACTCGTGGGTATTCCATTAAGTGCTCATTATATTTGGTAATAGTTTTTTACTGCTAGGCAGAGGAGGAGAAAGAAAGGAAAAAACTAATTGCTCACATTTGCATATTACCAACCATCTGCGTTTGTTGAAATGCAGATGCCTGATGTCCACATTTTAGCCCTCTCTAGTCAGCGGGAATGTAAACATTTCATCAGCGTTGTTGTTTTTTTTTTTTTTGTTTTGTATGTGATTTATTTGTGGAATTTGCAACACAACGCACACAGAGCACATATTAGTTGTTATTGTGTTTTTTTTCCAGGAATCGTTGAAGGTAGCAGTAGTCGTTAGACGCAGGATCGAAATAATGGCTGTGGGTTACTTATGCATCTGGGTAGATGGAAGAGACGTGTAAGGTGAGGTACTACTGATAAGTATAGACTGAAGTTCAAAGCCAGGTTAAGTTCAGGGCAAAGACACTTTTTCTGTGTAACATGGGCCTTTTTTAACTGCGCAGTTCTGTACTATTACAACTGAATCACTTCATTGCTTTGGTAAAGTTTGTTGCAAATGAGAGACGTACAGGTAAGCTGTAATGCAAATGAGCTGATTTAGCATGCAGAGCATGAAGAAAGGGTTTGGAAGATTTTTTTTTCCCCCTGGGGAGGGGGGTGTGTCTGTAGAAGAGAGGGACACTTGATTAAACGTAGTTCAGAAACCTAAAGGACTGGGTCATGTTTTGAATAAGCACCTCTGAGACGGGGCAGCACGAACACTAACAAGATGATTAACGACTGGCCCCTCGTCTCAGTAATTGGTTAACTTTAATCCACATCTTTAATCCAAACCAAATCCTTGTCAGGTCTTTATTCCTTAGATTTTTGTTATTCGTTGCAAACTTCACAAACTGTTTAATTAAAATGAGGCACTGTGTGATTAAGAATTGTTTTTTTTTTTTTTTTTTCTCACCAGCCCTTCAGTCCCTAGACAATAAATGTTATGTAAAAAATGGGAGAAATATTTTTTTCCCCTCAGTGTCTCACAAAGATGTGAGAGGTTTTAGCGGTTTTGCTGTTTTTGTACATGCTCCGGCACTTTTTAATGCCGAACATTTTTCAAAAATGAAGAGTGCATCGCACAGGTGCCCTGTTATGAGGGATATGAGATGTTAGTTTCATTATTACACAGGGGCTGCTTTTCTTTTTTAGTTTTTTGAGGCTCTGCAAAGTTTAGAACGTTTCCTTCCTTTCAAGCTACTTGCTTTCAAATGGTGTCAAATGTGAGTTTTGGCCACACGCCGACACGCTCAGTAATTTCTTTAAGTAATTTTTCTCTGCTCTTTTAAAAAGTATAGTAGCTTGCACTTTAGAGTGTTGATTACATCAAGCAAATGCTTTAAAATTCATTCACCTATTCACTGTCATGTTCTGTCTTTGTGTTTAGCCTGTAGTTTTTTTTTTGTTAGAACCTACACTGGCATGTTAAATAGGGTAATTTTTTAATACATAATACGGGTAATTTGAGGATGCGGAGATGGTCTTCAGGACAGAGTTAGGAGGCTCTTCACACTCCCTGCTGCTTCGTTTATTTCTGTCATCTGTTCCTCTGTTCTGTAATCAGTCCGTCCCCCAGATGCAGTGACTTGAAAGAAAAGCTGTTATTCTCGTAAGATGTGCCTTTGCCTGGTTCATTTCCAGATGAGCAACTACTGTATGACCCCAGCAAAGAGAAGCTGAGGCGTATAAAATTTAATCTGCCACACTCTGGCCGCCAAGTGCTGGCAGACAAAACAACAAATAAGTCTCCAAAGTCCACTATTTTTTTTTGCACCAGTAAAGTGACTCTCCAATCCAGGATTGCAAATAAATGCTGAACCGGATCTTCAGAGTATAATTTCCATTTATTTGGGTTTTATGGATTTTCCTTTACAAAGGACTTAAGTTTAAATTACTTTTGACAGATCAGGACTGAGGTTTTAATATTGTCTCCTTAAAATAGAGGTCATTATTTTTTGATATTGTCAAGCCATATTTTTCAGAGTAATCACTTGCTGTCTGTGCTTGACAACAACAATGACCAGATTAAATGTTATCTGATTGACTATTTTCGAAACAATATGTAAAACCTCCAAAGTGTGAGAGTTTGTTTCTGATACTTTATCTCAGCATGTTATCTGGACTTGATGTTAGGGGCTCTGAAGCTGTAGATCGAAGAGCATAGAAGAAAAGTACATAATCGGCTAGTTTCTCTTATTTATCATCAGTGTTGTTCTTATTTATATGGAAAAGTTCCTTACATAGAGCTGCTCCATAACTACTGCTTTTGGATGGTAATGAAGAAATGGGGGGAAAGGAGGGAAAATCAAGGGGGGAAATGCTGCTGGGGGTGTATTCAGAGAGCCGGAGAGTCTGGGCAGACGTCAGCATTCTTCTGGACTTCAGGAGGCCCGTGCTGTGCAAACAGACCCTGAAACGGCCAGCTTCAGACCTGCCTTTGGAGCAGCCGTCCCAGGCCAGGTCACAGCTCCCAGAACACCCCCCCCCTTTCTGTTCCCCAGGCAGTGGCTGACAATGAAATTAGTCACACATATCAAATGGGTAATAAATTTAAGTGAGGGAGTCCATGTTACCCACAGTCCTCATGGCCCTCCCCAGGTCTGAGCCGTGCATCCAAACTGACAGTGGTACTTCCCCCCCCCCCCCCCCCCCC